>CM060444.1:155484666-155949395 GCA_030545235.1 Helianthus tuberosus
CCCCAAACATCACAATAAACAAGGTCCAAAATATTATAACTACGAAAATTAGAATTAGGTAAGTGCAATTTTGATGATTTTCCCATTTGACAAGAAGAACATAAATTGTTTGATAATTTGTCAGAAACAGGCAAAGAACAATGAGAAACAATAGAATTAAAAACTTGAGCATGAGGATCTCCTAGACATTGATGCCAAATATTCGAAGAAGCTTTGACAACAGTGAAGGCAACCTTGGGCAACGACTTGAGTTGTGGAAGGCGGATAGAGTACAAGCCCTGTTCACTGGGACCGTGACGAGGCAACTGCGTGTAGACTCGTCCTTCACAACAAAATAAGTAGAGTGAAATTCAAAGAACAAATTATTGTCAAGGCAAAATTTTTATACGGATAAAAGGTTTTGTTTAAGTTCAGGAACATGAAGAAAATCAGAAAGGTTAAAGGTTTTGTGTTTTGAGTAGAATTTGGATGAGCCAATGTGTAAAATAGGTATAGAATTACCATTGCCAACAAGTAAGGAATCATTACCATAATATGCTTCAGAGTTGTCTAGGCTGGTTAAGTCTGGAGTGGCATGATGGGTTGCACCCGTGTCAGGCTTCTAAGCACTTCCAGAGGATGAGGCTACATCCGAAAAGGCAGAAAAGTTCACCTGAGGTGCTGGCCGGTTCTGCTGATTAGGCTGATTTGGGCATTGAGAGGGAAGATGCCCGATTCCACATCGGTTGCAGTGACCGTATACGGTGTTCTGAGTGGAAGCCCATTGGATTGTCGAGTACCACCATTGTATCTGGGGCGTGGAGTAAAGGAACCATGTGAGTTGCCCCGAGAATAGCCATGGTTGTTTCGTGTACCACGATTCGTATTATAGGAACGAGACCCAAAGTGAGCCTGGGGACGTGGTGACGAGTTCTGGTTCAGCTGATAACCCAATTGGGAGGCCATCAGTTGGATATTCTGGAGTTGTTGTTGCAACTGGTCAAGATTTGGTGGAGTTGATAGGAGACCAGGGGCAACCGAAGGATTCGAGGCTGTAGCAAGTAAGGGTTGTGGGTTGTTTTGCACCAGTTTAGTGACCACATAATCTTGATCAGATAATAATGAATAGATTTCATGAAAAGAGACATGTGGTAGACGGCCCAATAGGGTTCCTTTAAGGCCATTGTATTCTTCTCGTAGCCCTGCAAGAGTGAGCATAACGAGTTCTTTATCTTTTACCGGTTCTCTGATGTTGGCAAGGGCGGTTACATATTCTTGTACCCTGCAGAGATAGTCAATTGTTTTTTCGTCACCCTTCATAGTGATGCGGAGTAGTTGACTTCTGAGGGTGAATTCATGAGAAGCAGTGACGGGTGCATAAGCCACTTCCAGGGATAGCCAGACTTCACGGGATGTTTTTCCCTGAACATGCTGATACGATTCTTCAGAAACAGTTGAGATGATCAAGGTGCGGATGTGAGCATCGTTTGAAATCCAGGGATTGTAACTGGGATTATCAGTTGTTGCAGTTTCAACAGTAACCTTTTGTTCTGGACACGGAATTATTCCGTCAACATAACCAAAGAGGTTATGTGATGTTAAGAAGGATTCGATCATGGATCTCCAGTAACCATAGTTGGTAGGCTTGAGAGTAAAGGCGAATTTGTGAGAGTTGTGGGTGGTCTTTTCTTGGTTTGAGAAGGTAAGGATTGCTGCCATTGAAGAAGATGGCCGACAGGTTGTAGAGGGTATGCGGCAGAAGGCAGAGACAGATTAGGGTTAGAGAAAATATTGGAGCTGATTTGGCTCTGATACCAAAATAGTTGGTAAAGGATAATCGCTATTATTATTGAATGAATAATGAGAAGATTACATCCAAATATATAGAATTACTAAATACACTTAGCTACCCTCTACAATATAATAATTAATAATAATAATAATCTAATCTTAGCCGACATAGTCTAATACTTGATAAAATTATAGCAAAGTAAATCATGAACATCGAAAACAAACATATGGTATATACGCATAATAGATGTCGAGCCGTCATCCTTGCATATACATTTCTGCCATTTTAATTCATTTACTGGTGAGATATAAGCATGTCGTGGTCTTCATTGACGATAAAAACATCTGCTTGCTATCGAGCATACAATAGAGTTATCGCGTGTTCATCAACTGATGGAAGAGATTCATGATCACTACAGCTCTCTCCAATGAAAAAAACAGGCGTTTTAGGTCCAGGCAGTGGTCCTTCACTAACCAACATGAGAACCACTGACCACATAGTTGGTCTATCTTCTGGACGATGCTGCACGCATAACAGCGCAACATGTATTGATCTTAGTACCTCAGAGACCACACATGAGGCCTGTAAAGATGCACTCAATAGTCCAATGGACCTTCCTTTGTAGGAACGTTATACGACCTGACGAGTCGATCAGAAGAGTGCTCAGACTGAATCAGAGGCGGAATTCATTGGTTCAGTCTTTGTTTAGCTTGATTTCACTATTTAACGTCTCTTTTATTGATCTACTAACAATATACAAACTCTGGAGACAAACTGGTAGGGCTTCGCCGTAACTCTATCTAACTCCTTACTAGATCCGCTCATATGTCACCTATATATAGGCCAGGGTGGTTCGCTTATATGGACATGTTCGTATAAGCGGACCTGAACAGGTAGGTTCCCATATACGGACATGTACGAATAAGCGGACCTAACCAAATAGGTTCCCATATAAGAACATGACACATAAGCGGACCTCCTATGTCCGTATAAGCGGACCTGCTCTCTAAAACACATATACTCTCCAGTTTTCTCATACAATAAGCCCTAACCTAAGACTCAAACTAAGATGTAGTCGACAGACAACTGCACCAACAGACTCCCCCTTGAATGTTGACGGAATCTTCAGTGAGAGTCTTTAACTTAACAACTCTTCAATCTTGATCGGTCTTCTTCAGGAACTCTTCCTGGAATCATGAACCCGGATCTTTCTCTGGCTCTAACTCTCGTCAGACTCCCCCTTTCATCGAACTGGGATTGCCGTTTGGAATTTGTTATCACCATTGAAATCAAATCCTGGTTTTTCAGTTCAAGCTCTTCTCAGGTTCTGATGCAACTCCTGGCTTTCGTATCAACAGGATCAGAAACCTACACAACTCAAACACTCTATTACAAACAAACAATGTTGTGATTCAACTAAATGAATCAACTAAACATTTAAGAATCATTTTCATTTAAAATTGATTTTAAATTTGAAACATTCCAAATTCTGATTCAACTTAATGAATCATTTTAATCATTTCAAACCAATTATCCAACCCAACTGTTCATCTTGTTTAGCCTTTGAGATTTTGAATATCAGCTTTTCAACATCAGTTGTCGAAAATCTTTTTGGATTTTTCAAAATATGAAACAAAAAATGCAATAACATAAATTAAATGCAGAAATGAAATATGTACAAACATATTTTTGTGAGTTTGTGTAAGAGGATCATATCAGTTTTTAGACAAATCACAAACACCGTTAAGCTCTTAATCGTTTTAAGCTCTAAACGATTCACGTTGATTGACGATATGTTTGTCCTTTTAAGCTCAATCTAAAAACTTTCTAAATGCTTACCGATACGTTAAGGTATATTAATTTTGCACTAAATTCTTATGGACCCCACGATCTCAGCATATCCCCTCATCATGCAATACACTGACTCAAGTAATGCCTTTAAACTTTTATCGACTGTGATTTGTGCGAAAACAAAGCAGAATGTTTAAACATTAACAATCAGGTCGATACTTCCGTATACGCAGAGAAAGTCCAATGTTTAAACAAAATAAGAAAATAAAAATAAGTTGAAGTTGTTTAGGCTTTAACCACCAAGTCGATACTCCCGTATACGCAGAGGTGATCCAAAGCTTAAACGAAACACCAAAGAAAATAAAGCAGAATGTTTAGGCAACAACATCCAGATCGATACTCACGTATACGCAGAGGATGTCCGATGCTTAAACAAAATAAAGAAATAAAACAAGTTTAAATCTTCGCAAAATGAAATGCACAATCACAGCAACTTTTCAGCAAAGTTGTGAAAGTTCACAAACTTAACCAGTTTTATGTCTTTCGACAATCAGCGATTACTGAGCAGGCACACAGTCAAGAAAGACAAAACTAAGTACTATGCTTTCGACCATGTTTTCCACTAGAACTAGGCTTTTTGCTTTATGTTTGTATCGTTATCGTAAATCTACTAGTCTAGCTGAGCCTATCGTCACATCTTTAGTGAGATCATTTATCACATTTTGACTTTCCATTTCTTTAGCATGCTGTGACAGTCTAACTGATCTACTATCATTTCCTCTTTTTACAACAAAACTCATTTTGAAAATTTTCAATGTTTTTGACATTTTCAAATTTTCTAATTTTTTTAAAATTTTTACTCCCCCTAAAATCAAAATATGTTTCAATTTTGATTTTCTGGGAAAATTTGAAACAAACTGTACAAACTTGACAACTTGATGAGAATCACTTCAATTCTCCATCCACCTGGCATAAACAATCAGAACTCCCCCTCACAACAAACTATTTTCCCATTATGATTTCAAAACACTTAAGTTTGTTTTAATCAAAATGGTTTTTCTGGAAAATAAGTTTTGTGTGTCATTTCACAAATTCAGGGATCTTTCATCACTTTGTTCTCTTCAACCACTTGTAAAAACTAACATTTTTAAGATCAAACCTCAAATATCACTTGTAGAAAATCAAGTACAACTTAATGTCCCTGATTTACCACTTGTAAGGCGAAAAATCACCAGAGTGAAATTTCTCAAGAAATGTGCCGATTCATGTTCCACGCTTACCAACCTGGGAACTCCGGCAAGTCAGATTTTTCATTTAAACAGATTCACCCAAGCCTGACGGTCCTTGGGTGATTTCGAATTCTTGTTCAACAATGGTGGAAAATTTGCATCATCCATTGTTAAACCTGAATTCTCCATTTTTACCTCAACCAATGGCTCCTCTGGCTTTGACGAACCAGAATCATTGCCTGCACATGGCTTGTCTGACTTTGACCTGTCAGATTCATCTCCAGAAGGTGGCTTGTCTGACTTTGATACGTCAGATTCATCGCCGACCATTTTCTTCTTTTTCTTTTCTTCTTTCGTCCTCAGATTTGTATCTGATGAATTCGTCTTGCTTGACTTTGCAGTCGAGAGAGTTGATTCATCAGAACTCTTATTCGATCTATCCGGTGAACCCGAGGACAAAATCTTCTCGAGATACTCTCTCGCCTTCTTCCTCTTTTTCCTCAGTCTGTCTTTCTAACCCTGTGAAAGCTTTACTTTCGGTTCTTGAACTTTCGGTTCTTGAACTTTACGTTCTTGAACTTTTTGTTCTTTGGGCTTGACAGAGACTGGTATCTTTACCTGCTTCTGAGATTCAACCCTCGATCTTCTCATTTATCTCATTGAGCAATCTCTAGCAATATGGCCAATGATGTTACAGTTAAAGCATCTCCTTGATTCAAACCTCCAGCTTTGGCAGTTAACAGCAATGTGTCCTTGATAACCGCATCTGTAACACACTCTGTTATCGTACCAATCACCATTCTCAGTCCAAACATTCAGATCATAGCACTGTTTGGCTTGGTGATATCCATCTCTCCTCTTGTAAGCTGGATTTGGCTTTGAAGCACTGTGGTCTGACCTGCACCACTTATTACCAATAATTTTTGAGTTTTCATTTTTTGATTTTTGTAATTTTTCATTGCGATTGGATGATCGATCTGATGAGCTTTTATTATCTTTTTGAACATTTTTCTCATTTTTAATTTTTTGTTTCTGTTCCACTTTCTTCTTTAAAGGTTTTTGCTTAGAGCATTCTCCCTTTTCAGTCGATTGCAAAACAGTTTCTTGAAATTTTTCTTTTAATTTCAAAAACAAATTTTGTTTTTCACTTTTATCTTTTTCATCATCAGATTTCTCATCACAATCTTCAACTTTGACATTGTCAAAGTTTGTGACATCGTCACTTATTGGAATTGAATTGATCGGTTTTGGACAGGGGAACTCAGATGAAGTCACAAAACCTTTCAATTTCTTTTCAAGCTCATCAATTTTGTTCCTTGAATTCTCAGCTTCATTTTCAAACTGAGATATTTGTTCAAGATGAGACTTGATTGTTTTTTCATTTTCAATTTTAATGTTTTCAAGAACAGATTTTTCATTTTCCAAAACTTTTAACTGTTCTTGAAATTTTGTTTCATTTGCTTTCAAATTCTTATTCTCTAACTTTATCCAGAAATCTTCATTTTCTGAAGATTTCTTTTTGCTTTCAAAGTCTTTTTCTTTCTCTCTCAAAACCTTGTTTTCAGATGTTAAACTGTTCAAATTACTTAACAGTTTGTCATTTTCAGTTTTCAACTTTTCACAATTTCCCTGTAAATCCAGAATCTGTTTTACAACAGTTTGCTTCTCATCTTTCAACTTCTCGACTTCTGATTTCAAACTTTCCGCATCCTTCAAGAGTTTGTCATTGTTAGTCTTAAAGTTGTCACATTTGGAGCACACTGATTCAGAATTTGAAGATTCATTCTTCACAGATTCTTCATTCTTTGGATCTTGTTCTTTCTCTATCTTATATGTACCTGCACCAAAGATTGTAACAAGATCAATAGGATTTCCATTATCATCAATATAACAACCCCTTTTCATATCGTACATCAAATTTCTTTTCGCTGCCCAACAAACATTGATTCTTTTGTTTATTTCATATATCACGTCTAAATTCAAATCTTCTAAATTCATTTTTATCTTATCCAACACATCTCTCTTCTTTTGATAAAGTTCATAATCATGATTTTTCAGTTTACTGATGAATTTATTCAGAGATAATTTTGAAAAACTTGAATTTTCTCTCAGATTTTTCAAAAAAACATCCCATTCAGCAGGTAATCCATTAGCAAACTTTGATACCATTTCAGCTTCTGATATTACTATTTGATTTTCTTTCAAATAGTCAATCAAACGATCAAAACGCTTTTCCAAATCATCCAATTTCTCATCTTCCTTACTCAGAAAACATTCGAAACGTTTACTCCAAACCTCTTTGGGCAATTTCTGATAGGAACTACTGAAATATCCTCGATACCAATCATTTAACCTTTTAAGATCATTGTTTTCCTGGTCATCAATCCTCATTGTCAATTTTTTTAAACAATCCCAACAAATCTTTGTTGTTCACAAAAGCGAAACAAGTAGTTGTACAGAAAAGCGAAACTCCACTTGTCACTAAAAGCGAGCCTCCAAAGTTGTCACAAAAGCGGACCTACAAGTTGTCTGTTCAAACTCGGTATCACCTTTTATCCTTTAGATTCGAAATTATTGACAATGAATTTCCACTAACCGCACATGGGCCTTAGAGTCCACTACACTGACAATACAAAAGTTGATTGGGCCATACACATCACTTAGTGGACGAAAACAATTGCATGGGCTGACAACTTTATTTGATGATTTGTCCGTTTAACCTTTTACTATGTAGCCGACAAAGATTATTCTCTTTATAATCCTATTGGACCATACGAGCGGACCTATTGAGCGGACTTGAACTTGTTAGAAAAGCGGATCTATCTGTGTTCAAAAGAGCGGATCTGCTTGGTTCAAACGAGCGGACCTATGTGATGTTCAACCGAGCGGACCTGTTTGTTGTTCACTGAAGCGGACCTTACACGCAATTTGAAGCGGACCTATACACAATATGTCCCTAAAAGCGGACCTCTAAAGCGAACCTTCAACAATCAAGTCCCTATGAGCGGACCTCTTGAGCGAACCTTCAATAAAACTGATCTTAAAAGCGGACCTAAAAAGCGAACCTATTCACGAGCATTTTTGACCCATTTTTAATGTGAATTTTAATATCAAACTTTCCAGGGTTTGTCTATATCCAATTACGCACAATCCGTGAGATTTTGAGCTTATTTTGTCCAGTAAAACTCGTTCTGGTGAAGAAAAAAAATGTAGAAAAACAGAATACTTCAGCGAAAACGAGCTAAACGTTAAGAACTCTTCCTCCTGAGCTCTGATACCACTTGTAGGAACGTTATATGACCTGACGAGTCGATCAGAAGAGTGCTCAGACTGAATCAGAGGCGGAATTCATTGGTTCAGTCTTTGTTTAGCTTGATTTCACTATTTAACGTCTCTTTTATTGATCTACTAACAATATACAAACTCTAGAGACAAACTGGCAGGGCTTCGCCGTAACTCTATCTAACTCCTTACTAGATCCGCTCATATGTCACCTATATATAGGCCAGGGTGGTTCGCTTATATGGACATGTTCGTATAAGCGGACCTGAACAAGTAGGTTCCCATATACGGACATGTACGAATAAGCGGACCTAACCAAATAGGTTCCCATATAAGGACATGACACATAAGCGGACCTCCTATGTCCGTATAAGCGGACCTGCTCTCTAAAACACATATACTCTCCAGTTTTCTCATACAATAAGCCCTAACCTAAGACTCGAACTAAGATGTAGTCGACAGACAACTGCACCAACATCCTTCTTTATAGAGTTTCCATGCCTACATCCAACCAAACACATTATAAAAGTTCACTTGTTTGTGGTCAAACCTATTGATATCTGATGAGTATTACAACTTAACTTACATGCCCAAGAAGGTTACCAGCGTGCCCTCCATGAGAGAATTCTCTGTTTCTCTTCCCGCAAATTATCTCCAACACCAACACCAAAACTGAATACATCAGATTTAATTGAGAAACGGCCATGTACTGCGTACTCTGGAGAAATGTAACCGCTATAGACAAATTAGCCAAAATAAATTAACAAATTAGTATTAAAGTTTCTTGTTAAATCTCATCTTTTCTGGGAAAAAAAACTATAGAGTTAAAGAGGATATTCTTACTGTGTTCCAACAACTTTCTTTGTCTTATTAGTGGTATCATGTCCTACAAAGTTTCTAGCTCGCCCGAAGTCGGATATTTTTGGATTCATGTCACTGTCCAGCAAAATATTAATTGCCTTGAGATCTATGTGGATAATTTGAAGGCGAGAATCTTGATGTAGATAGAGAATACCTCGAGCTATCCGATGCATTATATTGAATCGTTGAGGCCAGTTAAGCATCAAGCTTCTTGTTTCATCTGCCGATAGGTGACTACTATATGTTACGTGTTATTATATAAAATTTGAAAGTAGGATACTGTGTTAAACCATTGAGAGTGACAAACCAAATAGAAACCAGTCCAAGCTTTTGTTAGTCATGTACTCATAAATCAAAATCAGTTCATTTTGATGAATGCAATATCCAAGAAGCTTCACAAGATTCCGATGCTGTAGTTTTGTGATACAGATGACTTCATTCTTGAACTCATCAAGCCCTTGTTGAGATGTTTCTGAGAGCCGCTTCACAGCTATTTCTCATCCATCTTTCAACACACCCTAAAAGAATATTAGTGTAATTATGATAACTTGTAATTCTAAAAATTTTACGCTTTTGATTCATGATAGCGATAAGCAATGCATCATATTTAAGAAACATAAACAAAGTTACCTTGTAAACCGGACCAAAGCCGCCTTCTCCAATCTTATTGGAGACACTGAAGTTACCTGTGGCCCTGGCTACTTCGTATAAGCTAAAAGACTGTAAATCATCAAGCTGTTCCATCTGCAGACTTGTATTCTTTCTATCATGCACATACAACTTTCCTACAAAATGATATAGTTACATGATATTTTTTATTTCGTATCGTATAAATATGCAAAAATGTCAACATTACTCGCTCCTGTGGGTTACCTTGTCTTTCCATGTGAGGTGTTTTCTTTATTTTTCTACAGGCATATGCCACAGCAAAGAGAAGTAGCACGGCTGATGAAGTTAAAAGCACTACTATAAGTATTATTTTCCTTCCGTTGAGATTGGATTGCGATTTCACAAAACCTTTCATTAAGGAAGAATAACGGTTTAGCACATATGCTAACACCACAAGAATAACGGTTAACCCAATACGCTGCGTATTGACCTATACGCAGGGTATATAAACCATAGATCTCAGTGCCTGATAACCAATCATTGCACAGAAAACAAGGAGAGTCTACGCTGCGTATAGGTCAATACGGATACACTTGATGCGCCGGGTAATTTGGTTCATCAACAGGTGGAGTGGGAGTCTTGTTCAAGTCTAGCAACTGTATTTTTTGATCAACAGGGACTCCAGACACAACCTCATCCTCCTCATTGGCATCATTTGCTCCCCATGTGTCGTTAAAATAGCGATTACCGAAATAATTCTCATTCCAAAATGATGACATTTTAACAAGATTGAACAAAAAACAGAACAAATGATTTTGGTTTGGGGTGTAAATTATTTACTGAAGAAGAATATGAAAAACAGAAGAAGAGATGAAGTGTTGTGCTTGTGCGAAGATGCAAAATTAGGGTTATCTACGCTGCGTATAGGTCAATACGCAGCGTATAGGGTTAACCCTATACGCTGCGTAGAGGTCTCTACGCAGCGTATGTAAACCCTAAGTGTGTAGATAGCCTGCCAAGGTGTGCAAATAGTTAGAGCCATGTAAATATCTTGATTTACATCATATTCTCTTGTGTCCAAAAGCTCATCAAGCCATAGCAAACATCCACTTCCTCCATTTCTTATATCTGAACTTGTATAACCTACACAAGAGTAGTTCCTTTTGCAGGCCATCTCACATTCTCCGAGGATCATGCTCACATTATACCACACCCGTCGTGTGTCTGGTACCTTCACTCTTGCAATTTTCCAAAATCCATCCTCATCCCCATCACCACTCCCGTTCCCACAATGCAGTGGCTTTTTGCGTATACACCCACTCACCCAATCAGACGCCTCCCATTGTTCTGGATTTTTTGGTTCAAACCCTTGCATACAACTACAAGGTGGATGTTTGCTAATGCTACAGATTCCAAAAGGCCCACAGAGTGAAAATGGATCACAAGTATCTACATCACCGGTTGAATAAAGAATCCAATCTTTGATTCGCTCAATCCATTGCAAAATTAGTGTCTTGCCATCCCATGTTAAAACCACCCGTTGAACAACTGAACTTTCAAGTTCATATTTATAATAGATTTCCTTTTCATTCATGACAAAATCGGTTGAGTTTATCTGATTTCCTTCTTCAATAGGAAAACCGCCAAAGCCGAGACCATTCCACGGTCCATGTCTTCCCTGTAAAATTTCACCCTGAAACCTTAACGTTTGTGGATATCCATTCGTGTCGTGTATATTCCTATACACGCCTATAGAAGGATCATCCGGGCTCTTCCAAGAGGTCATGCACCACTGCATCCCTGTTACCAAATCCTTCCCTAATTTCATTCCCGGAAGAAATGTGTCCCCTGGATAGTCAAAACTTTGCCAAATCATTTTATTCTTATTCCACACAACAAGATTTCCGGTATCTAAAAGCTGCGCCACCACTACCGAATTATTACCCGTCGAATCGGATGACCAAACCACCGAGTTTCCGCCACTACTAATCACCAGGTTTCCCTGTCTGCTAAGCTTGAGCATGCCTGATGTATCATTAATTGGTGTCTCCCTGTTAGCAACCCATACAACTGTACCATATGATATCTTCTTGTACCATATTCCCAGGTACCGGTTCTTGGACTTCCCGGGGCTAAAAAAGCCCAGTTCGCACATTTCGCCTTTGGAAACAAGGGTGGCTTTACCATCTTTGATTTCTTGATTTGCAGATATGGTATCTACTGCAGAACAACCTGATGACAGCATGATCAAAGCAAGAAAGACTAATAATACATGTATGGACTGGTGCTCCATTGATGATGCAAAGTATGAAAGCAATGAAAATATATGTCTAAGATAATTCACAAGGTTTGAAAGTCAAATGTCTAGAGTCAAGTCAACTAGATGGCTGTCGCCACTATTCGACAAATAGATATAATTTTTTAATAATGTATATCTACCAATTCAACGTTTATTTAATGAAAGAAAATAGTTTTTTAGCAAGTTGTTCTTCTGATGTTGTGCCGTTGATTGTTACTGTTCTGATATTGAACAATAAACGAAATGATTACATGGGATTTAAGCGCTTTTAGAGTATCAGCAGAATATACACAGTAACAGAAACATAATGTTTACCTTTAATTGTGTTGATTGCCGGAGAGAAAGCTAGCTGAAGAAGAAGAAAGGTTTTCAGGGTGGTCAGAGGAGGAGGTTGCGGAAGAAGGGTGTGGAACTAATTTTTTTATTTTTATTTTGAGTTAAATTCAATTTTGTCCCATGAGAGTTGAGAAATAAACAATGACTTTCCCTCAAAAGATTTAAAATATAGATTTACCTCCAAAAGTTTTATTAGTTGTTTTATTTTTATCGAAACTTCTAACAACATTCCTATCCTTCGTTAAGTCTAACTAAAAACATCCATTTTCCTCCAAAAGATTTAAAATATTAATTTACCTCTCAAAGTTTTATTGGTTGTTTCATTTTTATCCAAACTTCTAACAACATCCATCTCTTTCGTTAAGTCTAACCCGTGTGTCTATCATTTGATGGGTATGTTTGTCATTTTCCATGCTAAAATAAAAAATCCCTACAAAAATACTAAAAAAACCTACACCAAAACCTATTAGTTTACGTTAGTTCGCTATGGAATGAGTTTTTGAAGATAGCGAACTGACGTGAACTACTGGGTTTTTGTGTAGGGTTTTTTCAGTATTTGTGTAGCGATTTTTTATTTTAGTATGGAAAATGACCAAGATACTCATCACATGACAAACACATAGGTTAGACTTAACAAAGGAGGTGGATGTTGTTAGAGGCTTTGATAAAAATGTAACAATTGATAAAACTTTTAGAGGTAAATCGATGTTTTAAATCTTTTGGAGAAAAATGGATGTTTTTGTCAAACCTCAAGGAGCAAAATTGAATTTAACTCTTTATTTTCTATTGTAGGGTGGTTCCATTTATATTTCTTTTATTTTTTAAGCGTGTTTAGAAAAAAAAAAAATTCAAAGTTTGTTCAAAATTTACAAGCAGAGTGACTTTGATATGTAAAAGTTATGTTGGTTTTTTATGGTATTTGCATTTATATTAACTATAGTGAGATTCTTTCGCGCTATGCTATGAGGATTAGTCTTATTTATTTGATTTATTACGGTAGTGACACTCGCTATAATAGTTGAAAGAGAAAAACCAAAAACTAAAGTCGTAATATGCCTAAAAGGATATTGACATATGTTTTATATAGATGGACAACCAGAAACTTATCCTTTTTTTTTTTAATACAACTTTGTTGTCCACAAAATTTCACTAGAATGCGGAAAAAAATAAAGATAAAAACATTTGTATTTTTGTTTTAAATTAACGAACACAAATTATGAAAAGAAAATAAAATTAAAATTATAACAGTAACTATTTTAAATATATTTTAGATAAATATATGTTCTGGTTGTTTATCTAGTGATACTTTTATTTATTCTGATCTTTAAATTTAGATTTAGATTGTTAAGTTCTATAATCATGATTAGTTTTTATTTTAAACAGAAAGCTTATAATGTTTCTATTTCTACAACTAAATTATACAAATAAATACTAATTATGCACAAGATTTGAACATTGGTCTTCTCTCTAAAAGACAAGACCCTCTACCACTTAAGCCACAACTGAAATGACATCATGTGTAGTATATTAAGAAAGAGAACCGGGTCAACAAGCTTGGGTAACCCGATCTCAAATAGAGTTCCATGATGGTGTTTGACAAAACTAGCCTTAGACTGCGGGGAGTGGAGGGCCTTGGGTTGGGGGCATTGCTCGACACGTGTCAAGGGTGGGATCCACAAGCTTATGGTGAAAAATAAGGAGTGTTGTGTGGCGTGGCGTGGCTTAGCTTGGCATGGCCAGCCATGTGATTTTTTTTTTAATTAAAGTAGCCAACCAAAACCAGCCATATTGAACCAGCCAACCAAAGCCAGCCAAGTCACCCCGCTCCCCGCCCCACGCCAGGCTGAATACCCACGCCAAAGGGGCACCGCCCCAACCAACGCCAACCCGGAGTGGAGCAGCTGGCTGTTGGGATTGAACCCTACAAAGGAACATATGATTTGCAAAGCCAAAACTGGTTCAGAACAGTTGATCACCATAAGCAGTGTTTGTACAAGTTCTCTTCCCTTGACAGTGGCTTCAACTACTAAATAGACTCAAAGCACTGCTCATTACAACAGCTGACAGACCAAGCCCTGATAAAGATTAAAGTACTGAAGCTCAATCTACTGATGTGCCCCAAGCACTGTTGAAGACCAAAGCACTGCTGATCATCCTTTGAAGAAAACACTGATGCTCAGCATCAGTGCTTAGGAAACAACAGTGGAATGAAGAATCAGTGTTTTATTTATGCATTGTTTATGTAATCACTAGTTTAGTAATCAGTGGTTGTATACAACAGTCCTTAGAGTTTGTTTCCAGGTTAGATGTCACTTTCATGGTGACGTCAGCCGAAAATGCTCAGTGGTTGAGTTGTACTATAAATAGAACAGTACTCTGTACTGTTCCATTGGCTCTTTTCTTCTAAGTCATTCTGTACGATCAATTACTGAGCTCAGGCTGAGGGGGATACTTGTGCATGCATGCATTTGTATTGTTTATTGTAATCAAATACAATCATCCGATTCAATGTTAAACATGTGTGCTTAAACTTTTCTTCCATTGATTGTGTTATCAAAGTTTATTTCATTATTCCGCTGCAATTCATCTCTGTTTCATTTACACTTCAATTAAACAAACACAATCTAAGAAACTCAGATCCTAACAATTGGTATCAGAGCCTTGGACAGTCAAATTTGATCTAACAATCATTTTGACGTAATAGTTCAGCTCGATCTCATTGATACTTTCGATTGTTCGTATTTAGTTGAAAAACAGAGTAAGGGATAATCACGTACAAAAGTTGATTATTCAGTGCTTGTAAAACAACCAGAATGACGTCACAATCACATGACATTCATAACATTGGCACACTCTTTAAACCACCTATGTTGGTCAGATCTGAATACAACATCTGGCAGTGTAGGATGGGTCACATCTTAGCTCAACAAAATATACAGGATGTTGGAAGTTGGTTGCCTTTGGACCACATGTTCCAATGGTGCCGAGTGCTGAGGATCCAAAAACCTTTGTACCTAAGAAAATTGAGAACTATTCCGAACAGGATTTTCAAAAAATTGAACTAGATTCAAAGGCCTTTAGCATAGTAGTATCAGCACTCCCAAATGAAATTTATGCTGGGCTGTTACACTGTAACAGTGCCAAGGAATTGTGGGATGCACTTAAGGAACAGTTTGGTGGTACTGAAGAAGTAATTGAAAACAATAGGTGACATGGCCAAACTTGTTGAATATAGGAAAAGCCATTCAAAGGAGCTTCGTCTTCAGCCTAAGTCGGTGATGAAGGAGCACATGAATCTTCTGGAGACACACCAGAAGTAGCTGGAGCAACTCACCAATGATGCCAAAAGATCAGTCACTCTCAGCGTTTTTTCAGGCCAAGATAGAGTTGGGGGAGGAGGCTAAAGCCGAAGGCTTGGGATCTAGAGAAATGACAGGCGATTGTGGCAAAGTTTGGAGGGAAGGTTGATCCTGCCAAACCAGAGGCTGAGAAGTCGGAAGAGGCAAGCAAGGTTGGTGAGGATCTTGAGGCTGCAGCTGGTGAAGGTGGAGCGGTGTAGGTGCACAAATGGGGCAATGATGGATATTATTGCCAAGGTCAGAGCCCCGTTTTATGTGATTTATTTGGTGGTGATTGTGGTTGCGGTTTGAACAAAAACAATTTAATTTTCTGTCTTTTTAATGATCCCCCGGGAATGGGGTTTGAACAATGGTAGGTAGTGAGCTGAGTGGACGGGCTCAGGTTTTGGGTGAAGCTTAGGTCACTTTTAGGGTTAACAATGGATGGTCCAGGTGGAGGGATCCCTGTTTGGGGATGAAGCTTGGATCATCCTCTTTATTTCTTGCATAAATAACATTACATATGCTTGCTTTTGACCATATGCCATGGTTTGTTTATGATATGTTTCGGTGTTATGAATGAGGATCTTTATACATATTAAAAACTCATTTTGGGATCCTTGTCAAATTTTAAAGTGATTTTTAAATATTTATGTTTTATAAAACTGTATATATGTCAAAACTTACCTCCATGACTTAGGTTGTTTTATCCAGAAATTGGATAACCATACAGTAGTTAATAACAAATAAGCTTAAGAAAATAATCATGAGTTTAGAATACACCTGATTCTCTCTGTCTTGTGCATTGTCCCCTGTATGATTTCTCAGTATCCTAATGATGCCATGATCCTTGGGATCTCTAATCGCATCCAGGATCCTTCATAGTGTTATCCTTGGAATTCCTTGGAACTTCAGTGATTTAGTAAATTTCCCAGAGACAACATCATAACAGTAACTTGGGGCAATCCAAACTTAGGTTAGCATGGAAATGCTATACACTTAGGATTGCATGAAAATGCTATAAGCTTGCGATAGCATAAAATGCTATAAACTTGGGCTAAACCAAACTTGGGACCAGCCAATTTAAGATAGCATGAAAATGCTATGACCTTGGGACAAGTCCGGTGTGTAACATGTCCGTGTTACTCCATTGATAAAAATGTAAGGTCCAGTAATAGCCAACAGTAACAAAATTGTCAACCACTGTTACATGAACCGGTCCCGCCACCTTGAACTATATCTGGATATCTGCGCTCCTGGCGAGGTGTTTAAACCCAATCTCGTAAGGAAGGATGAAATATGCTTAAAATCTTTGAAGGGATTATATACCTTAAATGTAGAAAAGATGACAAGTCTCTAACTTTAACTGAGGATCCTCAAGGATTTCCATCTGCAAAACACCCCTCCGATGCTTAAGTTAGTCAAGTAGATATAAAAATAATAGCAAATATTAAAATTTGAAATTGCAATTGGTTAAGAAAATATACCAAAGATCCCATAGACTAAGGATCTACAACGTACCAGGCAAGGATCCTGGTCTTTATTTCACATGAAGTATGCCTTCAAGTGAATTGCATTCCAGGATCTTGGTAGGACCTTTCCTTCCATCGTAGCCAACCAGTAGGCACCCTTTCCAACTTCAGAATCTATGAGGTATGGTCCTTCCCATTTTGGAGCAAATTTCCCATCGCCGGAATTGGTGGTATTCTGGAACGCCTTTCTAAGCACCATGTCCCCAATTTGGAACCTTTGAATTCGTATATTCTTGTTGTATGATCTTGCTATCTTATGTTGATATGCAGCGATCCTTACCCTGGTAAGATCCCTGAGTTCATCTATTGTATCGAGATCTTCAACTAAAACTTGATCATTGGTCACATTAGTATATATGTTGGATCTTGCAGTAGGGACCACCATCTCTGTTGGAATTACATCTTCTGTTCCAAAAATCAACTAGAATGGGCTCTGGCTTGTAGCATTCTTTGTCGTTGTTCTATTTGCCCAAAGGACAAATGGTAGCTCCTCTGCCTATTTTCCTTGTATAATCCTCTTCTATTGCAATTCGTATTCCTGTGTCTAGACCATATATGTAGCCCTCAAAGAGATATTTCCAACTAGGATAGACTTCCATCCTAAGAAACTTCAATGCTTTGTTGTTGGTACCCATTGCAGTGTCCAAATTGATTGCCAGAGTCAAACCCGTCTGTTGTGCCGCATATGCTCTGAAATCCTGTATCTTCATGAAATTCTCAAACACTTAGAAAATTTCAGCAAATTGCTCAACGTATGACTATTTCCAACGTATGTTAAAAACTTTGACTTCCAACGTAAGTCCTGCACTAAGATTGTTTAACATATGACAATTTTGCACTAAAACCCAATGAGTGTATCTTAACAACAATTATCTCTTACATTGCACGGAATTTTACGTATGTCTCTTATGTAGCACTATTTAAATGTATGTCTCTTATGTGGGAAATCGACATGCATTAACATAAAAATGCGTTTGAATCATGATGTTAGCAACTGATTTTACCATTTTCATAACTGAACCATTTTTAGATATTTTGATGATTAGATTGTGATCATGAGTGTTTTTAAAGTATATGTTAATGTTCAATTCCAAATTTAGTCCAAAAACATATTCTAAGGTCCGAAACACCAAAATCATTCCAATTCAGTCCAAATTCACACTCAAAAGTCTTGTATAATCACCGTAGAAAGAGCCTATTGCTCTGATACCACTTGAAATCCCAAAAGATCTTGTTATACGTCGTGAAACATGTATGAATAAGCAATACTTCTATGTTTAGATGTTTAGAAGTATAGAATCCATCTAAACAGTTGTGATTTTAACAAACTAGAACGTAAATAAACGTTCTTTGATTTCTGGTGAAGATTGGACAAAGTTTCTCCTTACAAATACGATATCAGACACATGCGTAGACTATGAAATCTAATAACTATGACCGCATGAGACATATTTATAGGTGTATGATTCATACTTTCAACGTAGAGAAACGCATGTCTCATGTGGTACAAAACACTAATGCATGATTGACACTAAACGAATAACTCATCCGTTGATACTCACCAACGCATGACTCGTGCTTCGGTTTACATGGCATAACAAACGAAAACATAACTTTGTCTAAATTAGAACAATTTGACCCTTTCAAGACAAAAGACTAAGCTAAACACATTATGTACTAACACTCCTTCTCGCTTGCTGTCACGGCCCCTGACCCAGTTTGACCCGGTTCAGGAGCCGCGGGACAGAAAATCCCGTGGTATTTATTTAATTGAGTTGACAGTGGAAGATTATAACAGGATCTGTTTAAAACTGAGAATGCCCAATTATTTTATTCCATCATTTGGGACAAAACCCCAGTAATTTACAATAAGGTGATTTCACTGGGAAATCTTTATTTTTACAAAACATGTTTCTTTATTTATATTGAGCCACTTCCTTAAGCTTGTAGTGCTTAGCGGCACTTTTTCCTGGTTCACAATAGATCACCTGAAACATGTTTGAAAAAGGTTTTGTCAGCGGGGAAATACTGGTGAATCATTCTTTTTACTAAAACGACGTGTTGTTATAATTTACAGTATTAAGAGCGATTCCAATGTTTCCAGATATCAACCAACTACCCACAGTATTTGTCACTCGACAATCCATTGGTAACCTCATTGTCCAATGGTGTCTGTGACTATGGTCATATCACCCCTTGGCTAACTCGTTGTCCAATGGTGACGGTTATCAAGTATTGTATACAAACCCCACATACCGGCTGTAATTTTGTGACTACAAAGACTTAATCCCTGTAATTATAACTTTGAAAATAAACATGCTTTTGAAATCTAATTTGATAAAAAGAGAATGACTCACTTTGCATATTTAATATGAACAGAGCTTAGCCTACTGATTTGCCTTGTTAACCTAGTTTAAATAACAATGCACACAAACTAGGTTAGTAACTAATACAACATTTACGATAACTCACGAGATTGAAACCCTCACAACGAATGACAAAGTGCGATACTTAAACATCCATCGAATTCACGACGAATGACAAAGCATAACCCTAATTTGGGCAGCACTTAAACATCCATTGGATTGATTTCTATCGATCGGACATTAAATCGTAGCAGCGATCAAGTTATTACCCTGTATTGCAGCAGCGTTTCGTGATTTGTGTGTGTTTTGTAGTAATCAAGCAATATCTCAATGTACGTATTGAATTTCTACGTCGAACCAACGCAGAATGTCAAGTCCCAAACCCCACTATTTATACTGAAAAATTGTCCCCCTCGCGTGTCGCGAGGGGTCACCTTGGGGGCGTCGCGTGGCGCGAGGGGTACCCTATTAGCATAGGGTAGCCTCGTGTACAGGTAGCTTAGCTGAGTTGGTCGTGCATGAAATTTCAATTTCGACAACAAACTGTGTGGATATTACTTAACTAGGGTTTACCCCCCCTGAGTTTTAGGGGCCCTGATCCTGATTCCGATTATTCTGAAAATTTTAGGGTTTATGCAGAATCACTTGGGTTTCTCAATTAGGGTTTCCTATTGGATAATTAAAGTAATAAAGAGGATTTTTAATGAGAGTTGTTACATCCTCCCCACCTTAATAAAAATCTCGTCCTCGAGATTTACTGGAACAAGTAGGGGTACTTTCGCTTCATTTCCGATTCCAGCTCCCAAGTATATTCGGGTCCTCTTTTCGACTCCCACTTGACTTTAACTAGCACTAGTCATTTGTGCTTGAGAAACTTAATCTTTCTGTCTTCTATCTGCAGTGGTTTCTCCACAAATTTTAGCTTCTCATTTACCTCTATGTCTTGAAGAGGTATTACCAGAGATTCGTCAGATAGGCATTTCTTGAGGTTGGATACATGGAATACATCATGTACCCCAGCTAGTTCTTCTGGTAATTGTAAACGATAAGCAACTGGTCCTATACGTTGGATCACTGGAAATGGTCCTACGTATCTTGGACTTAGTTTCCCTTTCTTACAAAACCGTACTACTCCTTTCCAAGGAGAAACTTTTAGCAGTACTCTATCTCCAATTTGGAATTCTAATGGCTTACGTCGATTGTCGGCATAACTCTTTTGATGATCTCGAGCAGTCTTTAGTCTTTCCATGATTTGAGTAATCTTGTCAGTGGTCTCTTGCACAATTTCAGGACCTGATAATTGACTTTCTCCTATTTCTGCCCAACAAACTGGAGTTCTGCATTTTCGTCCATACAGTGCTTCGAATGGGGCAGCTTCGATACTTGAATGATAACTATTATTATAGGAGAATTCAATTAATGGTAGGTGGTCATCCCAATTTCTACCAAAATCTATCACACATGCCCGAAGCATGTCTTCTAAAGTTTGTATCGTCCTTTCACTTTGCCCGTCTGTTTGTGGATGATATGCAGTACTCAATTTTAGTCGGGTTCCCATTGCTTCCTGGAAACTTTTCCAGAAATGAGAGGTGAAACGACTATCCCTATCCGAAACAATGGAGAGTGGAACTCCATGTAAGGATACAACTTCATCTACATACAACTTTGCCAACCTTTCCATGCTGAAGGTTTCTTTCATGGGTAGAAAATGAGCTGATTTGGTTAATCGATCCACAATTACCTAAATCGCATCATTACCTTTTCTGGTTTTGGGTAACTTAGTAACAAAATCCATTGTTATGAGTTCCCATTTCCATACAGGCATTTCTAATTGTTGTAGTAGACCTGAAGGTTTCTGGTGTTCTGCCTTAACTCGTGAACAAGTAAGACACTTAGAAATGTATCTAGCTATGTCCTTTTTCATTCCTATCCACCAGAAATTATTTCTTAAATCTTGGTACATTTGATTGTTTCCTGGATGCATGGTATACCTAGATTTATGAGCTTCTTCTAAAATTTTATTTCTTAATTCTCCTTGTTTAGGTACCCAAATCCTTTTCTTATGGAATCTCCAAATTCCATCATTTCCTTGCTCTAATTCTTTTATTCGTCCTTTCATTCCTTCAGCATCGTCCTTGATTGCTGTTTCTTGAAAATGCTTTAGTTGTTCCATTAAATCTAACTGTAGATTTAATCTAAGAGCACGATCCCGTCGTTGTTTCTCGTGATATTTACGACTTAAGGTATCTGCAACTACATTTGCCTTTCCTTCGTGATACTGAATATCACAGTCGTAGTCGCTTAGTATTTCCATCCATCTCCTTTGTCTCATATTTAATTCTTTTTGCCCAAATATGTACCTTAAACTCTTATGATCCGTATAAACAGTAAACTTACTTCCATACAGATAATGTCTCCAAATCTTAAGGGCAAAAATTACGGCTCCTAATTCTAAATCATGAGTCGTATAGTTTTCCTCGTGCTTTTTCAATTGTCTTGATGCATACGCAATTACCTTCTTGCGTTGCATTAGCACACATCCTAATCCTAGCTTTGAAGCATCACAATAAACTTCAAAATCTTCAGTCCCTTCTGGTAAAGCTAGGATTGGGGCATTTGTTAACTTTTGCTTCAAAATCCTAAAGGCTTCTTCTTGTTTAGGTCCCCATTCAAACTTAACTGCTTTACAGGTTAGCTTAGTTAATGGTACAGCTATCTTGGAAAAATCTTTAATAAACCGTCTATAATATCCGGCTAAACCTATAAAACTTCTAATTTCCATTGCGGATTGCGGAACCTTCCATTTGGTTATTGCTTCAATCTTAGCAGGATCTACGTGAATACCTTCATGATTCATCATGTGTCCTAAAAACTGCACTTCCTGTAGCCAAAATTCACATTTCGAGAATTTGGCGTAAAGATTTTCTTTTCTTAACAAAGTTAAGAGTGCATGCAAGTGCTGAAAATGCTCAGTCTGACTTTTGGAATAAATAAGTATATCATCGATGAAGACAATTACAAATTTATCCAAATACGGTTTACAGATCCTATTCATCATATCCATGAATGCGGCAGGTGCATTCGTTAGTCCGAATGGCATGACTGTAAACTCGTAGTGACCATACCTAGTTCTGAAAGCACTTTTAGGTATGTCTTCTTCTTGTACCTTTAATTGATGATATCCAGAGCATAAGTCGATCTTAGAAAAATATCTAGCTCCTTGAAGTTGATCGAACAGATCATCAATCCTAGGTAATGGGTATCGATTTTTAATTGTAACCTTATTCAATTCCCTATAATCAATACACATTCTCATTGAACCGTCCTTTTTCTTTACGAACAATACTGGTGCTCCCCACGGGGATGAACTAGGTTGTATGAAACCTTTACTTAGTAATTCATCTAATTGCTTTTTCAGTTCTAACAATTCTGTGGGTGCTAACCGATAAGGTGCCTTGGCTATCGGTGTAGTTCCAGGAATTAGATGAATTCTAAATTCTACTACCCTGTCGGGTGGTAATCCTCGGAGTTCTTCTGGGAATACATCTGGGTATTCTGAGACTACAGGAATCTCCTTAAGTTCTTTATCCTTATTACTAATGATTACAGAATCATATATACTATTCCTTGCTTTCGTTCATAATTAGCAACTTTCATTACTGAAATGAACTTCATGGGTTTACGTGGCTTATCTCCTGTAATTACTATCACTTCTCCGGTAGGTGCCCGAATTTCTATAGAGTTTTTATCACAAAGGATTCGAGCATGGTTGGCTACCAACCAATCCATTCCTAACACAACATCGAACCCAGCTAGGTTCATTGGTAATAGGTTTGCATGAAATTTATAACCTGAAAGTTCTATATTTTCTTTTTGCAAAACCTTATCTATTTTAATAAAATTTCCATATGCTATTTCGACTGTAAAAATCTGCCTAAGGTTGGTTAAAGGTAAGTTAAGAGCCTGGCAGAATGAAGTATTTATGAAACTTTGGTTTGCACCAGAGTCAAATAATACTTTTGCGTAAACATTGTGAACTAGGAACGTACCAGTTATCACGTCAGGAATTAGCTCGGCTTCCTGAGTAGTTAACTGGAAGGCTCGAACATTCTTCTTGGTAGCTCCGTCAGCTGGCTTGACTTTGTTGTCTGCTGGTTTAACTAACTTAGGGCATTCTGGTTTAAAATGCCCCGTTCCTCCACAGTTAAAGCAGACCCTTGTTTTCTTTCTGCAGTCTTCTTCACGATGTCCTACAACTTTGCAAAAGTTGCAGGTTATATTGCATCTTCCATAATGTTTCCTTCTGCAATTCCTGCAGAGCGGCGGAGCTGAAGATTGCCCTGTTCCTCTTTTCTTGAAGTTGCTATTATTACCCACACGAAATCCTTGGGTAATTTTCTGAGCCAGTTCCTTTTTCCTATTTTCATCTCTTGTGCGCACCAGCTCGTCAGTTAGGGTGTTAGCTAATTCTACTGCATCGTCAGTAGTGCGAGGTCTCGCAGCTTTAACGATATTACGGATTTCGCTAATTAATCCCCAAATATAGCGAGAAATAAGCACTGGTTCTGGCGAAGCCAGGGTTGGTACTACTCTCGCATACTCGAAGAATGTCGAAGTATATCCTCGACAATCTACACCCACCATCCGATGGTTCAGCAATTTATTTGCCATTTGTTCTTTTTCGTATTCGGGACAGAATTTTCTTTCTATTAAATGCTTAAATTCTTCCCAACTCATGGCGTAGGCTATATTTCTTCCATTGGCTTGAAGTACCGTATTCCACCATTCTAGTGCCCCTTCTTTGAAAAGATTCGACGCGTACATGACCTTATCGTCCTTGGTACATTTACCAATTGTAATTACTGCCTCGGTTTTCTCTAACCAACGCAGTGCTGCAGTCGCTCCTTCATTGCCTGCGAACTCAGCTGGTTTACAAGTAAGAAATTCTTTATAAGTGCAACCAGGCGTTGCAGCTTTTATTTTCTTAGGGAGCGGAGCCTGCCGTGGATCATTATCATGATTAGTATGGTTACCACCTCCGCTTACGCTACTACTGAAATTATCTTCAGAAATACGTTTGCTAGGAATGATTTGTTGAGGTTCAGCAGGTTTCTGGGCAGCAGCAAGGATTGCTGGAATAGCATTGGCTATTCCTTGAGCAACGATATTTTCTATATCTTACCTAGTCATAAATTGATCTTCCGGATGTTGCTCAGAATGGTTAACCTCGTTTACTGGTTCATTATTAGCGTTTTCCATCTGATAATTAATATATATACTTTTATTAGTATAAAATAAATAACAATTATACAAAAAAATCATACAAATTTCACCACATACACACATATATATATATATATCCAAAATTATCGATTTCTCGATTCCCATTATATATATATATATATTTTGCATCATTACACACCATTATCTTACAAAGGTTTTATTTGTAGGTTATCTTACATACTGATTTTATTATTATTACTATTATTACACATCCACAGTTTCACTACCAACCTATCCCTGGGTACTTTAGAAGCGACGTTCCCTCTCGTCGTACTTCCAGGAGATCTGTTCTCCCACTTCCCGGATCCTATTCCCGGCATCCACCAATTCTTCGCCAAAGTGACGGAGTTCAGCTAGATTTTCATTGCTCATTGGCGGGTTTGGTATCGGTGCCGGGTCGAACTGAGGGAGAAAGGTATATGGATTATTGAGAAGGTTTTGGAACTGCCAATCATTGGTCCACCACTCGTCCATTCCTAGAGGTTGGGTGTGGATCAGAGGGTCTAGAATGGCTGGTTCTAAGTTTATTGGGAGTTGTGTTTCAGTAGCATAAGGGTAGAGGTTGTTATTGATAGGCCTGATAATATCACAACTTGCCAATACTTGATCCAATTCCTCCTGAAATGGTAACTCCTCGACTTGTCTAGAGCTTTCCCCAACTTCCATCTTTGTTTGCCTAGAACCTTCCCCAATCTCCATTTCTGTCTGCCTAAAACCTTCCCCGATTTCAATCCCCTTTCCTTTATCTAAGGGATTTTCTATTTTAGGAATCTTTCTAGTTGCTGGTTTCCTCCTGCGCACACGCCTCCATCCTACGAACCTTCTCCTTTTCTTAGGCTTTGGTTTCTCCAAAGGTGGAGCATTGAATTCCATGGGTTCCTCTACATCGGCTATGTAACCCGTGAAGTCTCTAGAAACTTCTATTTTCACCGGATAAAGGTTGAGATTCTGAAGGGCTTCAGATAACTCATTCATGCTGTTTAGCATATATGCAAAATACACACAAAATGCTAAGTTAAAATTTTATAACAAAAATCCTTTAAATATTATTGCATACCGTGTGACTAATTTAATACAAAGGATAACTGACAATTAAAATATACTAGGGTTTATGGTAACTTTATTTATTTACTGGGTAAAGTTTCTGGTTTGTAAATGATATGGGTGCTAGAACTGAGTCAGGATATTAAATGTTAGCATTTACTGCTACCGTAGCTAACATATAGAGATCTGCCCATCTTTTATCTAACTTGTCTTCCCATGGTGGTTTATTGTGTAATCCCTGAGTTTCCTGATTTACCTTCACTTCTTTTGGTTGTGATTTCATCATTTTCTCCTGACTTTTTCTAATAATCTGACTTCTTCTTTTAGGAGAAAGTGGGTTCTCATATTGTGCCTTACAGACAAATATCCCTTCCTAAATATTTACTGGGTAATTTGAGGATGATGATCCCTTATCCTTTGGTGAACTATCTATTTTATGATAGATGTTCGAAAGTCTTTGTTTACCCATACTGTAAACAAATATTCAGATAATAAAACACGTAATCACAGAATGGTAATCAGTAAAATTAAGTATTTTCTAAATACTTAATAGGCTTAAATCAGTGGCTCTGATACCACCTTTTTCTGTCACGGCCCCTGACCCAGTTTGACCCGGTTCAGGAGCCGCGGGACAGAAAATCCCGTGGTATTTATTTAATTGAGTTGACAGCGGAAGATTTTAACAGGATCTGTTTAAAACTGAGAATGCCCAATTATTTTATTCCATCATTTGGGACAAAACCCCAGTAATTTACAATAAGGTGATTTCACTGGGAAATCTTTATTTTTACAAAACATGTTTCTTTATTTATATTGAGCCACTTCCTTAAGCTTGTAGTGCTTAGCGGCACTTTTTCCTGATTCACAATAGATCACCAGAAACATGTTTGAAAAAGGTTTTGTCAGCGGGGAAATACCGGTGAATCATTCTTTTTACTAAAACGACGTGTTGTTATAATTTACAGTATTAAGAGAGATTACAATGTTTCCAGATATCAACCAACTACCCACAGTATTTGTCACTCGACAATCCATTGGTAACCTCATTGTCCAATGGTGTCTGTGACTATGGTCATATCACCCCTTGGCTAACTCGTTGTCCAATGGTGACGGTTATCAAGTATTGTATACAAACCCCACATACCGGCTGTAATTTGGTGACTACAAAGACTTAATCCCTGTATTTATAACTTTGAAAATAAACATGCTTTTGAAATCTAATTTGATAAAAAGAGAATGACTCACTTTGCAGATTTAATATGAACAGAGCTTAGTCTACTGATTTGCCTTGTTAACCTTGTTTAAATAACAATGCACACAAACTAGGTTAGTAACTAATATAACATTTACGATAACTCATGAGATTGAAACCCTCACAACGAATGACAAAGTGCGATACTTAAACATCCATCGAATTCACGACGAATGACAAAGCATAACCCTAATTTGGGCAGCACTTAAACATCCATTGGATTGATTTCTATCGATCGGACATTAAATCGTAGCAACGATCAAGTTATTACCCTATATTGCAACAGCGTTTCGTGATTTGTGTGTGTTTTGTAGTAATCAAGCAATATCTCAACGTACGTATTGAATTTCTACGTCGAACCAACGCAGAATGTCAAGTCCCAAACCCCACTATTTATACTGAAAAAATGTCCCCCTCGCGTGTCGCGAGGGGTCACCTTGGGGGCGTCGCGTGGCGCGAGGGGTTCCCTATTAGCATAGGGTAGCCTCGTGTACAGGTAGCTTAGCTGAGTTGGTCGTGCATGAAATTTCAATTTCGACAACAAACTGTGTGGGTATTACTTAACTAGGGTTTCCCCCCCTGAGTTTTAGGGGCCCTGATCCTGATTCCGATTATTCTGAAAATTTTAGGGTTTATGCAGAATCACTTGGGTTTCTCAATTAGGGTTTCCTATTGGATAATTAAAGTAATAAGAGGATTTTTAATGAGAGTTGTTACACTTGCACCCTCGAATAGCTCCCTCAACTTGGCTACACCATCGCCCCGCCTTGATAACTTGGCCACTATAGCGAGAATTGGAAGCTCCAAGTCACCAAAGCCTTTTTTGCTTGCCTTTATATTTGGACTTATTGTAACAACCCGACTTTTGAAGTCGAAGTCAAAGTACAAGTCAAAGTCAAAGGAATAAAAGATTGCTAATCAGATCTGTCATATCTAACTCAATTATTGCTTGTACACTTTGACTCGATAATCGAGACTCTACTTGACGCTATTGTGTTTTACGATTTATTTAATATGTGAAGTAACAACGCGATAAACGTAATTAAACAATAATCTATTAAACGCTATCAAAAGGCTATCACAACGCTATCACATCGCAATTCGAATTACATGTTCTGGATATTGTTTTACGTGTGTGTGCTATTATGTGCTTTACTTGTGTGTGCTTATATATATTGTGGGATGTTATTCGCAAACGCAATCGCAACTCTATCGCATCGCAACCTGAAATACAAGTTACTTTTATGGTTTTTAGGTTGATTATGTTGTTTATGTAACTAATGTGTAATACTATCGCATCGCTTACTCAAAACGCAACGCAACGCTCAATGCACGAAATGAAAGTCGTAAACTATCCCACTCGAGCCATCCGATCGAATGACCATCCGATCGGATGGTCATCCGAATGGTCATCCGCCCGGATGACCATCCGATCGGATGGCCATCTGATCGAAGGGACATCCGACCCAAACACTACACCGCCTATCCTCCTCTTCACCTATAAATACCTCACCTGTCACATCACTGTTCATGATGTGACAGCTCTCCTCCGACCCACACACTTCCATCCTCTTTTCTCTCGATTCCTCACGATTGTTGTAAGTTTTTTTTATCTCAAATCTTATACTTCCTTGATCTATACACACTTCTTCATCATTTTCACCATCAAATCACAACTTTTAATCGTGAAATCCTCGGATTTGGGCTGTTCTAAGGTGACGTCATCATGGAGTTCTTATGAACATTGAAGGGTGACCTCATCTTATTAAGAACGGTTCGGATCTGATGGATTTCTACACTTTTTTACATTACTTTCAACTAAATCTAAACATCTTTCAAGTGTTCCAAACTTTTCTTTAACATTCTTAACTTTTCACTCAAAAACCGTTAGAATCTGGACTCGTTCGGGTTCACTACTCATTTTTTCAGTAGAGACCCGGACTGAGAATGGATTTCTAACGAAGAGACGACCGATTCACGGGTTGAACATGAAACACCGTCACGAACAACTGAGTCTGGCCGAACGGGGTGATTCACGTCCGATCGGATGAGCTGGACTGATGAGTTTTCCCGTTGTTCAAACACGTTGTCACACCGTCTCGGTTAAATCTGTAACTTAACAAATTTTACAAGTTTTCAATCCAAAACAGTTGCTCGGTTGTATAGCCATCCGATAGGATTACCATCCGATCGAACGGCTATTCGACCAAGTGACCTGTGTTTTAAACACTTAATCCATTTTTTAAACTTTCTAAGGACATCAGTGTTTCAAGCGAAGGGCCATTCGACCGAACGGTCATCCGTCCGGATGACCATCCGGCCAGATGACCTGATGGTTAGGAACATTTCACCATTTTTAAAATGCTACAACGGAAACTTCAAAGTTCATACACAAACACATCCTTCCCAAACGAATGACTATTCAACCGAATGGTCATCCGTCCAGATGACCTTTCGTCCGGACGGTCATCCGACCGGATCACTGTTCGTCACTCGAACACTCCGACGCACTGTTTAAATCAGGTTCAATGCTTACACTATAGTTCTCTGATCAGGTTAACTCTCCGGCGCTCCCTTCAATCCAAGAAAGTGTTTATTTACTAAACACGATCTGTGAGTATACTCGATCCCTTTTTGCTTAACGCACTTTTGGGTGTTACATACGTTACTTATATCAAATCACAATCGACACACAACTCAAACACTTTTATACCCTAACCGCTCTCGCATGTTATACGTGTTATTCGATCAATGCTAGTATGTTATGTTTACACAGTGATTGTTGCCTGACATCTTAGCAACGATAGTACTATAGTTTGGACTCAGCACCTGTCGTGGACAGGGGTTGTTAAGGGCCTTTCTTCATGTGTCACAGTGGTGATATGTGTTGCACATTCTACAACTCACAGTCACGTCTGTGCATATTTCATTGTCGATAACTTACCTGCTTCACATTTCTACCTGTTACATGTTGGTTATACGTAAACCGCTTTCGCTACTATCATACTATTAAACTTGTATGCTCACCTTTACACTATGTGTATTGACTTTTATTTTAACGTATGTGACAGGTGTTTAGGATGCTTATGCTATGCTTGTTGTTATGGAATCAAGCTAAGGAAGTCTAGAAACGAACTAAATAAAATCTGAGTTGTCGGAACAATTCGTTGTCTTTGAGAAACAATATGTCTGTAATAACTGCTTTTATTTGATATGTTATAGTATGGGACGTAACGTTAAATATCTGGTAATTTAGTTGTTATGGATTTTCCTGGACAATCTGTTTCGCTTAGTGTCGCGCCCTGATGATTCCGCCATTGGTTGGGGTGTGACACTTATAGTCAATCATGTGTAGCTTAAAATTAAAGTCCTTGAGCCCTTTCCTCACATGATATATGCCCTCCCTGAAACCCTCCTTGCGGCCACACTTCTTGGCCTCCTTAGAGAGCCCGATGACGCTAGAGGTCAACTCGGGCGACGTCCGAATCTATTCCACAATCTACAACAATAATGAACAAGTTCATACAAAGACGCAAGTAGAAGAACCGGGAAGGGTAAACAGAAATGTAACCTCATGAATGCCACATTGTAGTAGCCAGTTGCAGTCTACATTGAGCTCCTTGACAATATTGAGCACATCGGACAAATCTGCATTAATCTTACCATTCTCAATACCGACAACTTCTTTCTCTGCTTCAAGCTCAATGATGCGGGCGACAACCATCTTTTTCTCAGCTTCAAGGTCGGCAACGCGTTTATCACACGTGACCAACTCAACCTTTAAGTTTTGAAGCTCAACAACGACACCCTTTATCTCTGCCAAATGTGCATTCTTTCTCGCGTGCTGAAGATCCGCCTAATTTTGAGTGTCTTTCCCTTGCAGACTCGGGTTTCTTGTTTTCACGTTGGTAAGCGATTTCCCATTCTTTCAACTTCTTAGCATCAACCTCAAGAGCTTGCGTGAGCGTTGCCTCCGCATCCACACCATACCACTAGAAAGTCTTATTCTCTGCATTCCGCTTATCTTGAGCCTCCTCAAAAGCCCACTTCTCGTCCTCAAAGTTAGCTCATTCGTCATTCATCGCCACCCATTCCCGGACTATTTCTATCCCAGTCAACAAGTAATTGGCAACGCCACCGACGTAATAAAAAAGCAAGTCGTTATGAGGGCACCCTCTTTGAAACGCACGCTCGGTGGGGGGGGAGTTGCAGACAAAGCTCATGGAAAGTGTCTACAAGGGAGAAGCGAGCCCCTTGAGTTAGACCCCAACAACGTGGACGATGCAGCAGGCGATCATATGTCAGATTGTTAGACCCATAGTTTTGCTCTACATCATCAAAGTCACCAACTTCATCCCTAAAATCTTCATGTTGGCGACCGCGACCGCCACCCTGATGAACAGGAGACACATGCCCAACACTAGTTTCCCGGGGAGTCGCGATAGGTGTTGAACTCAATTTCTTCAACTTCTTCTACATCCTCTCCCTCAAACTCAAGTGCTTCTCTCTTAAAGGCCTTAATATTTGGGTTTTCCTTCTCCGACCCATAAATGTTGCCTGAGTTTCTTCAGTAGTTGGCTTCTCATGGCTGAACTCCTCAGACAACAGAGGTCCCCTGTTCCCGTCCTGGATATGTTTCCCCTTATCAGTGGTGTTGGTACTAGGCGGGACGTCCATAGGCTGCGGCGGGATGTCCTCAGGCTACGGCAGGATGAATTTAACAGTAATCATCGGTTTCGTGTTTCCACCAGCCCGAGATCCCCCAACACTTTTCTTTCATCCACCTTGATCCGTGTAACAAAAAACACAAATAAGCATGAACACAACCTTAAAAGAGGGAAATAATGGAATCTAATAACAATGGAGATGAAAAACCTAGAAAAGTAACACCAGTATCGGCAAGCATGTACAACAGCTTCACCCTCTTGTGTGAAGGCTTAAAGACAACCAGATCAATTGTCCCCTCAAAGTCATGTGGCTTCTCTACACGCAAAGAGATATGTCTCTTTATAGCCTTAAGGGTTTTTTTTGTGATTCTCTAGTTGAGCGGCCGTGGCCTTCACGTGCGCAGCTGTCGGCGTGGTGGTATAGCCAAAAGTACCACCACCCCACCAGGTGCTAGTTGAGCGGTCGTGGCCCTCTCTAAGTACCTCAACATAATCACCATCACCTTTCCTTTCCCTGGAAGTCTACTTCAACACACTACTATCGCCCTGAGTAGCGGTAAATTTAACATGGGCATCTGAGCCGCCCTCGCCACCGCTAGTGGCCTCCGGCCTGGAGCCGCCACCGAACCACAACTTTTTTTGCTTACCATCACCGTCAATTCTATCACCACTTCCCCTGTGACCACCCATTGGAGCCAGTCCGCCTAATCACTGATCCTAAGGTCCTACCTGCATTGTCTGCTCGAACCACGTAGCCTTGTTCGGGGCTAAGTCCCTGAGCTCCATTCTCCCAGGCGCATCATCAAGAAGGGTGCATAAACACTACCCACTGCAAAGGACATTTGGGTCAACATCAAGAAAAGAAACCAAACTTAAAACAAAAGCAAGGGAATAACGGCATACCAATTCCATCCGCAACATAATCTAGTGCCTTGCAAGAGTCGGCTCATCCCCGTCGTGATGAGCACAGACTCTATGATTTGCCTCATAGGCAACGGTCGGTCGATTAGCGTTTTATACCATTATGTGTCCTTGTATGGAATCGCCGGGTGCTTCAGAGTAATCTTTGTACGAATCACCCACTCGGGAATATAAATTGTTTATTATAAATAAATTAATGTTTCCGCTACTAAGATTGGGATCAATTGACCACGTTAAGCCTTCTGTGGGCAAGGTATGACAAACGCATTGTGCAATAAAATGTGAGTTTATCATTTATACACTGTGGTTATCTCATTTAAAAAAAAAGTATTATGTAGTATGGATGTGTGCCCTTTCAACTTGCATTGAACTAACCTAAACTTATACAAATACTCCCCGTCATTTTTCTCCTTTATGTACACGTGTCACGACTTTATTATTTCCTACACCTTCTACAAATCAGCTTTTTATTCAAACTTTCATCTATATACATACTAGGTTTTTACCCGGGATTGCTTCCCGGGCTCAGGAAAGCTATTTAGATTAATTACTATTTGTTATTAATACGACCACATTACATCAACCATCTCATTCGATTCAACAATATTGTCTTCAAATCACCGAATTAGATCATGAACCCATATTAGAGGTTGTTAAGATCTGAATTTCTTTTTTATTGTGTTTTTATTTAAGAATTAAGAAGATGAACAAGTAATGTAGCAGAATTAAAATGGAAATAAACTTTGCACACAATCAAACAGGAGAAATGCTTTCAACACATATTTTAACATCTAGGAAAACATTGGAATAGGTACAAGTGGCAGTGATTGTGTGGTTGTTTGTGGTGGTAAAGTGTCATCATCTAGGACAACATTGGTTACCCTTCTACTTTTGGGTTTAGGAGAGGTTGGGGTTGTTTTGATGGATTGAGTGGTAGTGATTTGAGTGGAAAGTTGCTGACTAACAGTTGTTGGAACAACTGGTGTTTCAACCACTGAAGCGGTAAGACCCGGGTGCAAACACAACTCGATTATTAGAAAATCATGCATAACATATATTGACAGAATATATAGATATGTGTATAGATATTGTACCAAAACGTGTTATTTCTATATAGCTAAAAGACAACTATAAGTAAATATAAAAGATATTTAACATGCATAACATATATTGACAGAATATATAGATATGTGTATCGCTTTGATCATTTAAACATACCTTTGCCAATATTACAATGCTGAAAATGAAAACAATAGCTGACTATAACTATCAATGAATAGCCTATCAGTGGATTAAAACACTAAGCTTTAACAACAGTCATTATATAAACAATGATTCAAGAATCTTCCTTCTCCAAAAAAAAAAACAATATTTTAACCCATCAGTCATTTCAATCCCCTTCAACCTCCACAAAACACTATTTTAACCCAACAGTGGTTTTAAACCACCATTTTAACCAAACAGCGGTTTTAACCACAGTTTTCTGAACAGTAGTTCCAAACATCTGTGGACATCAATCTGTTGACCAAAGTCAACAGATGTATCAACCACTGTTTTATTTTCAAACATCTGTTCCCAATAACAGAGCTTTGATCATTTAAACATACCTTTGCCAATATTACAAGCTTTTACACTCTCAAACCTAAATATTTATTTACTTAATTTAAATAACAAACATGGTTAATAATTTTAACACAACTAATTATATAAAAACTACAAGTGTAAAACAGAGGTAACTATATAATAAACAAAGTTCAAAAAAGAAAACAACAATCAATAGAATACAGCATACTAATTCCAAATCAATGCGCGAAACAGCATACAAAGATCTGACGGCTAAGTACTGTCCACGTTACAACCTCTGTTGAATAATGGATGACAGTTGTTAGGAAAGCACTGATGAATCAATATCAGTAGTTTACAGTGATCTTCATGAAAACAGTAGCTGACTATAACTATCAGTGGATAACCTATCAGTGGATTAAAACACTGAGCTTTAACAACAGTCATTATATAAACAGTAGTTCAAGCACGTTCCTTCTAAAAAAAATATATTTTAACCCAACAGTCGTTTCAATCCCCTTCAACCTCTACAAAACACTATTTTAACCCAACAGTGGTTTTAAACCACCATTTTAAGGATGTTCCTTCTCCAAAAAAAAACTATATTTTAACCCAACAGTCGTTTCAATCCCCTTCAACCTCCACAAAAAACAATTTTAACCCAACAGTTATTTTAAACCACCATTTTAACGAAACAGTAGTTTCAACCACAGTTTTGTTAACAGTAGCTCCAAACATCTGTTTTATTTTCAAACTTCTGTTCCTAATAACAGAGTTTTTATCATTTAAACATAACTTTGCCAATACTACAAGCTTTTACACTCTGAAACCTAAATATTTATTTACTTAATTTAAATAACAAACATGGTTAATCATTTTAACACAACTAATTATATAAAAACTACAAGTGTCAAACAGCATACAAAGTTCATCCATCTGTTGACCCAAGTCAACAGATGTATCAACCACTGTTTAATTTTGAAACATCTGTTCCCAATAACAGAGCTTTGATCATTTAAACAGACCTTTGCCAATATTACAAGCTTTTACACTCTCAAACATCAATATTCATTTACTTTATTTTAATAACAAACATGATTAATAATTTTAACACAACTAATTATATAAAAAATACAATTGTCAAAACAGCAAATAGCATTCAATAAAATACAGGATCCTAATTCCTAATCTATTGGTGAAACAATAGTTTCGATAAGTAAAGCTCCTTTTGGACCATTGTAGTTTTCAGCATGTTGGAGGTATTTCAGAAGTTCATTGGTCAGATCAACTTCAATCATATCCCCCCAGATGCTTGTTATCAGCCACTTGTTGTCTTCAATTATATTAGTACTTCAGCGTGTGTCTACATAATCAACTACACGAGGATTATTGAAACCAAACATCTTCATCCAGCCTTCTTCTTCATATCTGAGCAAATCAGCAGTTAGCTCAGCAGACTTTCCAATAACAATCAAATGCAACCTCTTTGCGATGGTCAAAAAATGCCCTTGGCAAGGATTGACTACAATACTCTCGGGAAAATGAAGCATTCTGAAAGTCTCACTAAGAACATCAAAAGCAATGATGTTCCTCTCACCTAGTGGACACCAATAATTTGAAACCATAAAATATATGGTTTTATCAGCATAAACTCCTGTAGACCATGAATAACGACTTGAACCATAATTGTTTACGATACCGAAATTTATTGTTCTCCATGACTCACGACGTCGTGAGTAAACACGAGCAGCAGTTACATTACGGTAACATCTGATGTTCAGCACTTTCAGATCATTGAACTGATCAAAATAAATTCCACCAGTATCAGAGTTTCGATGATGATTGTAATTAAAGTAGTCATCACACAAAACCTTATACCGCCTGATAGTTGGATTCCAAAGAATCAACTGACAGCAAATCCCTTCATTGGAAACTAACAACAACCCATTAAATGAAGATAGAATACGTAAGAAGCTAGGGTGGACATTGTTAGGAAAACTTAAGGTTTTGCTTCTAACAACATCCAAATTACCACCAACTACGTCATCAATGACAATTGTCGTGTCTTTAAAGGATAGTAGTTTCTTTTGTACTGAATCTCCACTTCGGAGAGCATGCATCATCTGAAATGCATGACTTGACAATTCCCTATAAAAATTCTTGGAAAGACATTTGAAACGGCAAATATCTTCTGCAGAGAGCCTTGTGAAAATCTTGTCAACAATCACTTGAAACCCAAATTTTTCCATTCTGCAGAGAGCCTTGTGAAAATCTCGTCAACAAAATTTTTGAAGATGATTGAGTAGATGGATGAAAACGGTAATGAACAAAACCTCTGCCCAATGTATTTTATATACCCAATGAAGAAGGTTATGACTAAATACATCGTCAGACGAAAGAATATGATGCAACACTCATTAGGCTTTTAATGCATTTACATGGGAAAAATATAAAATTAAACACGTTATTATAATTACAATTAACCTATTCATTTACCTATAAGACGCCTTTACCATAAAACAGAAGTGATTGCTTAACGTGCATTAATTGCAAAGTACATATCCCAAGGCATTTTGAATTTGAAATTACCGGCAATTTCAAAACCACTGCTATGGTATATGTTTGCCAAAGGAAACATCTGCTAAGTTATACTTTCTTGGCTATGGGCAGTAGTTTGCTGATCTGATTTGAAAGCAATTGTCATGATGAGTTTTCTAATAGCATTAATTACTGATTTAATTTGTAACAAATAGTCATCAAGAAATTTTTTTATTTTTTAATTTAACTTTAAATTTTATCATGAAAACAATGTTTGAAATTAAATACTGTTAAACATCTGTTTGGACATAAACAGATGTTTGAAATTAAATACTGTTAACATAAACAAAGATATAATATCTACAGTTTGGACATATAAATACTGTTAACATAAACAAAGATAGAATATATATTGTTGATGCTGAACCACTTTTGTTGTTGGGCAGTGGTTCGTCTTTGAGTTTGTATAGGTTTGTTTCGAGAGATAAAGTATACAGAACCACTGCTACACTAAACACTGTTACATAAGAAACACTGATACATAAATACTAAAGTTGAATCCGCTGTAGAAGCTGTTATAACCACACCATAAGTGCTTGTCTTTAACAGGGCTTTGCCTTCAGCAGTGCATAGGCCTCATGAGTCAATAAGCCCATCAGTCTTTATAGGGAGCAGTGGTTAATTATAACAGTCCTTAGCATGATCAGCTGTTATAACCACACCATAACCCTTTGAGAGGTTGACCATCAAACAAATCCTTGACACTATTAAACCTCTGTTGACTTACCAAATAGATCTTCAGATACAATTCAACATCAACATAATCTAAATATTACTGAAACACTAAATAATAAGTAAAAATAAAACACAACATAGATTCATAAAATTAAGTTTATTCATTTATTCATGACCTTAAAACTAAAAGTCCAATAATTACATGACATACTGAACAATATTAAAGTTCAAATCTAAGAATAACAGCAAGAATTAATAAACTTTAGTTTCAACTACATTGATTGCTGAACCTCTCGATGTATGTCCTTCAGCATCGCCATGAACTGCACGTCTCTATCACCACACTCTATATTACTGACAACACAAATAAGAATAAGAAACTAACCTAAAATGCAAACGTCTCTTCTCAACTGTTGTAGCACATCTGAGTTTTCACGATATTGGACGAATCTATACTTTCTGTAAAAGAAGAAAATCTTCCTGGCGCAACAAAACCTGACTTTCGATTTAACGAAAATCAAAAAGAAGATAGCACTGTAACTTTTCAAGATAGAAGATACATATCGTCCGTTGAAGCTGCATCTCTGCCATCAAAGAAGGTAGCACATGCAACTTTTCACGATGTTGCAACAATGATACTGCAGCATCGATATTGAAAGGTTGATGTGGGATGCGAATTTACATTGAAATGACGATGTTGAAACAATGATACTGGAACGATAACATGTAAACATTATCAACAAACATTCGAACAAAGATGCATTTGAGAGAGAAAGATGCATTTGAGAGAGAAAGATACGCTCACATATATGAGCGAGCGAGATTTGAATGTGAAACCAGATAATTATATCTTATTTATGGGATAAATATATATATGATTTTGTAGGATCATTTTCACGACCGAAACGAGTCGTTCAGAGGTGTTCTAATCAATATGAAAGGCGGAAACAGACATATTGACTATGATACAGCTTGATATTCACTTTAATCTGTCTTTTGATTGATATAACAACGTTTTACAACGAGTAGACACTTCGGCAGCAGTTCGACTCTGAAATCGGAAAATTACAAATGAAACAAACAAGGCAACTATTTATAGGCAAGGTGATTTCGCACGGAAAGGCTCAAGTGAAATAGCCAGGCTATTTCGTACGAAATGACAAGTCGTCATTTCGTACGAAATACCTTATCCTATTTCATGCGAAATCAACTTCTAACATGTTTTCTCGTATTTCGTGACCTGATCTTTCTAATCTAATGCAAGACTCGATACAAGACGAAGTTGACAGACATATGCACCAACAGATTTGAATTTTGAATTTCAAAATTACTGATATTATCAGTAATTACTGATTTGATTTGAAAGCAATTGTGATGATGTTTATTGGGAACTGAAAGGTAAGTAATGTATATCTTTATATCCTGCTTTGTTAAAGTAATTAAATATTAGAAATGATATGCAAAGTAGGAAAAAAAAGAGAACGTCAATTTTAAATTACCATCTTGCATATTTTGAATTTCAAAATTACTGATATTATCAGTGATCTGATTTGAAAGCAATTTTCATGATGACTTTTCTAATTTTTATTTTAACTTTAATTAAGAGACAACAACCGTCAGTTTGAAATTCACATTTTCATATTTTAAAAGTCCAAAGCTCAAGAAATTAGCATTAATTATTGATTTGATTTGATTTGCAACAAATAGTCATCAAGTATATTTTTTATTTTTTAATTTAACATTAAATTTCATCACGAAAACAATGTTGGAGGAACTCTTATCTCATTGCAATGTAACGATTAGGTAAAATGGTAATTTCATTTTAATTCTAGTTTTTATTTGATAATTTCAATATATCACTAATTAACACCATCAATTATAAAAATGTGAGCAGTGGCTGTTTTTTAGGAAACCGTTGATGGTCAATATCAATGGATGTCAACAATAAAAAAGTGACCAGTGGCTATTTTTTCCTATCAGTGGATACCGAACAGTTTTTTAAACACTGATGTTTGGTAAGCCAGCGGTCAACACGAAGATTGAAGAAACAGAGGTTGTATTTCAGCAGTGGATAAGTTTTAACAATCAACTGTTTCAACCAACACAGCGGTTGTAACAGGATTTTAAACAGATGTTGGGGCTTAAACAGATGTTTCGCCTTATATATCAGTTGTCTGGACTTAAACAAAAGTTTGAACTTAAACAGATGATTGGCAATAAACAGAAATTTGGCCATAAAACAGATTTTTGGCCTTAAACAAATCTTCGAGCTAAAAAAAATGTTTGGCCATAAACATCTGTTTGCAAAAAAAGACCAATTTCAAGAATACTATACCCAAACAATCAAAACGAGGAGCTTAATAATCATCCAAGTATACTTTATTTTTATTTATTAGTATAAAAATGAAACAACTGTTCAGTTTATAGTACAGATCAAATCAATGAAGGGATTTGATAAATATTGTTACATATAAACACTGTTGGGATATACACTGTTACATATAAACACTAAGGTGATAACATTTATTAACCTAGCAGACTATAAAACACTAATGTGAAAAAACACTGTTACATATAAACACTGTTAACATAAACAAATGTCTGAGCTTAAACAGATGTTTGCCCATAAACAGAAGTTTGGCCATAAACAGATATTTGCCCATAAACATCTGTTTGCAAAAAAAGACCAATTTCAAGAATACTATACCCAAACAATCAAAATGAGGAGCTTAAACATCATCCAAGTGCACTTGATTTTTATTTATTAGTATAAACATGAAACAACAATGTCTTCAAATCACCGGATTAGATCATTAACCCATATTATAGGTCAAACAAAACAACAACAGGACCACATGAAAAATATCATTTCCACTTTTACTTGAATGCACTTAAATGATAGGGTGATTTGGGATTTTGTACTTGTTTAAAAAATAAGATGTTGACCAAAATTCAAACAGATGTTGACCAAAAGTCAATCAAATGTTGGCCAATAGTGAAATAGATGTTCACCTTAAACAGATGTTTGGTTTAAGGCCAAACATATGTGTATGGCAAAACATCTGTTTAAGGACAAACATCTGTTTAAGTCCAAATATCTGATACAGAAGGCGAAACATCTGTTTAAGGTAAAACATATGTTTAAGGTCAAACATTTGTTTATGGCCAAACATTTGTTTAAGGTCAAACAACTGTTTAAGTCCAAACCTCTGATATAAAAGGCCAAACATCTGTTTAACACTGAACAGATGTTTAACTTAATATGATCTAATGTCTTCTCACACTGTTTTCATCTTAAAAACACTGTTCAACCTAACATGGGTTTCCATTATCTATTGATCAAAATGCAAACAGATGTTCAAACCACTGTTTGTTATTGTACTTTACAAAATTACATACAATTTAAAATCTAAGAACAACACCAAGAAATTTACGAACCTAACAGCAAAAATTTAGTGCTTTTAGCTTAAAATTTAGTGCTTTCAGGTTTAAACTCCATCAAAGTATATCTTCGACAATCGCCATAAAAGAAGGTAGCACATGCAACTTTTCACGATGTTGCAACAATTATACTGCAACATCGATATTGAAAGGTTGATGTGTGATGTGAAGCTTCATTGAAACAACGATGTTGGAACAATGATACTGGAACGATGATTATATAAGGAGCAGTGGTTAGTTATAACAGTACTTAGCACATGGAACTTTAACTGGGATTTGTCTTCAACAGTGGATAGGCCTCATCAGTATTTAAGTCCATCAGTCTTTATAAGGAGCAGTGGTTAGTTATAACAGTCCTTAGCATGATCAACTGTTATACCCATTCCATAACACTTTGAGAGGAACCAAGGGTCGGTCTATTTGATTGAGAGGAATAATTGTATTACATCCCTGTTGAAAAATAGAATTGATAAATTTAGGGAAAGTGAGGTTGAAAGATGATAACCCAACAGTGGAGGATCTCATTCTACAGGTTCGATAAATTAAGGGTATTCTCATATAATGGTTCCTGGCTGCTTCCAAAAAATCCGCAATTTGGACATCTGTTGTTCTTCAAACTTCTATTATCTATTCTATCTATTATATATAATAAATGAAAGTGATTTGGTCCACGTGGCCCAAATCACTTTCATTTATTATATATAATAGATAGAATAGATAACAGATAATAGAAGTTTGAAGACAACAGATGTCCAAAGTGCCGCTTCATTGGAAGCATCGAGGAAGAATTATATGAGAATACCCTTAATTTATCGAACCTGTAGAATGAGATCTCCACCGTTGGGTTAACATCTTTCAACCTCATTTTCCCTAAATTTATCAATTCTATTTTTCAACAGGGATGTAATACAATTATTACCTTATTTAAGATAACTTCAACTGCATCATCTGATAAATCAACATTCATTTCACTCAAATGATCCCTTCAACTGCATCCAAAAATACCCAAAATAAAACTAATAAAACCATCCAATATTCTTGAGTACTCACCATTAATGTGATGATCAATATAAAATCAAACCGTAATAGCATACAAATCATAAGAAAATATGAAAGAAACAAACCAAAAAAACTTGTTGAGCGATTAAAATTAAAAGGATATCATACGCAATATTCAGGTAATTAGAATGGCCATTTTTACCTTACTTGACAACAATAGCAAACAACATCAAACAATAATAGCAAACAACATCAAACAATAATAGCAAACACCTGATGTTGAATCCGCTGTAGATGCTGAACCACTGCTGTCACAAACAGATAATACCTCGGGAACTGGAAATGAAACCCTAATTTCTCCAAGAATAATCGCTGAACATACTCAAAGATCAATAATCAACAGATGTTGTACTCATATCATCACCGTTAAGAAAAAAACCCTTAGTTTCTGAACATATTCAAACATACCAGTTCATGGAAGAAATCTATCCGCAGGTAAGCGGATTTCAACTTTGATGACCATCGATGACAACAACCCTGGAACCATATGATGAGATTACGAGTATAAATTAGGGTTTAATTAAAACTTTGTATGAATATAAGAAGAAATCAACATAGATCTATAAACATAGAAATCAAACCTCAAATGGAAGAACCTTGCAGACGAAGAAGATGAAAGAATCTTCCCAACTATAGCTCGGGATGATAATTACAAAAGCCAGATATTACCTCTTCATGGTATAATCAGACATGAAAATTACAAAGGCTGAATGATTCATGATGAGATGATTTGGTTTGATCTTTGATTAAGAAAGGAGAAGAGTACAGGAGAAGGAGAGGAGAAGAAGATTCAGATTCAGGGTTTTGAAAAGTAAAAAAAGAGACGGAGGGAGTATAAAAGGAATGGAAGTGTGATACTGTTGGGCGGGAAAACAGAACTGAGGATGCCCTAATTAAGTGACACGTGGCCCAAATAACTTTCATTTATTATATATAATAGATAATAGATGTACAATATTTTTATTAACTTAGTAGAACTTAACATTGGAAAACTAATTCATCTCATTCCAGATAAATTAATTAATGACAAAAATAACTTGCTGCGAACTTCACGTAAGTACTCCAATCGAAAATTTATTAGAGCAACATGGCAATTTTAAATTTACTGTAGGAATAATTGTAAATATATATGAAAAAGTGTAAAATATATTACGGCTTAATGTACATCACGTACGACAACGTGCGTGACAGGGCCGTCCCTGAAAATGATATAAAATTTTTGGGCCTTGTGCGAGGCAAAAAAATTGGGCCCCTCCCTATAATATAAACTCATCAATCATATATCAAAAAACCACAATACGACGCTAAATGGAGAAAATCGAGATTATCAAAAAACCACAAATGACTCAAGAAACTATTAATAATCAAAGACGATAATATGACCCAACGGTTCCAAGAACAATGTTCTTTTCAATAAAATTCAATCAAAAACTAACTAAACAATAAACCATAGATGCCCTACTTATATTAAATAATTAAAAGATAAACATGGTAAAGATAATTCCAATATTAAATAAAAGATAAAATTAATCTTCTCCATTTAAAAAATAATCTCGATCTTTTCCATTTAGATTCTCCTTCATCACAAACTTACTTACTTAAGCGAATCGTGAGGCTCTCCAAACGATTTTGGAAGTAAAGCTCTTGGTCAAGTATTTATAATCCATACCGATTCTTCTCTATATTTCAATGTACCACAATTATCCATGTTCATAAAGTGAATGCATAACTCAAATTAGCATTGATTAAAAACAATAAATCCTAGTTTTATATTACAAATAAAATGATACACCTAATGTTAGTTTCAACCCCCTCCTGATAAGCAAAAATAACTAACACTAAAAAGAACTGTAATATATGTGTAACATATCAAAATTAGTTTAGCAACACGAACCTTATCATACAAATAAAATAAATAGAACTAGATATTGAGTTTTTCTAAGTTTATATTGTAAATGGTTAAATGATAAATGAGAAATAAAATACCTACAAATTTAAACAAGTAAACATGTAAAGTTTGTTATGTAAATGGTTAAATAGAAGAAAAAAATCAAAGAACTTAAGGCCAAAATTTAAATGTAGAAATCAAAACTAAAACTAAAAAGTGATTGCAAAGTTGCAATTGGTATGAGTTTCCACAGTTAATAAAACAAGCTTATATTCTTAGAAAACAAAAGAAAATTTGGGGAGACTAGAAATCAAAAGATATGGTGGGACTCGAACCCGGAATGGCCAATTCATCACATGATTGCCGCATCCAGTAAGCCAAAGGAGAAATTTGTGTTTTTTTTTCTGCATCAACTTTATATATTAAAAACATATATATTTTTAAACAATTTTGGGCCCTTAGATGCTTTGGGCCCTGTGCGGTGGCACCTCCTGCATAGGCCCAAAGCCGGCCCTGGTGCGTGATTATGTGTATAACGTGCTTGATTAATGGTTTTCAACATGCATGATAAATGTTTTTAACATGCGTGATTTGGGATTTTGAGTTTATAACGTGCGTGATTTTCAAAATAACATGCGTAATTTGGTCGTGTACTGGTAGTACGTTAAGCCGTAATGTACGTTAACTAGCCTCTATATATATTCAATATTTCTAGTCTATAATAGGGTGTAGAAATTAGATTGATTCTGTTAATATACTCTTCCTATACAAGTTAGTTTTATAAAGAAAATAATTGAACTAAAATAATATACTTAATTACATTAAAAAGGTCCTTCTAGAGGAATCAATTCCTAGTTTCTTTTCAAGTCGTTCACTTTATTTATTTTATATGCGTATAATTAATATAAACTACTATTCATTTACATAGGCCATGTGTAGTCATAACGCCCCTTTGTGGGCGTTATGCGACACGTGGCGCGCCACGTCAGCGTGGGGCGTTATGGGGCCTTATGCATATTAAGCCCGTAGTCATAAAGCCCCTGTCTAATCATTACTCAATTATTAATTTCTAATTTTTTATAATTATTTCCTAACTTTATAAAATTAAAATTCATTTCATTAAATTAAAAAACATTACACTAAAATTAAAAAAAAAACATTACACATAAAAAAAAAACGGTTCAAAAAAAAAAAAAACACTACACTAAAATAAAAAAAAAAACGGTTCAAAAAAAAAAAAACGGTTCCAAAAAAAAAAAAAAAGTTGGACTAAAAAAATAAAAAAAAACATTCAAAGATTAATCTTCTTCGTCTTCGTTCTCTCCTTCTTCCTCTTCGTTTTCTCCAGCATCCAAACCTACGTCTTCAAAGTTCCCGTCTTCGAATTCCTCAACCTCTTCTTCCTCGGAATCTTCTTCGTCTTCATTGTTGTATCCAATTGGGCGAATCGCCCAAGCATGCTCAACCAAATCTGCCTTCAACGTGTTATGTATGTCCCTAGATCGCAATAGTTGAGCATTTGCGAGTCTCTCTTCCATTGTTGCTTGGGTTCCTTCGACTAAATCTTCCGGAATGTAGTTTTGGCATATCGCTTTTCCATCATCCTCAATGATCATATTATGCAAAATGATGCAAGCATACATGGCCATTCGTATTCTATCCTTATGCCACATGCGACAAGGATTTCTGATAAAATGCCATCGTTGCTGTAGAACCCCAAAACACCTCTCGATATCCTTTCTCGAAGACTCTTGTAATTTTTTAAAATACTTTCTTTTTTCATCGAACGTTTCAGAAAACGTTTTAACAATAATTGAATACTCCGGGTAGATACCATCGGCCAAGTAGTAGCCATGCTCGTAGTCGTTCCCGTTTGCATGAAAACCGGCCTTTGGTATAGTTCCAGAAATGTAGCCCTCTATTAATGGTGAAGCCTCTAACGTATTAATATCGTTAAAACACCCGGCTACACCAAAGAAGGCCGACCAAACCCAAAGGTCGTATGACGCAACAGCTTGTAATACCAAAGTTGGCCCTTTTTGATCACCCCGTGTATGTTGACCTCGCCATGCGGTTGGACAATTATACCAACGCCATTGACGACAATCCAAGCTACCAATCATGCTGGGTATTCCATGCTTTTCTAGATGCACCTCATATATTTGTTGAAGGTCGTTCCAAGTGGGATTTCTCAAATAACGTTTTCCATATAACTGGCATATACCTAAAATATAATTTAATATATAAAAGTTTTACTAGTAAGCTACTAAAAAATCAATATATAAAAGTAAGTAAATAAATAAAAGTCAATAAAAAATACCATAGCAAAAATGTTCCAAGCAATCTCGGGTTGTTTTCTCCGCCATCTTCAAGTACTCGTCGTTGATGTCGTACGTGTTTCCGTATGCTAATACGCGTAACGCGGATGTGACCTTTTGAATTGAGGTGAAGCCTAAATACCCTCGCGCGTCCATTCTTTGCTTAAAGTAATCATACGTATTTTCCAAATCATTAGAAATGCGCAAAAATAACCTTTGGCTCATACGAAAACGCCGTCTAAAAACATTGGGTCCGTGAACCGGTGTCGCATCAAAATAGTCTCTCATCAAACGCTCGTTCGCGGCTTCACGATCTCGCAAGATATAGGTGCGCCGCAAGATGGGTCGTGGAGGGGGAGTAGGCCGAACGTGCTCAAGTGCTTGCATCATAAAAGTAGACACACTCGTAACCGCTTCTTCCTCCTCCGCGTCTTCTTCGGGCGAAAAAAATCTTCGGTAAATATTGGTGAACGAGTCTTCCGACGGGGAACCCATTTTTTTGAATAAGGTGAGAGTAGCTTCAACACTTTTTAAAAAATATAGAGAGAATGAGAGTTGGAATGTATTGATTTGTAAAAAAAATGAAGAGTTGGAATGTATTTATAGTGTGAAAATTAAAAAAAATGAAATTTTTTTTTTTTTTTTAATAAATATGACCGTTTGACAACCGTCAAAATCCAAAACATCAATCGATAGCGCCGCGATAATGGTCGCGCTCTCAAATTTTTTTTGGGCATAGCGCCCCTCGTCCCGGTGTGGCCGGCGCCATCTCGGCGCTATGTGGGTTGGTCGCGCCCCACTACGCAAGGTCTTACAAAGAAGCAAAGTCGTAGTGTCTTACCCAACCGTTCACTTTAATCATATGAAGTATTTGTTATTTTATATATTCCGAAAGTTGGATTTTGAAAAGTCTCTCTCAAATAATATCACTGCTCGGGAGCACCAATGGAGGACCAGTCCACACATATATTCTTCTTTCTTGCTTTGATCATGCTGCCATCAGGTTGTTCTGCAGTAGATACCATATTTGCAAATCAAGAAATCAAAGATGGTAAAGCCACCCTTGTTTCCAAAGGCGAAATGTTCGAATTGGGCTTTTTTAGTCCCGGGAAGTCTAAGAACCGGTACCTGGGGATATGGTACAAGAAGATATCATATGGTACTGTTGTATGGGTTGCTAACAGGGAGACACCAGTTGCAGGTACATCAGGCATGCTCAAACTTACCAGAGTGGGAAACCTGGTGATTTGCAGTGGCGGCAACCCAATGGTCTGGTCATCCAATTCAACGGTATCTGTGTGGAATAATAATCCAATGATGGCTGTGGCAGTGCAGCTTCTAGATTCTGGAAATTTAGTTTTGTGGAATAAAAATAAAATGATTTGGCAAAGTTTTGACTATCCTGGTGACACACATCTACCAGGAATGAAATTCGGAAAGGACTTGGTAACAGGGCTGCAGTGGTCCATGACATCTTGGAAGAGTCCCGATGATCCTTCTGTAGGTGTGTATAGACATATACAAGACATGAATGGGTATCCACAAAATTTGAGGTTTAAAGGTGAAATTTTATTGGGGAGACTTGGACCGTGGAATGGTCTCGGCTTTAGCGGTTTTCCTATAGAAAAAGAAAATCAGATTTACTCAATTGAGTTTGTCATGAATGAAAAGGAAATCTATACTACATATGAAGTTAAGAGTTCAGTTGTTCAGCGGATGGTTTTGACATGGGATGGCAAGGCACTAGTTTTGCAATGGATTGAGCGAATCAAAGACTGGATTGTGTATGCCACCGCTGATGTAGATACTTGTGATCGATTTTCACTCTGTGGTCCATATGGAATCTGTAGCATTAACAAGCATCCACCTTGTTCTTGAATGGATGGTTTTGAACCAAGAAATCCAAAAGAATGGGAAGCATCTGATTGGGTAAGTGGGTGTATACGCAAAAAGCCTCTGCATTGTAGGAATGGGAATGAGATCGGTGATGGGGATGGTTTTTTGAAAATTGCAAGAGTGAAGGTACCAGACACACGACGGGCATGGTATAATGTGAGCATGACCCTCGGAGAATGTGAGATGGCCTGCAAACGAAACTGCAGTTGTACATGTTATGCCAATATAGATATTAGAAATGGAGGAAGTGGATGTTTGCTATGGTTTGATCAGCTTCTGGACGTTAGAGAGTTTGATGTAGATCAAGATATTTACATAACAATGGCAGCCTCGGAGTTGAAAGGTAAGCATTTTCATGGTTTTAGCCTATATGTTTCAGTTCTAAATTATAGTTATTTCTTAATGAAAGGGCTGGTGGATTCCCTGTCCGATGTCAACAAAAAGAAAAGAATACTTATACCGGTACTTTTAACTTCATCAGTTGTGACACTCCTCTTCGCAGCGGGTTATGCTTGTCCAAAGCTAAAGAAACGACCTCATATGAAAAGACGAGGTAAGATAAAGGAGAATGTAAATTTATAATTTGTGATACATAAAAAATCATGTAACAATATCATTTTGTAGGGAAGTGGTCTGGGCAGGATGAAAAGGATGCAAGTCTGCAGGTGGAACAACTTGATGATTTACAATGTCTTAGCCTACATGAGGTAGTAAGGGCAACAAATAACTTCAGTGTCTCCAATAAGACTGGGGAAGGCGGCTTTGGTCCTGTTTACAAGGTAACTTCTTTATGCCTTTAAACAGAACAAATTGCTTATCCCTATCATGGATCAAAAGTGTGTAAATCTACAGAATTATAAGTTATCATATACTCATAATCATTTAGGGTGTGTGGGAAGATGGAAGAGAAATAGCTGTTAAGCGACTCTCAAAAACATCCCAACAAGGGCTTCATGAGTTCAAGAATGAAGTCATCTGTATTGCAAAACTTCAGCATCGGAATCTTGTGAAACTTCTCGGATATTGTGTTCATCAAAATGAACTGATTTTAATTTATGAATACATGACTAACAAAAGCTTGGACTGGTTTCTCTTTGGTTGGCTCACTCTTTCACTTGGTATCTATCTTTTTAAAATTTATATAATTACACATGACATAGTAGTCACCTTTTGGCAGATGAAACAAGAAGTTTGATGCTTAACTGGCCTCAACGATTCAATATAATTCATGGGATAGCGCGAGGTGTTCTGTATCTACATCAAGATTCCCGCCTCCAAATTATCCACAGAGATCTCAAGGCAGGTAATATATTGCTGGACGGTGACATGAATCCAAAAATATCTGACTTCGGCCTTGCGAGAATATTTATAGGACATGATACCACCGCTAAGACAAAGAAAGTGGTGGGAACATAGTAAGAATTCTCCATAACAATAATTGTTTTTCTCCATAAAAGAATGAAGTTGAAATTGAATGAGAACCTCTTCACACTAATCTGTAAATATCTCTTGTTTGATCTATTTGTAGTGGTTACATTTCTCCGGAGTATGCAGTGCACGGGCGTTTCTCTATAAAATCTGATGTGTTTAGTTTTGGTGTTCTGGTGTTGGAGATAATTTGTGGAAAGAAAAACAAAGAATTCTCTCATGGAGACCACAATGATAACCTTCTTGGACATGTAAGTTAAGTTGTTTGACCAAATCCCTATATCTTGACCAGAAACTAGTGATCTTTTAAAATATATGTTCTGGTTTGATGTAGGCATGGAGACTCTTTAAAGAAGGAAGGTCTATTGAATTAATGAGTGGATCATTACAGGCCTCACATGTCATCTTTGAAGTACTACGATCTATACACGTTGCGTTGTTATGTGTGCAGCATCATGCAGAAGATAGACCAACGATGTTGTCGGTGCTTCTAATGCTGGTTAGTGAGGGGCCATTGCCTGATCCTAAACAGCCTGCTTTTTTCAATGAAGAGGGCTTCCGTGAACTCGAAACACTTGCATCAGTTGATGAAGCCACACTAACAATGTTGCATGCTCGATAGCAAGCATGGATATTGTACTATAAATACATGTAATCTAATTTGTAAAACAAACCTCTTGAATTCATAATATGTAATACAAAAATCTACTTTGTTCTCGATAATATCGATCCATCCTCTTTTATAATTGGTGTATCATACCATCAAGAAACCAAATTAATGGGTGTGAACTTTTAGAAAGATTGAAAGGGAATGGTGAATCAATTTGAATCTGATTGTCATGAAATTGATCATGATTGAGAAAACAAACGAACCCTGAAGGACAAAAGACCGAATTTAGAAATATAAGGCACCCATATGGACGTGGAAATTAAAGCAGAAGATGTAATAATTTCTGATCACCGCAAAGGAAAGGGAAGCAAGGATATGGTCAAAACTCAAATATAAAAGGAAAGGAACGTAATTAAATTCTTAGTACATATTGCTGATCGGATTCTCTGGACGAGTTTATATCATTTTGAACCAGTTTTATTACGATATCCGTTGCAATTTGATACAAACATAAAGGACGAAAAGTGTAATTTACCCCAAAACAAAATCTGGTCAAGAAACTAAAGGAGTGGCAGACCTACCTCATTAATTTAGGGGTATCCTAAAAAGAATTTTTTACGGAACAATCATACAATTATAAAAAAAAAAAAAAATTGTTTTGGGGATTGGGCTATGTTTATCAATTGGGCGTCTTTCAATTATATTATACTTAAATTGTGCTTAATTATTATACAACTTACAAGTTTGATGTTGTAAAAGATTTGTGCTTATGAAAATTTGGAATTTTAATAAACTAAAGTATCATATTTTGTTGAAAGGTATCTTTTATATAAAACTAAAAAAATTACACTACGAAAACAGGATTGAGCCGTAGCCCGTGATACCCCTCATTATATTATAACTCCGCCATTGAACTAAAGCAATGATTTCATTCAAGAAAGGAGGAACTGTTTTGAACTTTCATTGTCCAATACTAAATTCTATAAACTCTACGGCGTGGTCAATCCGGATCGATCAGCCTTAAAGCAAACGGGTTGTGAGATACTAGGGGTGAGCAAATCAATCACCATAACCGATAACCGAACCATAACCGACATAACTGAACCACTAATAACCGATAACCAATATAACCAATTGTTATGGTTATGAAACTTTGTATAACCGCTCAATCGGTTATGGTTATAGTTATGAAGCTTTGGTTAACCAATATAACCGAAACCGAACCGAATTTGTGATGTTAACTTTATATAATGGATTTGTGTTTTACAAAACATATAGTGAGTTTTTACTAAGATAAAAGTATGTTAGTAACAAAATGATCTTGATGTAGATGCCCAGTTATTTTGAGAAAGAACTAAGGTGTTAAGGCCATAATTGTTTTTGTTTGAGAATTACCCTATTAAAAAGAACCCTAAATTGGGAGTTTCACCAAAAAGTTTAGTCTCTGTTATCTTATAAAATAGGCTCAAGCTAAGTTCAAATCGTGCACAACCCTATTTATTTCAAACCTTGCTTGGTTACTTAGCCGAAATTAACCAAAACCGACCCATAACCGACTTCATAACTGATTAACCATAACCGAAGTTTGGTTATGGTTATGGTTACCAAAACTCCATCACCGAACTAGCGGTTATGGTTATGGTTAATAGTAAAAACTGAACCAAACCGACCCATGCACACCCCTATGAGATACATAGGAAGTAGATCGTGTTCAAAAAAAAGTTCAAAACAAGTGTGGGATGCACTAAAGATGAGATACATAGGAAGTTGATCGTGTTAAAAAAAAAGTTTAAAGCATAAGAACATAAATTGAAATGATACGGACGACCTAAGAAGCAATTGACGACTACTTGGGAAGATTCCCATCAAAATCCAATAATCTTGGATAGATCTACTTTTGATGAAGCAATTCTTTTATGCAAAACTTTAAATTATGTTCCCGAACGTTTTTTTTACAAACGGTTCCCTCTATAGAACAATATTCGGATTGGACACCATATCATTCATATTATTCGGTTATTCGATGAAACAATTGGAAGACTAAAATGTAGGAACTGGACTAACTTTTTATTAAAATATATTACAAAAATATATAATAACGATACTCTCGTTATTTGTGAGAAATTCTTCTAATACATTACTGGTAATAAACTAAATAAACAAATATAAAATACAATTTAATTGTACCAAGCTTAATTCAAGTCAATATCTTTATTCAAGTCATTATTAAAATTACTGATCTAGGAAATTGTATTTAAAATAGTATTATTTTAGAAAATCGGTTACTACCGTATGAGGTCAAATTTCTTTAGATTTTATTACTATAATTACTTTTAAACAAGTTTTATTTTCCGCTTTTAACATTCAAGGTATGCCATATTACAAACTAGTATTAAGCCCGTGTGTTACAGCGGTTGCTATAAAACTATATCAAGTAGTACCAATGCTATACCATTGTCAGCAATCACCAACACCGACAAAGCTCGTAAAAACAAAATAAATAAAACGGAAAAAATAACGCCGCACGAAAAGGCAGACGTAAAATCTTTGAATCACGCACGCTCGTTGCAGAGAAATTAAACAGAAACGTAAAACATAGAAACAATAACTAAGTCAATCTAGGACCCGCTCGTTGTGACAAACTTGTCAAACGAAGAAAAATAGATGTGTTGCGACGGGCCAGTCAAACCGGAAAAATATACGAAAAAATGTTGAGCCCCACACGCACGTTGCAGTGCGTTAACTCACAAAATTTTGAACGAAACGAAAAACTAAGGAAAGATGAAATGCATGGTGGAACAAAATTAAAAATAAAAGGAGTTAAGGTTAAATTGCAAAAGATGAAAAACTTTGGGTTAAAAGTAAAAAAGCAAAGGGTCAGAAGAAAATAACAACAATTGTTAACAATAATCCACAATTAAGAAAAGAGTAACTTCGATTTAAATCTAATAAACAAGAACTTGAACCAAATTGTTTCGAATTGTTCAGATCTATATCTAAAACACATTTTTACACAAAAATTTAATAAAACCAAATAATTAGAAACAACATAAATACCACATTTTATGGCTTAAACCTGATAAAACGTACAAAAAGGTGCAATTTCGTGTTAGAGAAAAAAAATCAAAACTTTAACTGGAACCATATCTGATTCATCATCTTCAATCTTCATGTGCAAATTTCTTCAAATTAAACCAAACAGGACTCGTCTTCTTTGGGATAGAAAGAAACATGACGGATCTAGATCTGGATCTTGTGAAAAACATGAACTGGATCTTGAAACCACCACCGGATCATGAAACCCTTGTCGGGAACTACGTGAGCCCACCTTGCAAATCTATTGAACCACTCAAAGCACTAAAGCTGCCAAGAAACCAGTGGTTTTGGTGATGATTTGTGGTGGTCCGGTGGATATTTCGTTCGCCAAGAAACCGAATGTTGAACTACACCGTCACCGGATTGTTACCATTGTAGATCTGGAGTTTTGGTGGTTGATTGTGAAGGATTTTTTGTTTCAGATTTAGATCTCCAGAGAGAGAGATAGAGAGAGAGAGAGAGAGAAAGAGAGAAGTGTATGTTATTTTGTGGTGATGAATCTTTTACTAGAAAAGAGTTTGAGTTTGAGGTGAGTATATAAATTAAAAATACAAAACGTATGAATATGTGGGGCATCATAGGGAAGAGAGCATGCATTAATTGAAAGTATGATGAATGCTAATCTTTATCATCCTTTTCTCATAACCAAAATGTATATGAATCTCTTTTATAAAATGTCAGCACATCATATCTTTTCTTATCTAGTGCAAAATTCCAAATGTGCCCCCATCCTATCTGTTACAAAAAACACGTGGTTGCTTCCTAACCACATAACTGGGTTTTTTGAACTAGAGAAAGCGGGGAACCGACTCAAACGAACTCCGATTGGACTCATTCCAGCGGTGTTTGAACCGTCTCGTCGAACCCTAACTAAGATCTCTTAACCCTAAACCCTAAATCCTAACTCGTAAACTCTAAACCCTAAAGCTAAAAAATAAGGCTAAAACCGAAGCAAAACCGTAAAATCTAGATTATAAACCCTGAAAGCTAAACCCTATAGGCTAAAGCTAAACCCTAACCCTAAACCCTAAAGCTAAACCCTAAACCATAAAGCTAAACCCTAAAGCTAAATCCTAAAAGCCAAACCCTAATATATTTAGGGTTTAGGGGTTATGATTTAGGGTTTAGGGTTAAGAGATCCTAGTTAGGGTTCAACAAGCCGGTTCCAACGCCGCTGGAATGAGTTCAATTGGAGTTCGTTTGAGTCGGTTCCCCACTTTTTTAGTGTTCCCCAATGAACCTCACACTATATATATATATATATATATAGAGAGAGAGAGAGAGAGAGAGAGAAACGAGATAAGGAGAAAAAACCCAAAAGTGTGAGAACAGTGAGAACGCATCCTGGCCTGACACGTGTCACGCGACATAGTGAAGGGCGGAAGGGCTTTTTTGTCCTTTTATATTCTTTTTGAGTAAACTTCCGTTTTGCTCCCTGTGGTTTGGTCATTTTAACGGTTTTGCTCCAATAGTTTAAAAATAGCCATTTTCCTCCCTGATCTTTCGAGTTTGTCGCCAGTTTCCTCCCTGATGGAGTTAGAGGCTGGGAGCAAAATGAAGATAAGTTAGAAAAATCAGGGAGGAAAATGGCTATTTTTAAACTATTGTAGCAAAACCGTTAAAATGACCAAACCACAGGGAGCAAAACGGAAGTTTACTCATTCTTTTTTTTAAACGCGTGTCACAACACCTTTCCATTTTTTTGCGTTTAACAAATACGCGGCGTTTTTATTGTTTTTTTTTTTTTAGATCAGGAACATAGTAAATATTTTGGCATTTTAACTAACTATGGCTTTGATTGTTGTGCGAAGTAGGATGCAGGCCTATAATGTAAAAAACATCAGAAATTTTCTTGATGTTTATTTTTTTCTATCAATTGTTGTGCCATGTAGGAATCAGGCCTATAATGTGACAGGCAATTATGGCGTTTTGAATAGATAAACAAATTCAATTTTCCATGTAGTGGCTTTTAATATAATAAATGTTTGGCAATAATGTTACCGTCTCTTCATTTTACTGTTTTGCAATTACTGTTTCGTTCAGTTTCATCTGTCAATTAGTGTTACTTTTTTCCGGTATTACTTTGTTTGGCGTTTTATATTAGCAACAATGTGCTTTGCTAGCATCTGTTCTCACAGTTTTCATACTATCAGACGTTTTGGTGTTTGTAGCTTTTGGCGTTTTATACTCAGTTTTTTTTTAATTAGTAGAGAATTAGATAATAAACAACAGAGAATTAGATAACAAACAATAGAAAATGAAAAAAAAAATAAAAATTCTAATCTACTTTCTCATCCAAATCTTCAGTGTCATCAGCCTCTTCTACTTTAACTTTTTTTGGCGTTTTGAACATGTTTTGAATACCTTATCTAGATCCTTATTTTCCTACATAATGCCCGTCTTTAGAAGATGCTTATTTTTAGTGCATCTTGTATTGTGGTTTGATATATACTTGTTTGGTGACATGTTGAAGATCAACGCCTGCTCGAATTTATTGATCCCTTCATGCCATCCATATATCCATCAAGAATAAAGTGACATGATGACATACCAGTGTCATCAGTCTCTTTGTCTTGAATATTTGTCCATCTCATTCAGCAAAAGCTTATAGAGATACCCACCTCAGAGAAAAATCCATTCAGTGAAACTTCATTCAGAACAATACTCAATATAGAAGAAACTAGGTTCCCCATCTGTGGCTTTTTTAACTATTTTTTTGGCGTTTTAAATTGAAAGGTTTCTAGGAAACATGGCGTTGTTTTTGGGTGTGATTGATGTGTGCAAAATGCAACATATAAATTACATCAAATGAGGCATAAAACTAACCCTTTTTAGTACTAATGTTGGAAAAAATATGCTTTTGTCTTCCTTTTGTATTTTCAGGACCAAATGAACTTAAATGAATAAAAGGAACAAATATGCGGCAAAAACTAACATAAATACAAAGAAAAGGAATAAACGTGGCATGCCCTACCCCTCGACAGCATCTCCACAAGCAAAAACAAGAGACATAAAACTGACCACGGCCTGTGCCCACTGAGCACGGGGGCGTGTCTGCAGAAAGGACAAAGTTGTAGAAGCTTCCATCGCCCACCACGGGGGCGTGCCCACTGAGCACGGGGCGTGTTCAACGCTAAGATTCGTAGAATCTAGCAAATCTTGATAGTACACATACGCTTCTGCACACAGGGCCGTGCCCAGCGAACACGGGGTCGTGTAGAGGCTAATACAGACAACTGCAATTAATGAAGGAAGAGAAAAGGATTGGCCACGAGGGCGTGTCCAGCGGACACGTGCTCGTGGCCGGGCTACTGTTTAGGCTATAAATAGGGGTGTTTGGCTCACTTCAAAGTCATCCCTTGACAACCCACCCCTCTCCCACTTTGCCACCACTCCACCACCACTACAACACCCACATCCACCACCATCATCCATCATCCACCTTAGAGTGTGTGTAGTAGTCTCAGGATCCAAGAATGATTGTAAGAGTTCTTGTCAATCAAATGCCATGTTTGGCTAAGTCTCTTACATCACTTGGTGAAGACAAGTCTTTAATGTATTACTTTTGATTTTTAATCTTTTTGCACTTTTTATTTGGTTTTGTATTAATGACTTTAATAACTAGTTTCTTATGTTGAAGGTGAAACTTTTTTATCATTTGCACGTGGTGTCTTGGCATTACTTTACTGTCTATATAAAGTAAAAGATTTTCACCATTCATATCTTTACGGTCTATATAGAGATATGTTGGCTACCTGGTCGGGGGTTAAGGGAATGGTTTAGTAAGGTTCTTGCCTTGTTCAGTGTATAGATCCTGCAAAGACCTGGGTCAAGCTTACTAGGACCTCCTTCAATACCCACTGGTATTGGATGTTGGGGGTGCGAATGGCTTGATCCCCTCATATCTAAACTACTATTAATACATTAAACCGGCTACTTCGGATTGTATCCCTGCTGACTCAAACCACCTAGCCGAGGGTAACGTCGCCTTCAAAAGAGGGGCCTACCACTTTTCGCATTAATAACTTAATTAATTATCTTTCAATATTCTGACCCTTTCAGATTGTATCCTTGCTGACTCAAACCACTGGGTTGAGGGTAACGTCACCTTCAAAAGAGCGGCCTACTACTATAACTAAGATAATCTCTTAAAAAGTGCAAAAGTGCGGAAATCATCAAAGGATACATTAAAGGCGAGTCGGATCCAAGTGATTCATCTTGTCTATCTGTTTTATTTTAATTTTATTTTTATTTTCAACATTTTTAGTTTCTAGTTTTCATGTTTAAAACATTTTCCAAAAAAAAATTAGATTGATTAGACTTTGAGGATAAGCCGGTATTAAAAGCTCTTATGTCCTTGGACGACCTCGGTATCTTACCAACGCTATACTACGCTCACGATGGGTGCACTTGCCCATGTGTGTCTTTAGTGTTAGTAGAATATTGTGTTTTATAAATTTAAAACTTGACTAATGCGTAAAAGGGGCTTAAATTATTAATAAAAACATATTACACCTAACGCACACCAAGTTTTTGGCGTCGTTGCCGGGGACACAAGGATTTTAAGAAAGTTAGGAATCAACAGCCTAATCATTTTTCCTGTTTTTCTATTTTTTTAGGATTTTTCTTAATTTTTCAGCTTCTGCAGACGCCAGCACGGGGTCATGCCCGCTGAACACGCCCCCGTGCCCAATCTTTGGTACTAGCAATCTTGTTTTAAGTCAGACATTAACTGAACACGGGGTCGTGCCCACTGAACACGCCCCCGTGCCCAAGTTTTAATTACTGAAAACATAACCGTAAAATCCCGACGGTTGGTAATTTCTAACACAACCATGAGTGATATTGATTATTTTTACTTTCGCTTCTCTTATGGTGCGTGTTGTCAAATATGTGGTGGATCTCATGAAGATTTAAAGTGTTATTTTCTAAATTACACTACCCACTATATAGACCCATCGTTTTTCTGTAACCTTAAGATGGGCGAAAGTAAAAACAATCCCTATCTCTCCCTCGAATGCTCTCAATCAACTCTTTTAGATTATATGATTCTCGAAGAATTATTTCAACTCGAAGAAGTAATTCTCCAATTTATAAAAGAGCCTGAGATGGAAATAAATTGTTCATCTCAAGACGACGATCAAGAAGAATTATTGAGATCACATTCGGAATCTAACAACATATTGGATCCCAAAAGCACCTCTAACTCTTGTGAGGATTTGAGTGATAGTCGTCCCTGTGTCGATTGTGCCATGAAGGACTCTCCATCGGTCTCCACCGATGCATACATAGACCTGAGCGATTCGACATACACCTTCTTTAATGAGAGCCCGAATAAGGGGAATAAAGGTTGGTTTCGCCAACCGATATTTAGCTTAGGATTTACCCTTTCCGATAACCTCTTGCGTTCTTGTCTAAATCAAGGGCAATTAAGGTACCTCGGGCACTTCGGTGTTGTTCCGTCCAGTAAGGAACCACCCGATCTGGATAAATTCCTTAAAAATTAATGAAACTTCATAAACTTCTCAGGGCACGGGGCCGTGTCCAGGTCAACACGCCCCCGTGCCCACCTAAAAATTGTGTCTGACTCCAGTGTCAGAATACAGAATACGGACAAAAATGTGTCAGGCTTTGGTCTGACCATGTGACAACCCTCATGATTACATGTATCCGTACGATTATTTAATGATAGTTAAAGTGCTTAGTGACTGTGTTGAATTACTTAACTGTTTCCTGATTACTGTGTCACACTTACATGTGTTTGTTAACACACTAGTCTTGTGCAGAAAACTTACTAAATGGTCCTGAATATTTTCCTAAGTGTTAGGAATTAATTGTGTTCCAAAATATATATATATAAGACACCTTACGGAACAATTAAACACTTTAACGGAACAGTATCCGACCGGACATTATCCGGGACACCAAATATTTTTCAAACACATTGTGTTATTATTCTTGGCTAGTTATGGTCCCCGTTTACCATAACACCCACTAAATTCTCTAGTAGCTAACATATGGAATATTATACTTGGAAGTAACTAGTATTTACCATTTAGTTGCAAATTTACATCCAAGCCCCCCCCCCAAACCGATTTTAGTCCCAATGGACCCCACCAAGATCCACACCATATCCTTCTAGATATGTATCATATCTTACATGATTGTTTCTTGATTTCATGTACATAATATTTGAAAGAAAATCCTTATAAGTATGGTTCCTAGATATCAAGAGTCATTTCATATCTTCCACTAAGATTACACTTCATCTTCTCACTCTCCTCTCTCTCCTTCTCGGCTCCCCTAAACCGCCACCATCACCATCACTTCATAACCATCTTCATCCATTAAACAAGTTCCATACAAGCTTTGAAGGTGATTCAAGGAGGTTGCACTTGTGGAGCTTCAAAAGGACTTTGTTCTTGCTTGTTCATCACCATTCTCATCATCTCTTCAACATAGATTCTCCCCTAGCCTTGTGCTAGTTGTAAGTCTTGATCTACCTTAGTTTACTTACATTTTGAGTAGATTAAAAAGTCTAGTACGTTGTATTTTACTATAACACTAAAAAGATGAACATAAAAGTTACATGAAGATTTACATGATGAAATGTTGTAGTGGGATGTTGTAGTGAACATGTTGTTGATTACTTGATGATTTACTTGCTAATATTGATGTTAAAGGTCGTTGTTGTTCACTAAACATGTTAACGGAATCAAACGAACATGCGTTAGAGAATAGGGAACTGAAAACAGAAAGCTGTTTAGTGATTACAGCCAACTTCAGTTGGCTGTAACTGAACCTTAATAAAACGAAAAATGCATTTTCTGAAGTCTAGATTTATGTATTATGAAATACGGTTCTAATGGCACTAGAATCATAATTTTTGGACTTCGTTTACAATTTTTAAAGACCCTTTTAAAAACAGCAGCTGAAGCTGAGTTTTTGCTGCAGTAAATGGGTGATATGTTTTTGGTCATAACTGGAAATCTATGATGAATCAGCTCATGAAATTTGTACAGTAGACGACTACTAATGTATTTGTAGTTCTACCACTGGAATTTCATAAATCGGACTTACGATGAATTTTTAATAAATAATTGCGTGGACTGCAGTCAGAAAAAGATTAATCTGATTGCAGTCCGGAAAATGAATTTTTATAAAATATTGGTAATGAACTGGATCCCGAGATTTTTACACAATAATATTTGAATCGTTTAAGACCTTTTTGTAAAAAGTTGGGAATTTTTGGAATAAGTCAACTATTTTATTTAAATCCCCGAAAACAGCCCAGTTTTGAAGATTAAAGCTGAAACGACATAAGTAGTGATTTGCGTGTCTAAATGTCGGGTAGGTTATCTGAGAATAATCTAACATGTTATATGTCAATAAAAGTGTTATGTGCAATGTCATATGTTTTCTTATGAATGGGAATAGATGGGAAGCTTATATGGGCATAAACCGTTAAAGTGAATGCATGTTATGTGATAGATACGTGTAGGAACTTTGTGCTCTATTTGAAGCCACTAATAAACTAAGTGGTAATCATACTAGGACGTGATTGACCGACCTTGACTGTTAGAAATTTTTGAGAGTCAAACCGAGCAACCAAAGGTGAGTTCACACCCTTACTAAGGCATGGGATTCCCGGTGGTTGGGAATGGGATTAAATAACTGAGACGGAACTTGTACTTTCACCAGTACTAGACTACTTACCTCCGTCCTCGGATTGGGAAGGACGCCAGCGCTAAACCCACGTACTCACTACGTACCACTGTCCTCGGATTGGGAAGGGCACCTGCGCTAAACCTACGTACTCTCTACGTACCACTGTCCTCGGATTGGGAAGGGCACCTGCGCTAAACCTACGTACTCACTACGTACCACTGTCCTCGGATTGGGAAGGACACCAGCGCTAAATCTACATAATTAATGTGTACCTCTGTCCTCGGATTGGGAAGGACACATATATATATATACATCTAGTCTAGTGGTTTACAACATGGGGTAGCCCCCACCGTTTATGGTTTGGGAAAAATAAGGAAAGTTGGTTTAACCTGCAATTGCAAACAAACTCATAGTTCTTGAAAACTACTTTATAACGAACAACTACTGTGAACTCGCTCAACTTTGTTGTTGATTTGTTGTTACATGCCTTGCAGGTCGTTAGGTACTTATGGAGCTTGCGCGAGGAGGAGGTCGTTGTGGGATACGGACTGTTATGTTCCGTGCTTAATATTTAAGTCCTTTTGAACTTATTAAACCTACGTTTTGGACTTTAAACTTATGAACTATGGAACTTATGTTTTGGACTTACGTTTTATGCTTCCGCTGTTAACTTAAAATCGGTTACCCTCTTTTGGTCACCAATTATATTGTGGTTGGTTTTATTTACTTAATTATGTTGTTCAATATGAATGGTGGCTCGATCCTGGTCATGTCACGCCTCCAAGCGGTGATACTCCGCATGGTGGAATTTGGGGGTGTGACAGATTGGTATCAGAGCCATTGGTTATAGTGAACTTGGTTTTAAAAAGGGGAAAAGCTTTTTGACAAAACCAGACTATAACCTGTACAGTGCTCAATGATCCACAACGACGCTTCGCTCCACGTGCAAGACTCAACATTATAGGTAATATGGTTTATGTTTGTATTGCCTACCTGCTAGTAGCACATTTGATCATGGTATGCATTAGTTAATGTGATAACTGCTATTTGAACCTTGTGTGCTTACTCTCTTCTGTCACTCCACACTTACGCACCTTGCGACACCTTTCTTACGTGTGTTCCTTCGATGTGAAGATCATGAGTGAACGTCTCGACATGACCCAGGGTCAGCTGACGACCTTGATTAATGAACGGGTTGCTGAAGCCTTAGCAATCCAAACAGGGAGCCAACCCATGCACCCTCAAACGTGCATAGGCACCCTCAAGGCGTTCTTGGAGTGCAAACCTCCCACTTTCGACGGCACTGGAGGGGCAATCGGCCTTCTACACTGGATCCGAAGAATCGAATATACATTCGAAGAAAGTGAAAGCCCTGCCAGCAAACGAGTAAAGTACGCTACTGGCATGTTTCAGGGGAAAGCGTATTCTTGGTGGAACGCGCAAGTTCAGATGCTCGGGTGGGCAGACGCGAATGCCACCCTCTGGAGCGACTTCAAGGATTGGATTAAGGAAGAATTCTGCCACCTGGACGACATTCTGGAACTAGAAATAGAGTATTATGGTTTGAAGATGGAAGGATCAGAGATTAAGGCGTACACAAAGAGGTCCAATGACTTGGCTGCCTTATGTCCTAACATGTCACAACCTATATCAAGACGAATCAAGCTATACCTCAGAGGATTGGTCCCGGAAATCCAAGGGTCTGTAAGTGCGGCCAACCTTCCCACAATCCAGCAAGTCGTTCGTTTGGCGCACCAACTCACCGATCAGGCGGTGGAAGAGGGCAAGTTGCCCAAGCGTAACTCTTCCAATGCAAATGCTCTTATTAGTAACAAGTATATTTGGGGTGATCACCAAGGTGAGGGTCCTAGCTCTATACAACAGGAACCGCACAGGAAACTCGGGCTGAACTACCAAAATCAGGGGGGATACCTAGGGAATAAACCGAGATGCTGCAAGTGCCAACGGCACCACAGCGGGTCATGTGCGGGATCGTGTTGTCATCGGTGCAAGAAGTTGGGACATATGGCTAGAGACTGCAGGAGCCCATATCCTACAAACCGGAACCAGCAGCAGCAGGGTAGCAAGAAGGGGTGTTTTCGATGTGGTGCTGAAAACCACTTTAAGAGGAACTGTCCGCTGATGAGGCAGAATTGTGACAACAGCAGCAACCAGGGCAACAGGAACAATAACGGAGACAATAAGGATAACCGCAGGACTGGTGAGCATGAGTTCCTGAATGGACAAGAGGAAGAAAGAAACAACCCCAGCGTTGTGGCGGGTAAGTTCCTACCAGACAATTTCCTTGTTTCTATTTTAGTTGATTCGAGTGCAGATGTTAGATATATGTTCCTAAGAGTTAGTCAGGTGCTTAAGCGTACCCCATTACCCATAAAACACCAAACATGTTGTAGAACTAGCTAATGGTGAAAGTCTTAAGGGCACACACACAGTTAAGGGTTGTAACCTCGTCTTAGCTGGTCAGACCTTCTCTATCGATCTTATTCCTATCGTACTTAGTAGCCTCGACGCTGTTATTGGTAAGGATTGATTATCTCACCATTAAGCGGAAATTCTTTACAACGAGAAGATTGTCCACATCCCTCGTTCTGGTAAAGGACCCCTTGTGATTCGTGGCGACAAGAGTGGTGCTGTTGTGGGCATCATCTCTTTCCTTAAGGCCCAGAAGTGTTTGCAAAAGGGCCACACTGCCATTCTGGCACTCGTTACTGACACATCAACGGAAGAGAAGAGAATTGAAGACATTGCTATTTTGCGCGATTTTCCTGAAGTGTTTCTTGAGGAATTACCTGGTCTTCCGCCTCATCGCCAAGTTGAGTTTCAAATCGAGCTAGCTCCTGGAGCAGCACCAGTGGCTCGAGCACCATATCGTCTAGCTCCATCAGAACTTGAAGAACTGTCCACGCAACTATAAGAACTCTTGGAAAAGGGTTTCATACGTCCTAGCTCTTCGCTTTGGGGAGCTCCAGTGTTATTCGTGAAAAAGAAAGACGGTACCTTCAGAATGTGTATTGATTACCGCGAACTCAACAAGGTGACCGTGAAGAATCGTTATCCTCTTCCACGTATTGACGACTTATTCGACCAGTTGCAAGGGTCGAGCTATTACTCTAAGATTGATTTGAGATCAGGCTACCATCAGCTGAGAGTCCGAGATGAGGACATCTCCAAAATAGCATTCAGAACTCGCTACGGCCATTACGAGTTTCTGGTTATGCCTTTCGGATTAACGAATGCACCAGCGGTCTTCATGGATCTCATGAACCGAGTATGCAAGCCTTACCTGGATAAGTTTGTCATAGTGTTCATCGACGACATCCTGATCTATTCTAAGAGTCAGGAGGAACACGAGCAGCATCTACGACTTATGCTGGAACTTCTTCGAGCAGAACAACTGTATGCCAAGTTTTCGAAATGTGACTTCTAGTTTCGCGAAGTCCACTTTCTAGGCCACGTAGTAAACAAGGATGGGATTCATGTTGATCCATCCAAGGTTGACTCGATCAAGAACTGGCCTGCACCCCGTACACCAACAGAAATCCGCCAATTCGTGGGTTTGGCAGGATATTATAGAAGGTTTATCAAGGATTTCTCAAGGATTGCGCAACCTCTCACTTCACTGACTCAGAAAGGTGTCACCTACCGTTGGGGTGATGCACAGGAATCTGCTTTTCAGCACTTGAAAGATAGACTTTGTAGCGCGCCTATCCTCTCATTGCCAGAAGGCACAGATGATTTTGTGGTTTATTGCGACGCTTCCATCCAAGGACTTGGTTGCGTGTTGATGCAACGGGACAAGGTCATTGCCTATGCATCACGCCAACTTAAAGTTCACGAAAGGAATTACACTACGCACGACTTGGAATTGGGAGCAGTTGTTTTCGCGCTTAAGATATGGAGACATTACCTGTACGGTACCAAGTGCACCATTTACACCGATCACAGGAGTCTCGAGCATATCTTCAAGCAAAAGGAGTTAAACATGCGACAACGTCGATGGGTCGAGCTCTTGAATGATTACGAATGCGCAATCAAGTACCATCCGGGAAAAACCAATGTGGTGGCCGACGCCCTCAGCCGAAAGGATACCATACCTAAACGTGTGCGACCGTTACAACTTACCATCCAATCTAGTCTTCCTACTCAGATACGAGATGTAACAACTCCTATCAAAAAGTCTTAATTATTATTTTAATTGTCCAATAGGAAACCCTAATTGAGACACCCAAGTGATTCTGCACAAACCCTAAAATTTTCAGAATTATCAGAATCAGGATCAGGGCCCCTAAAACTCAGGGGGGGTAAAACCCTAGTTACGATTATCTTAAAATCTCGCTGTCAAAATCGAATTTATGAAATCCGTCAACTCAGCAAGCCTACACACACACGGGGCTACCCTATGACCACTTCGTGTCCCTTACGCACCGTAAGGGATGAGGCTTACGGTGCGTAAGCCGGGGTCAATTTTGTGTATAAATAGTAGAGATTGGGACTTGATTTCTGGCTTCAGTTCGACGTAAAAATTTCAATTGTACGTTGAGTTATAGCATAAACAGTCCTACAACACACACGATTCACGAATCGCTGCCGCAAAACAGGGTAATAACTCGATCGCTGCTACGATTCAATGTCCGATCGATTAAACTATCCAATTGGTGTTTAAGTGCTGCGCACATTAGGGTTATGCTTTGTCATTCGTCTTTAATTCGATGGATGTTTAAGTATCGCACTTTGTCATTCGTTGTGAGGGTTGATCTCGTGAGTTATCGTAAATGCTGTATTGATTACTAACCCAGTTTTGTGTGCGTTGATATTTAAATTAGGTTAACAAGGCTAATCAGTAAGACTAGACTCTGTCCGTGTTAAATCTGCAATGTGAGTCATTCTCTTTTTATCAAATTACTTTCAAAATCATGTTTACTGTCAAAGTTATAATTACAGGGATTAAGTCTTTGTAATCACCAAGTTACAGCCGGTATGTGGGGTTTTGTATACATTACTTGATAATCTTCACCATTGGGGCAGCCAAGGGGTAATATGACCATAGTCACAGACACCATTGGACAATAAAAGGGCCAATGGGTCGAGTGACAAAATACCGTGGGTAGTTGGTTTGATATCAGGAAACATTGTAATCGCTCTTAACACTGTAAATTATAACAACCAGGTCGTTTTATTAAATAGAATGATTCACCAGTATTTCCCGCTGACAAAACCTTTTTCAAACATGTTTCAGGTGATCTGTTGTAATTCAGGAAAAGTGCTGTGGAGCACTGCAAGCTTAAGAAAGTGGCTCATTATAAAATAAAGAAATATGTTTTGTAATATAAAGATTTCTCCGTGAAATCATATGATTATAAATTACCGGGGTTTTATCCCGAGTTGTGAAATAAAATAATCGGGAAAATTTTAGCTTTAAAAAGATCCTGATGATAAACTTCCGCTGTTAAACTCAATTAAATAAATACCACGGGATTTCTGTCCCGCGGCTCCTGAAACGGGTCAAACCGGGTCGGGGGCCGTGACAGAAAAAGGTGGTATCAGAGCCACTGAGTTAAACTAATTAAGTATTTAGAAATACTTAATTTTTCCTGATTACTATTATGTGATTATGTGTTTTATTAACTGACTATTTGTTAGTTACAGTATGGGTAAACAAAAGCTTTCAAACATCTATCTTAAATTAGATCGGTCATCAAATGAGAAGGGAAGTTCATCCCAAACTCCTGAAGAAGGAATATTTGTTCGAAAAGCCCAATACGAGGAACCACTTTCTCCTGATAAAAGAAGTTTGATTATTAGAAAAAGTCAGGAGAAATTAAGGAAATCCCGAGAAAAGAAAGTTAAAAAGGAAACCCAGGAATTAATCAGTAAATCACCATGGGAAGACAATTTAGATGAAAAATGGGCGGACCTTTATAGGCTAGCCACTGTAGCAGTAAATGCTAATCTTTAGAATACCATGACTCCGTATTAGCAACCTTATTACTTACAAAATATCATCTAGTAAATAAATAAAACCTAGTATGTTTAATTGTCAATTTTCTTTTGTATTAAATTAGTCACAGAATATGCAATAATATTTGAGTTTTATCTGTAAAATTTGTTATAAAATTTTAATTTATTATTTTTACATATATGTTAAACAGCATGAATGAGTTATCTGGAGCCCTAGAGAATCTCAACCTTTACCCTGTAAACATAGAAGTTTCTAAAGAATTTACTGGGTACTTTCCTGATGTGGAACAACCTATAGAATTCAATGCTCCACCTCTGGAAAAGCCAAAACCAAAGAAAAGAAAAAGATTCGTATGGGGGAGGCGTGTACATAAGAGAAAGCCAGCTAAGAGACTTCCTAAAATAAACAATCCCTTAGAAAAAGGAAAAAGAATTGAAACCGGGGAAAATTCTAGACAGCAGGAATTGGAGATTGAAGTCGGGGAAGATTCCAGGCAAATGGGAATACAGTTTGAGGAATATTCTAAGCAAATAGAAATAGAGGTTGGAAAAGGTTCTAGACAAACCAAGATAGAAATTGGAGAAAACTCTAAACAAACCCAGGAAACGACATTTCAGGAGGAAATAGATTTTATATTGACAAGATGTGATACTATTAAGCCTGTCAATGAAAATGTTTTTACTCATCCTATTGAAACCCAAATTCCAATGAATTTAGAACCGGCAATCCCAGAACCAATAATCCACTCCCAACCTTTAGGTATGAACGAATGGTGGACCAATGATTGGCAATTCCAAAACCTTATCAACAGTCCCCATACGTTTTTTTCCTCTGTTTGATCCAGAACCTCTACCAAATCCACCTATGAGTAATGAGAATATGGCTGAACTCCGCCATTTCGGTGAAGAGCTGATGGATGCTGGGAATAGGATCCGAGAGATAGGAGGACAAATCTCATGGAAATATGATGAGAGGGAACATCGTTATTAAAAATGCAAGTTAACGAGGGAGAAGTAGGTGGTGAATCTGTGGTTATATAATAACAATAATATTAATAAAAATCAGTATGTGTAAAATAAACAATAAAACGGTTGTATATGGAAGCATAATATAATCTATAAAATAAATGAAATTTTAGAAAATTTACAATGTTGTTTGTATATTTGTTTATGTGATTATGTGCAATTAAATTGTGACATTGGATTGTTTCTTACTAATTATTTATCTATAAATTAATTATCAGATGGCAAATATTGGTAATGAACCAGTAAATGAAGTAAATCAATCTGAGCAAATTCAGGAAGAACAATTGTTAAATAGGCAAGATATCGAGGATATCGTTACACAAGGAATAGCCAATGCTATTCCAGCAATCGTGGCTGCTATTCAGAAACCTGTTAAACCTTAATCAATCATTCCTAGTAAACGTACCAAGGCGACAATTTTAGTAATAGTATAAACGGAGGTGGTAATCATGTTAATAACAATCATGATCTGCAAGCCCCAATTTTCAAGAAAATGAAAGCTGCAACACCTGGTTGCACTTACAAAGAATTCATTGCCTGTAAACCAGTTGAGTTTGCAGGTAACGAAGGGGCTATTGCAGCACTGCGTTGGTTAGAGAAAACTGTGGCAGTAATCACCATAAGTAAATGTGCTGAGGAAGATCAAGTTATGTATGCGTCAAATCTTTTTAAAGAAGGGGCGCTAGAATGGTGGAACACGGTGTTACAAGCTAAAAGAAGGATCGAGGCACATGCCATGAAATGGGAAGAATTTAAGAATCTTGTAGAAAGAAAATTCTGTCCCGAATATGAAAAAGATCAAATGGCAAATAAGTTCCTAAACCATCGGATGGTGAATGTGGACTGTCGAGGATATACTTCGACATTCTTCGAATATGCTAGAGTGGTGCCAACGCTGGCTTCGCCAGAACCGGTACTCATTTCTCGCTATATTTGGGGATTAATTAGCGAAATCCGCAATATCGTTAAAGCTGCGAGACCTCGCACTATTGACGATGCGGTAGAACTAGCTAACACCCTAACTGACGAACTGGTACGCACAAGAGATGAAAATAGGAAGAAAGAACTGGCTCAGAAAATTACCCAAGGATTTCGGGTGGGTAATAATAGCAACTTCAAGAAAAGAGGAACAGGGCAATCTTCAAATCCGCCTTTCTGCAGGAATTGCAAAAGGAAACATTATGGAAGATGTAATGTAACCTGCAACTTTTGCAAAACTGTAGGACATCGTGAAGAAAGCTGCAGAAAGAAAACCATAATCTGCTTTAACTGTGGAGAAGCGGGGCATTTTAAAACAGAATGTCCTAAATTGGTCAAAACAGCAGATAACAAAACCAAGGCGACCGACGGAGCTACTAAGAAGAATGTCAGAGCATTCCAGCTGACCACCCAAGAAGCAGAACTCATTCCAGATGTGATAGCTGGTACGTTCTTAGTTCACAACGTATACGCAAAAGTATTATTTGACTCTGGTGCAAACCAAAGTTTTATAAATACTTTATTCTGTCAAGCTCTTAAGTTACCTTTAACCAACATTAGGCAGATTTTTACAGTTGAAACGGCAGATGGGAATTCAGTTAAAATAGATCAGGTTTTGCAAAAAGTAGAAATAGAACTTTCAGGTCATAAATTTTCTGCAAATCTGTTACCTATGAAATTAGCTGAATTCGATGTTGTGTTAGGAATTGATTGGTTAATAGCCAACCATGCTCAAATCATTTGTGATAAAAATTCTATAGAAATTCAGGCACCTACTGGAGAAGTAATCATGATTACAGGAGATAAACCGCGTAAACCCATGAAGTTCATATCAGTAATGAAAGTTGCTAGTTATGAACGAAAGCAAGGAATAGTATATATGATTTCAGTAATCATTAATACTAAGAATAAAGAACTTAAGGAAATTCCTGTAGTCTCAGAATACTCAGATATATTCCCAGAAGAGTTACCAGGATTACCACCAGATAGGGAAGTAGAATTTAGGATTCATCTAATTCCTGGAACTACACCAATAGCTAAGGCACCTTATCGGTTAGCTCCTACCGAAATGTTAGAATTGAAAAAGCAATTAGATGAATTACTAAGCAAAGGATTCATACAACCTAGCTCATCCCCTTGGGGAGCTCCAGTGTTGTTTGTAAAGAAGAAGAATGGTTCGATGAGAATGTGTATTGATTATAGAGAATTGAATAAGGTTACAATTAAGAATCGATACCCATTACCTTGGATTGATGATCTGTTTGATCAACTCCAGGGAGCTAGATATTTCTCTAAGATTGACTTACGCTCCGGATATCATCAATTGAAAGTACAAGAGGAAGACATACCTAAAACTGCTTTCAGGACTAGGTATGGTCATTACGAGTTTACAGTCATGCCCTTTGGGTTAACGAATGCTCCTGCCGCATTCATGGACATGATGAATAGAATCTGTAAACCGTATTTGGATAAATTTGTAATTGTTTTTATTGACGATATACTTATTTATTCCAAAAGTCAGACAGAACATTGTGAGCACTTGCATGCACTCTTAACTTTGTTAAGAAAAGAAAAGCTTTAAGCCAAATTCTTGAAGTGTGAATTTTGGCTAAAGGAAGTGCAATTTTTAGGACACATGGTGAATCACGAAGGTATTCATGTAGATCCTACTAAGATAGAGGCAATTACCAATTGGAAGGTTCCGCAAACCGCAATGGAAATTAGAAGTTTTATAGGTTTAGCTGGGTATTATAGACGGTTTATTAAGGATTTTTCCAAAATAGCTGTACCATTAACTAAGCTAACCTGTAAAGCAGTTAAGTTTGAATGGGGACCTAAACAAGAAGAAGCCTTTAGGATCTTAAAACAGAAATTAACCAATGCCCCAATTTTAGCCTTACCAGAAGGAATTGAAGATTTTGAAGTATATTGTGATGCTTCAAAATTAGGATTTGGATGTGTGCTGATGCAACGCCAGAAGGTAATTGCGTATGCTTCAAGATAATTGAAAAAGCACAAAGAAAACTATACGACTCATGATTTAGAATTAAGAGCCGTAATTTTTGCCCTTAAGATTTGGAGACATTATCTGTACGGAAGTAAGTTTACTATCTATACAGATCATAAAAGTTTAAGATATATATTTGGGCAAAAAGAGTTAAACATGAGGCAAAGAAGATGGATGGAAATCCTAAGTGACTACGACTGTGATATTCAGTATCACGAAGGAAAGGCAAATGTAGTTGCAGATGCAGATGCCTTAAGTCGTAAATACCATGAGAAACAACGACGGGTTCGTGCTCTCAGATTAAATCTACAGTTAGATTTAATGGAACAACTATAGAATGTTCAAGAAGCAGCAATCAAGGATGATGCTGAAGGAATGAAAGGACGAATAAAAGAATTAGAATAGGGAGATGATGGAATTTGGAGATTCCATAAGAAAAGGATTTGGGTACCTAAGCAAGGAGAATTAAGAAATAAGATTTTGGAAGAAGCTCATAAATCTAGGTATACCATGCACCCGGGAAACAATAAGATGTACCAAGATTTAAGAAATAATTTCTGGTGGATAGGCATGAAGAAGGATATAGCTCGATATATTTCTAAGTGTCTTACTTGTTCACAAGTTAAGGTAGAACATCAGAAACCTTCAGGGCTACTACAACAACTGGAAATGCCTGTATGGAAATGGGAACTCATAACAATGGATTTTGTTACTAAGTTACCCAAAACCAGAAAAGGTAATGATGCGATTTGGGTAATTGTGGATCGATTAACCAAATCTGCTCACTTTCTACCTATGAAAGAAACCTTTAGCATGGAAAGATTGGCAAAGTTGTACGTAGATGAAGTTGTATCCTTACAGGGAGTTCCACTCTCCATTGTTTCGGATAGGGATAGTCGTTTTACTTCTCATTTCTGGACAAGCTTCCAGCAAGCAATGGGAACTCGACTAAATTTAAGTACTGCATACCATCCACAAACAGATGGGCAAAGTGAAAGGACGATCCAAACTCTAGAAGACATGCTCCGAGCATGTGTGATAGATTTTGGTGGAAATTGGGACGATCACTTACCTCTGATCGAATTCTCCTATAATAAAGTTATCATTCAAGTATTGAAACTGCCCCATTTGAAGCACTATATGGAAGAAAGTGCAGAACTCCAGTTTATTGGGCAGAAATAGGAGAAAGTCAATTGTCAGGACCTGAAATAGTGCAAGAGACGACCGACAAGATTACTCAAATCAAGGAAAGACTAAAGACAGCTCGAGATCGTCAAAAGAGCTATGCAGACAATAGACGCAAGCCACTCGAGTTTCAAGTTGGAGACAAAGTACTATTGAAAGTTTCTCCTTGGAAAGGAGTTGTTAGATTCGGTAAGAAAGGAAAGCTAAGTCCCAGATACGTAGGACCATTTTCAGTGAACCAACGTATAGGACCAGTTGCTTATCGTTTACAACTACCAGAAGAGTTAGCTGGAGTACATGATGTATTTCATGTATCCAATCTCAAGAAATGTCTATCAGACGAATCTTTGGTAGTACCTCTTCAAGACATAGAGGTAAACGAAAAGTTAAAATTTGTTGAAAAACCTCCTCAGATAGAAGATCGAAAGGTGAAATTTGTCAAGCACAAACGACCAGTGCTAGTTAAAGTCAAGTGGGATTCAAAGAGAGGAGCTGAATACACTTGGGAACTGGAATCAGAAATGAAGCGAAAGTATCCTCAATTATTCCAGTAAATCTCGAGGACGAGATTTTTATTAAGGTGGGGAGAATGTAACAACTCCTATCAAAAAGTCTTAATTATTATTTTAATTGTTCAATAGGAAACCCTAATTGAGACACCCAAGTGATTCTGCACAAACCCTAAAATTTTCAGAATTATCAGAATCAGGATCAGGGCCCCTAAAACTCAGGGGGGGTAAAACCCTAGTTACGATTATCTTAAAATCTCGCTGTCAAAATCGAATTTATGAAATCCGTCAACTCAGCAAGCCTACACACACACGGGGCTACCCTATGACCACTTCGTGTCCCTTACGCACCGTAAGGGATGAGGCTTACGGTGCGTAAGCCGGGGTCAATTTTGTGTATAAATAGTAGAGATTGGGACTTGATTTCTGGCTTCAGTTCGACGTAAAAATTCCAATTGTACGTTGAGTTATAGCATAAACAGTCCTACAACACACACGATTCACAAATCGCTGCCGCAAAACAGGGTAATAACTCGATCGCTGCTACGATTCAATGTCCGATCGATTAAACTATCCAATGGATGTTTAAGTGGTACCCACATTAGGGTTATGCTTTGTCATTCGTCGTTAATTTGATGGATGTTTAAGTATCGCACTTTGTCATTCGTTGTGAGGGTTGATCTCGTGAGTTATCGTAAATGCTGTATTGATTACTAACCCAGTTTTGTGTGCGTTGATATTTAAATTAGGTTAACAAGGCTAATCAGTAAGACTAGACTCTGTCCGTGTTAAATCTGCAATGTGAGTCATTCTCTTTTTATCAAATTACTTTCAAAATCATGTTTATTGTCAAAGTTATAATTACGGGGATTAAGTCTTTGTAATCACCAAGTTACAGCCGGTATGTGGGGTTTTGTACGCATTAGTTGATAATCTTCACCATTGGGGCAGCCAAGGGGTGATATGACCATAGTCACAGACACCATTGGACAATAAGAGGGCCAATGGGTCGAGTGACAAAATACCGTGGGTAGTTGGTTTGATATCAGGAAACATTGTAATCGCTCTTAATACTGTAAATTATAACAACTAGGTCGTTTTATTAAATAGAATGATTCACCAGTATTTCCCGCTGACAAAACCTTTTTCAAACATGTTTCAGGTGATCTGTTGTAATTCAGGAAAAGTGTTGTGGAGCACTGCAAGCTTAAGAAAGTGGCTCATTATAAAATAAAGAAATATGTTTTGTAGAATAAAGATTTCTCCGTGAAATCATATGATTGTAAACTACCGGGGTTTTATCCCGAGTTGTGAAATAAAATAATCAGGAAAATTTTAGCTTTAAAAAGATCCTGATGATAAACTTCCGCTGTTAAACTCAATTAAATAAATACCACGGGATTTCTGTCCCGCGGCTCCTGAAACGGGTCAAACCGGGTCGGGGGCCGTGACACGAGATGCCCAGGTTGAAGCATTGAAAGCAGAGAACATCAGGGCTGAGTCCTTACGAGGATTGAGGCAACGATTGGTACAAAAGGAAGACGATGCCTACTATGTTAACGGGCGCATCTGGGTTCCACTTTATGGAAACTTACGCGAGCTTGTGATGGATGAAGCACATAAGTCTCGTTATTCTGTACATCCTGGTTCGGATAAGATGTACCACGACCTAAAGACTACATACTGGTGGCCTGGTATGAAAGCCCACATAGCAACCTACGTTAGCAAATGTTTGACTTGTGCGAGAGTCAAGACTGAATATCAGAAACCATCAGGCCTACTTCAACAACCAAAGATCCCGAAATGGAAATGGGAGCAAATTTCCATGGATTTCGTTACCGGCCTGCCCAGATCTCAACGCGGAAACGATACCATTTGGGTGATTGTGGATCGACTGACCAAGTCTGCACATTTTCTGGCTATCAAGGAAACGGATAAGTTTTCTACTCTAGCAGACATCTACCTAAAGGAAGTAGTATCAAGGCATGGAGTGCCAACCTCCATCATTTCTGATCGTGACGCGCGTTTTACTTCTGAACTGTGGCAAGCCATGCACAAGTCTTTTGGCTCACGTTTAGATATGAGCACCGCTTACAATCCACAGATGGATGGGCAATCTGAACGTACCATCCAGACCCTTGAAGACATGCTTAGGGCATGTGTAATCGATTTTGGTAATAGCTGGGAAAAGCACCTCCCGCTAGTGGAGTTTTCGTATAACAACAGCTACCACACCAGCATCCAGGCCGCTCCGTTTGAGGCATTGTACGGACGTAAATGTCGATCACCTCTTTGTTGGGCAGAGGTTGGCGACAGTCAAATCACTAGCCCAGAACTTGTAGTAGATACAAGCGAGAGAATTGCCCAGATACGACAACGAATGGCGGCAGCTCGTGACCGTCAGAAAAGCTATGCTGATAAGCGAAGAAAGCCACTCGAGTTCCAGGTTGGGGATCGAGTGCTACTCAAAGTCTCACCTTGGAAAGGTGTCGTTCGTTTTGGAAAACGAGGCAAACTCAATCCGCGTTATGTCGGACCATTTGAAATCATTGAGAAAATCGGCAAAGTCGCCTACAAGCTGAACCTACCGGCCAAACTCAGCGGAGTTCACAATGTGTTCCATGTATCGAATCTGAAGAAGTGTCTGTCAGATGAGACCCTCGTAGTTTCTCTTAAGGAGCTCACTATCGACGACCAGCTGCGATTCGTCGAGGAACCAGTAGAGATTACTGATCGAGATGTTAAGATTCTCAAGCGTACCAGGATACCTCTTGTTCGAGTTCGTTGGGATTCCCGTCGTGGCCCAGAGTATACCTGGGAACGAGAAGACCAAATGAAACTCAAGTATCCACAGTTGTTTAAGAAAAGTGCAACCACTACTGAGGCTGAAGCTACTGCAGAATTTCGGGACGAAATTCCAAATCAACGGGGGGATGATGTGTCACCCCAGGAAAACCAGGAAACCAACGCAACATAACTAGCTTCCTCAGTAACCACGTGCTAAATTTCGGGACGAAATTTTCTTAACGGGGAGAGAATGTGACAACCCTCATGATTACATGTATCCGTACGATTATTTAATGATAGTTAAAGTGCTTAGTGACTGTGTTGAATTACTTAACTGTTTCCTGATTACTGTGTCACACTTACATGTGTTTGTTAACACACTAGTCTTGTGCAGAAAACTTACTAAATGGTCCTGAATATTTTCCTAAGTGTTAGGAATTAATTGTGTTACAAAAATATATATATAAGACACCTTACGGAACAATTAAACACTTTAACGGAACAGTATCCGACAGGACATTATCCGGGACACCAAATATTTGTCAAATACATTGTGTTATTATTCTTGGCTAGTTATGGTCCCCGTTTACCATAACACCCACTAAATTCTCTAGTAGCTAACATATGGAATATTATACTTGGAAGTAACTAGTATTTACCATTTAGTTGAAAATTTACATCCAAGCCCCCCCCCCCCCAACCGATTTTAGTCCCAATGGACCCCACCAAGATCCACACCATATCCTCCTAGATATGTATCATATCTTACATGATTGTTGCTTGATTTCATGTATATAATATTTGAAAGAAAATCCTTATAAGTATGGTTCCTAGATATCAAGAGTCATTTTATATCTTCCACTAAGATTACACTCCATCTTCTCACTCTCCTCTCTCTCCTTCTCAGCTCCCCTAAACCGCCACCATCACCACCACTTCACAACCATCTTCATCCATTAAACAAGTTCCATACAAGCTTTGAAGGTGATTCAAGGAGGTTGCACTTGTGGAGGTTCAAAAGGACTTTGTTCTTGCTTGTTCATCACCATTCTCATCATCTCTTCACCATAGATTATCCCCTAGCCTTGTGCTAGTTGTAAGTCTTCATCTACCTTAGTTTACTTACATTTTGAGTAGATTAAAAAGTGTAGTACGTTGTATTTTACTAGAACACTAAAAAGATGAACATAAAAGTTACATGAAGATTTACATGATGAAATGTTGTAGTGGGATGTTGTAGTGAACATGTTGTTGATTACTTGATGATTTACTTGCTAATATTGATGTTAAAGGTCGTTTTTGTTCACTAAACATGTTAACGGAATCAATCGAACATGCGTTAGAGAATAGGGAACTGAAAACAGAAAGCTGTTTAGTGATTACAGCCAACTTCAGTTGGCTGTAACCGAACCTTAATAAAACGAAAAATGCATTTTCTGAAGTCTAGATTTATGTATTATGAAATACGGTTCTAATGGCACTAGAATCATAATTTTTGGACTTCGTTTACTATTTTTAAAGACCCTTTTAAAAACAGCAGCTGAAGCTGAGTTTTTGCTGTAGTAAATGGGTGATATGTTTTTGGTCATAACTGGAAATCTATGATGAATCAGCTCATGAAATTTGTACAGTAGATGACTACTGATGTATTTTTAATTCTCCCACCGGAATTTCGTAAATCGGACTTACGATGAATTTTTAATAAATTATTGCGTGGACTGCAGTCAGAAAAAGATGAATCTGATTGCAGTCCGGAAAATGAATTTTTATAAAATATTGGTAATGAACTGGATCCCGCCATTTTTACACAATAATATATGAATCGTTTAAGACCTTCTGTAAAAAGTTGGGAATTTTTGGAATAAGTTAACTATTTTATTTAAATCCCCGAAAAGAGCCCAGTTTTGAAGATTAAAGCTGAAACGACATAAGTAGTGATTTGCGTGTCTAAATGTCGGGTAGGTTATCTGAGAATAAACTAACATGTTATATGTCAATAAAAGTGTTATGTGCAATGTCGTATGTTTGCTTATGAACGGGAATAGATGGGAAGCTTATATGGGCATAAACCGTTAAAGTGAATGCATGTTATGTGATAGATACGTGTAGGAACTTTGTGCTCTATTTGAAGTTACTAATAAACTAAGTGGTAATCATACTAGGACGTGATTGACCGACCTTGACTGTTAGCTATTTTTGAGAGTCAAACCGAGCAACCAAAGGTGAGTTCACACCCTTACTAAGGCATGGGATTCCCGGTGGTTGGGAATGGGATTAAATAACTAAGACGGAACTTGTCCTTTCACCACTACTAGACTACTTACCTCCGTCCTCGGATTGGGAAGGACGCCAGCGCTAAACCCACGTACTCACTACGTACCACTGTCCTCGGATTGGGAAGGGCACCTGCGCTAAACCTACGTACTCACTACGTACCACTGTCCTCGGATTGGGAAGGGCACCTGCGCTAAACCTACGTACTCACTACGTACCACTGTCCTCGGATTGGGAAGGACACCAGCGCTAAATCTACATATTTAATATGTACCTCTGTCCTCGGATTGGGAAGGACACACATATATATACATCTAGTCTAGTGGTTTACAACATGGGGTAGCCCCCACCGTTTATGGTTTGGGAAAAATAAGGAAAGTTGGTTTAACCTGCAATTGCAAACAAACTCATAGTTCTTGAAAACTACTTTATAATGAACACCTACTGTGAACTCGCTCAACTTTGTTGTTGATTTGTTGTTACATGCCTTGCAGGTCGTTAGGTACTTATGGAGCTTGCGCGAGGAGGAGGTCGTTGTGGGATACGGACTGTTATGTTCCGTGCTTAATATTTAAGTCCTTTTGAACTTATTAAACCTACGTTTTGGACTTTAAACTTATGAACTATGGAACTTATGTTTTGGACTTACGTTTTATGCTTCCCCTGTTAACTTAAAATCGGTTACCCTCTTTTGGTCACCAATTGTATTGTGGTTGGTTTTATTTACTTAATTATGTTGTTCAATATGATTGGTGGCTCGATCCTGGTCATGTCACGCCTCCAAGCGGTGATACTCCGCATGGTGGAATTTGGGGGTGTGACAGACCACGGGGCCGTGTCCAGCCGACACGGGGTCGTGTTCAGCGTGCTGTCGTTTTCTATAAATGCAGCAAGATTCCTGCACACTTGGACCCATTTCAAAGACAAAGATTTGGTGAGATCTTCACATATACCCTATAAGGTATATTCTAACGAAGGTTCTCAACAACCATCTTGTCTTTACTACTTTTGTACTTTTGTCTCTTGCCTTTTTCTTCACAAACTCCTCAAAACCTCAATTAAAGCTTGAAATCTCCATGTGTTTTAAGCTTTATTGTGATGTTTGCTAAGTTTTTAACAAAGAAATCTTATCAAAAATAAGTTTTACAACACTGTTTTAAGTTATTTCTGCTTAGAAATATTCCAAATTTTAGAAAAATAATTTAAAACTATAAGATTCCCGAGTTAAAAATTCTGCAGATTGTTGGCCACGGGCCGTGCTCAGCGAGCACGGGGCCGTGGCGGAGTTACTGTTTTATTTACTTGAACTTTTCGACTTGTTTTCTTAGAATGTCGAGCCGGAACAACGGAGCATCCTCAGCTCATTCAAGGAGCGATCGAAGAGGAAGAAGAACAACGATGGAAGACTCCTTGGTTAACTACGTGTATGCCTTGCTAGAAGCCATTTACGAGATAACAGGAGTGGAAGAAGCCTTGATTGACCGTATTAACCATTTGTCGGTGGGTTTAAAGAGTTGCCTTTAAGAAGTCAACCTTTTGCACCAAATGTTGAATATTCTTGCTTCTCCTCCCATGGTGCCAATCATTGCACAAAGGGGATGGATTGTTGTGCCGTAAGTCATTATTCCAGCCGAGTGGCATGTCATGTCGCGAGAACCTCCTCTAAACATACTACACGGGGTTCCGGTAGCCGTCGCACCTCCTCCGCAAGACATTGAGGAGAACGAGCCCGTCTTCTTTCTTCCTAGGGAGATAGAGGAATGGCTCAACGACATTTAAAAGACATTCCCCCGGCTCCGAGTTCTACAAAATCCTTAAGTACCGAAAAGACATTTTTGGGTTTTTGTCACCCCTACAATAAGGGTAAAACTCCTTAGTGATTTCCTGCGTTCTTTGACCTATCTATCTTAGGACTTTGGTAGTTTTTCATTTTTACGACCCTTATTTTCAATTTTTAGGACCTTTGTAATTGTTGTCTTTAATGAATGATGGTTTTTAGTTAATGAATGGTGTTTGGATGATGTTGTGATGATTAAATACACTCGAAATGGTGGAGGTTACCGAGGGAACTTTGAAACCACACCCCATGCACAAAAACAGAGCCTCACGACAATTTTCCTTCATTACAGCAAGTTCAGCACGGACCCGTGCTCAGCCGCCCTCGTGCCCAAGGTTCTGCAGAAAATGCTCAGTACAGGTAACTGTACACGGGGCCATGCTCACTGAACACGCCCCCGTGCCCAGTATCCTGTTTATAATGATACTGGCAATCTGACCACGGGGCCGTGCCCGGACCAACACGGGCCCGTGGCCAGACGCCCAGTAACATAAAAAACTTGTTTTTAAACACGTTTTTACACATTCAATCAACCTAAAAACTTATTTTTGGGACACATTGAGAAAAATGTGTAATTTAAGTGTGGGGGGATGCTAAAACCTTGAATTTTGCAAGTCCTAAGAACAAGACTTACACAAAACTCTATTGGAACCGCTAAAATTTGTTCATTTTTTTTACTTGTCTTTGTTTAATTTAGGAATAACAAGTTCTAAAAAGGTTATATTTTTACAAGTTTACAACCGATAGCGTCGTGATAAAAAGAACCAACATAAGAGAATTATGAAACGACATGACAAATCTAGTTAAAATTTGATTATATATACTTGATCACATTATAAACTCATTCCCACAATAAGTGAGTTTTGAGCCTTTATTGAGCATTGATGTGCTGAATTATGGTTTATAAAAAAACTAACCTAATCTAGACACCCTAGTTTTAAATTTATAAACTAAGACTCTCTAAATGCTAGACCACTGACAGACAAGTGTACCTATCGTACGTAGTAAAGCCTAATGAAGTCCGAGTATCGAACCCACGAGACACTAGCGACGCTAAACTAGACTCCGACTAAACTAAATACTTAATTGGATTAATTTGTCTTTTTGGGATTTTTTCCTAACTCTACTAAAACGAGTAAACAAGAGAACAGAGAAAGAAAGCAAGATGGTGAAGTAACGGGAAACAGATAATGATGAGAAAGAACTACCCCGGCTTCGAATCCCTATGACCAACCCATGACCTCTAGTCCTGACCAATGGCTAAAGATCCGAATCTACCCAGAAAAACTCTCGCTAAGGATGATCAACCAAAATAGAAGATGGAACAGAGTGATGAAGTGCTAAATTGGAAACGACTCGAGCTATCGACACTGAATCCCACGACTGTCAGTTAATAACAACTATGGTGCTAAAATCCTCCGGTCATGAAGCTAAACCTGCTAAGTAATTGAAAACCTAGGAAACCCTAAACACGAATGAGTAGCCGGATCCGAGCTATCGGTCACCCAAACTACCAAACAACGCCTAGCTAATAACCTAGCAATCCTGACTCGTCCCTAGAGTTGCCAGAAAAGGATGCACACTATACTCAGTTGATTTTAATTAATTTAGTTAAACTTGAATTATCTCTAATCTCAAGCTCTAGACCGAAAACTTAATAGATTAACGAACCTAGAATGATCTAAATAGTTCCAGACTAGACTAACACGATCACCTAACCAAACAATCAATCACAACCAAGACAAGCACACAAATTCATAAACAATCACAAAACAGGAATATGTAAATCATCTCAATTTAATCATTAGTCAAAACCAGATAGTCAAAACATTAAATCATAGTTCATTTAGGCCTAGGTAGCATGAAAGTTCAGCCAAGAATCATAGCCAATAAAAAGAAACAAGTCTCATATGATAAACAAAACATAGTTCAAATATGAAAACACAAAGTCTTAACAAAATTGAATACTAATAAATTGCAAACCGGACTTGAATCTTGATCACGACTTGAACCCGCGAACTAATTCTTTTTTTCTCTTCGATTTTTCTCTCTTCGTGCGTCCCAGAATATGTCTTCGTCTGCTGTGATTTCTGCCGTCAACTCTCGTTAATGTTTTATGTCCCCCTTTTTAAAATAGAGATTCCATTAGGGTTATAATTGATCACATTTACATTTAGTCAAGGGCCCAAAATCACTTTTTATGAAATCTGCTAGGCGGCCCACTAAAAAACAATTCTTCTCTTCTTTTCGTCGTCCAACTCTTCAAATATAATTTTCTTTTGTTTTGATGTCTTCCATAAGTCAACCTAACACTATGTTCCCGAGTCTCGTTTATCAGGGGGAGGGGAGGGGAAGAAAAATTTTCTCTCCTAATCTCTCCAATTTTGGAGGATGAATATATGGTCATATTTGGTCATATTTTCTTTCCTTTTCCCTCCCCTACCCCTGTTAAATGAAACTCGGGAACATCGTTTTTTATATTTTCATCTCTTTTCCCTCCCCTCCCCCTATTAAATGAGACTCGGGAACATAGTGTAAAGTTGCACAACTCCATGACACCTACGTATGAATTGAAACGAAAATAATTAATGTATCATTTAAATTTTCATTTAATTGCACTATTACAATTTGTAACTGTTGTTAAACGTGTATCAATGCAATATTAGTTAATTAAGTATTTTTTTTTGTTTGAGATAACATGATCAAATTTCTTATAGACTAAATACATCATTCTAGCTCGATTTCACTTAAAACCATTCAACTTTAAATACAAACCAAATACGAGTAGAATTTAATGTAAACGGCCCTAAAGTTACTCAAAAGTGTAGGAAATATTTTGTAAAAACATGTATAATTTAAAGCATATCAAGCATACAAGCATACATCTTTAAAACTAAATGCTCATTTTTTCGTTTCTTGTGTGAATAGCCGCTTGGTTCTTACGACTCTAGAACATGCCACGACGATACATTCCCGGTCCTTACCAACCACAACCCAAGTAAGTGAATGATGAAGGCATTAGGACTAACCAATTTTCCTTTCAACACCATTATTTTTCATTTTCTTTATCGCCTACCCAAAATCCCCCTAGTTAACCCCTTTGAGCCTAAACCTTTTCATTTCTAAACCCACAAAATAAACACCCTTTACCCACTAAAATCCTTTATTTTATTAAAAAGCTTAGTCTTCTTGTGACGTTTCTTTATAAAAAAAATGAAAGTCTAGCAATAAACAAACAAAGTCATCAAAGAAACTTTGTTTGAAAATGTTTAGTTTGAATAAATGTCACAAAAACAAAAAATTTTACAACGACCGGCACTTTTTACGCTTTTAGCCATTTTTACTAACCACTAACCCAAAACCACCTACCTTCAACCCAAGCCTAACTCTTCCCTAAGTCCTCTTGATATTTACAAAGGTTTATAGTTAAAAAGGAGGATGATTGATTAGAAGTAAGTTCCATGCCGGTCTCGAGTGTTTCACAAAAATACATCTTCAGCCAAGTGTTGAGTGATCTCCCGTGAGGTATGTGAACTTGTATATAAATGGAATTTTAAAGAGGCATGTTATGCCCAAATAAGTAATTTCTCTTATGAAATATTCTAAATAAATCATAACGAATAGGATTGTAAATAGTATAAAAATAAAACCCAATAAAGATCTTGAATTCCCGACACTCAAGACAAGCCCAAAACTTCTCTTCTACCCAATCCATTTAGATGTGTAAGCCACAAAATAAAGAGTTTTGCTTGAGGACAAGCAAAGATTCAAGTGTGAGGGTATTTGATGTGTGCAAAATGCAACATATAAATTACATCAAATGAGGCATAAAACTAACCCTTTTTAGTACTAATGTTGGAAGAAGTATGCTTTTGTCTTCCTATTGTATTTTCAGGACCAAATGAGCTTAAATGAACAAAAGGAACAAATATACAGCAAAAACTAACATAAATACAAAGAAAAGGAATAAACGTGGCATGCCCGACCCCTCGACAGCATCTCCACAAGCAAAAATAAGAGACAGAAGGTTGACCACAGCCCGTGCCACTGAGCACGGGGACGTGGTCAGGTGTCTGCAGGAAGGACAAAGCTGTAGAAGCTTCCATCGCCCACCACGGGGGCGTGCCCACTGAGCACGGGGCGTGGTCAATGCTAAGATTCGTAGAATCTAGCAAATCTTGGTAGTACAGATACGCTTCTGCACACGGGGCCGTGTGGAGCCTAATACAGACAACTGCAATTAATGAAGGAAGAGAAAAGGATTGGCCATGGGGGCGTGTCCAGCGGACACGGGGCCGTGGGCGGGCTACTGTTCAAGCTATAAATAGGGGTGCTTGTCTCACTTCAAAGGCATCCCTTGGCAAACCACCTCTCTCCCACTTTGCCACCACTATAAAACCCACATCCACCACCATCATCCACCTTAGAGTGTGTGTAGTAGTCTCGGGATCCAAGATTGGTCGTAAGAGTTCTTGTCAATCAAAGGACATGTTTGGCTAAGTCTCTTACATCACCTGGTGAAGACAAGTCTTTAATGTATTACTTATGATTTTTAATCTTTTTGCACTTTTTATTTGGTTTTGTATTAATGACTTTAATAACTAGTTTCTTATGTTGATGGTGAAACTTCTTTATCATTTGTCCGTGGTGTTTTGGCGTTACTTTACTGTTTATATAAAGTAAAAGATTTTCACCATTCATATCTCTACGGTCTATATAGAGATATGTTGGCTACCTGGTCGGGGGTTAAGGGAATGGTTTAGTAAGGTTCTTGCCTTCTTCAGTGTATAGATCCTGCAAGGACCTGGGTCAAGCTTACTAGGACCTCCTTCAATACCCACTCGTATTGGATGGCGGGGGTGCGAATGGCTTGATCCCCTCATATGTAAACTACTATTAATACATTAAACCGGCTACTTGGGATTGTATCCCTGCTGACTCAAACCACTTAGCCGAGGGTAACGTCGACTTCAAAAGAGGGGCCTACCACTTTTCGCATTAATAACTTAATTAATTATCTTTCAATATTCTGACCCTTTGGGATTGTATCCTTGCTGACTCAAACCACTGGGTTGAGGGTAACGTCACATTCAAAAGAGGTGCCTACTACTATAACTAAGATAATCTCTTAAAAAGTGCAAAAGTGTGGAAATCATCGAAGGATACATTAAAGGCGAGTCGGATCCTAGTGATTCAACTTGTCTATCTGTTTTATTTTAATTTTATTTTTATTTTCAGCATTTTTAATTTTTAGTTTTCATGTTTAAAACCTTTTCCAAAAATTTTAGATTGATTAGACGTTGAGGATAAACCGGTATTAAAAGCTCTTATGTCCTTGGACGACCTCGGTATCTTACCAACGCTATACTACGCTCACGATGAGTGCACTTGCCCATGTGTGTGTTTAGTGTTAGTAGAATATCGTGTTTTATAAATTTAAAACTTGACTAATGCGTAAAATGGGCTTAAAATATTAATAAAAACATATTACACCTAACGCACACCAGTGATCAATTGATTGTGCAGAGACGTCTCTCTTATAGGATGTTTTTGGCGCGTAGTTTAGGCGGGATTTTATTTATAATATATGATATTAATAAAGTAGCCGTCTTTTCAGTAACTGTGTGTATTTTTACTGTTTTTGTTTAGTTTTTTATGAGTTTTTAAGGTGATAGACGTGCCATCTTCCAAGTTTGGCGTTTTTTAATGTCTTTAAGTAGTTTTTGGCCTTTTTTTTTTTTTCATTTTTAGCTTTTAATAATACTTGTCCAAATCACTTTTATTATAGTTTGGGAGTTTTTGTCGTTTTATTGCATTGTGGCGTTTCACAATCATTATATCTGTTTGGCGTTTTTATTAAAATAATGTATTTTTTGTTCTTAGCTGAAAAATACATAACATACAACAGAAAAAGAAAATTAAAAAAAAAATAGAAACAATTCATCTTCCAAATCTTCACTGTCATCAATCTATTTCTTCTTTGAAACATGTTCACTGGCGGTTTGACTTTGGCATGCGTGAGTTTTTGTTGTTGAAGTAGGTTTTTTTGTGGCTGTTTGGAAAAACAAAATGACGTGAGTTTTTTGTTTGAATATATATCTTCAAACCACTCATCAGTGTCATTCGTCTCTTCATGCCATTATAATATTCATCAAGAACAAAAACAAAAAATGACATAAGTCTGACACCAGCATCTTTTTGTTGAAGATATGTCCATCTCATGCAGCAAAATGTTATTGAGTCAGAGCACCTCAGGGAAGAATGCATTATGCGAAACTTTGCGTCTAACATATTGAATATACAAGAAACGATGTTTGCCATTTTGGCGTTTTACTGAGGAAATAATGTATCTAAAAGAAACATCGATTTTTTGGAATCTTTGATGTTTGAGTGTTTTTGGCGTTTTCTAAGATGATTGGTATATAGTAAAATATGGCATTTTGAGTAGGTGTGTTTGATATTTTGGGTTTTTTGGCGTTTCTAAGATGAATGGTATATAGTAGTAAATATAGCGTTTCCGGGTTCGGGGGTGTGTTTAATGAATGTCTGAGATGTTTTGTTTATATAGGGATGTGTTTTGGCCCGTAATGGCGTTTTATTCATTAATTTGGCGTTTTTGGTAGAGAAGTCTAAAGACCCTTTTACCCTTAATGAAGCGCGTCCACTTAATAGAATTCGTGTTATTTACAAAAACTCCACCGCGCAAATCTAGTCCATAGATTGTTTTGATCGGACGATCCATAAGCGTTCTCACCGTTCTCACACTTTCCACCGTTATCTCTAAATCCTGGCCCTATATATATATATATATATATATATATATATGATTATGTTCAAGAGTGAACACTAGTGTAGTTTGCGAACTGACCGAACTAATCCTGGCCATACATGTGTGAAGGGGTAAGGTCCCAAAAATCCCATGATAAGGGCTTAGGACCATACCACAATCTCATCTTTGAGTTCTCCTTCTTACCTTGCGCGGCCGCGCACTGGTCTTACAAAAGGAAGGCTCAAGAAACAGTCAACAGTCAACACTTGCGCGCCCAAAGGAAAACATAAATCCTTGCGCTTCCTCCCATAAACAAAGGGTAGAAATCCTAAAGAAAACACTTCCGCTTAACATCCGGACTTGAATACTATTTACCCAGACTTGGGATTTATTTAGCTGATTCCACACGATAAGGAGTCACACCAGATTGCAATAGTGATCTTCTAGAAGGAGTTCAATCGTGCACCACTAAGACGGTTATAACCGTCTGGACACGTGTCAACTCCCCTGACGTCCCTGAAATCACAATGATAGCATGCAATTGGAGAGTAATCTCTACTTGATCACTTTACACGTGGCAAATCCCCAGCCATCGATCTAAATCACGATCCGTGTGCTCTCACGTCAGATCAAGGAGCTGGACGGAAGGAAATGCAACCGCTTACGGTGTTAGCATCTTCCGTCAACTTTTCACTAACGGGTTTTCCCGCCCAAAGACTCCCGGCTATAAATATAAGAGCTATTCAGGTATGAAATTCAAGTTACACACACTTCTCAAATACATCTTCTTCTTCATAGCCAATACTTATTCTCACACCGGAGTCGGGTCAAGGAGAGAACCCCCTTCTCCCCTTGGCGAGGCTAACGGTGCTTCTTTTTTGCAGAATTACCGGAGAAGAAGATCAATTGTTATCGAATCAAGCGAGAGGAAACCACCTTTTTATGCGGATTCAAACCCCCTAGATAATTGATTCCGATCGATTAATCTAGTGTTTGTTCATAAGGCTTATCAAGTTTTCTTCAAGTTTATTAATCACCTACAATGGTGGTTATAAACTCTATAATTATCATGAAATCTTTTAACAAGATTTCACCTAGGGTTCATCCCTAGACACCATATCTCTTCTAATTACATTCATGCATGACACAATCAAGCTAAATTTCGATCTTTCATAATTAACCTAGAACTTGAGATGAATCAAAACTTCAAGATTTTACATACCTTATGATCCCTTCAACTAGGTGATCATTAATTTATGCTTGAAAATCGATTTGGACATGATTTAAGCCTTCAATTTGTGGCTTTTGTGAATGTTAGGGTTTTGGAGGATGGGGGTCGCCCTTCCCTGCTTCTGATCGAACCAGACCTCACAAAAGTGAGTTTGGTTTTTGTTTTATGTAATTAAGTTTTATTTTTAACAACATAGGCCCCTCAACTTTCAATTGGGTTTATAATTTAGGCTTTTTACCTCATTCATGTGTTATTGCAAGACTCTTAACTAACCGGGTTATTTATCCTAGTTAGCTTTTTTCTCGTTTATTTTACACTTTATAATTCTAATATAAAGTTTTACATTTTTGGGATGTTACAAAAAGCTTACCATACACACCACCCAAAACACCATTAAATTCAGCCGAATGAAGGAGATAAGTGACAACCTATTGAAACCCGTGCTCAATCAACCATTTGTTGTCATCAGCAAGTTGAACCCTTGAAGCCTCCAAGGCTTCCACCTGCTTTTTCATCTCACCAACCTCCACCTCATGTTTTTGGGTTAGCTCCTCAACCCTCTTAGCCAAAGTTTCCTCCTTCTTCACTAAACCATCATTTTCTTTCTTGAAAGTGCTCATCGCAGCCTGCATCTTGTATTTCTTCTTCGAAAAATCTTCATACTCATGCGTCCTCTTACGAAAATGAGCAGCTCCTTGAGGAAGCATGGCAGCAAGGTTGCAGGTACTCAATATCAAACGAGACAGCATCATATCGTCATCCATCTCGACAATAGTACCATGAACCAAGGGAGGAGCGATGTGGCTCAACACATCTTCCCAAACAGCAACATCTTTGAAACTATCACCCAACTTCACACCCCGATCAGGTACATAAACTTGATGAACGTCAAGACCTTCAGAACCGCTAACGCTTTTACCATATGAACCTGCCACAACAACTCCTTTTCCAACAGACTTCTTCTCAGCAACAACCAACTCTTTCTCCTTGTTAACACCTTCATCCGAACCTTGATCCATAGAAACACCAATGTCATCACTCAAGTCCACATGTTCCAAAGTAGATGGTGGACCGGAAACATTCAAACATCGATTTGAACGACGAACAACCTTAGGAACAACAGCCTTCTTAAAACCCTTCAAATCAGGCACATTAACGTAACCCGAACCCTCAAACCTCCGGTCAGAACCCTTAACCACAGCATTTTCACCCGGTGTAGCCTCGACATCCCCAAATGCAACATCTGATGTATCATCACTCTTAATAAATTCCAAAGCAGACATGACTGCAAGAAATTAACAAACATATCTAAAGGATCATAAAGTGAAAACAAAAGAGAAAAAACAAATGTACAAAAACATACCATGTCCATCCCTCATAAGAACCAGGTCTCGATTAGGTTTATCCCACAATTTACTAATACCCAGTAACACCAACAGTTGCTCGGGAAAAGGACGAACCCTTGAGGGACATTCCCTGATAATTTCAAGAAAACGGGTGTTTATCTCAGAAGCAGAGGGTTCAAGTTCGTTAAGAACGGCATCAGGTTGCCTCCAAACCATTTTGAACGGAATAATCTCATCCGAAACCCAGAAAACCGATCCTTCCAGGAACCAAGTGTGGTGACCATAGACAAAACCAAGCAAATATAGGCTTTAAACGTCTCAAACGTAAAACCGTTCTTCGCCAATCGAAAGAAACGGCGGAACGACAACAAAGTAGGATCATAACCACACGCTCGACACAAAACCTCAAAATGTAAAACCCTAGCCAAACCCTGTGGCTGTACTTGACCGAAAGATACACGATAATACTCTAACACATTCAAAACAAAGAGCGAAAACAGATGACGAAGATTAGAAAAAACGAAAATAAGAACTAACCTGGACAAAGGAAAGGAATATATGGAAGGAAACTTGAGAGAAAATGAAGAAAGTTTTGTGATAATCTTGATAATAAATGAAAAAATAAGGCTAATAGGGGTTATGATTACACGACAGTTAATTAAACTGCCTTCCGCATCAACACTAGTAGATGCCCCGCCCGCGTTGCGGGGCGATGGCCGAATAATTCCCAATCAATTAAAAAAAGACTACTATAATTTTGCTATGAAAAAAACGATGATAAGACCGTAATTTTGGGCTCAGGGCAAAACTGTAATTTTTCAGGACTAATGAGCCAGTGTTAGGCAGCTCCTTGACACGAAAAAAATTAAATCGAGTAAACCAATTAAAACAGAAAACCTTTATAGTTTTGCTAAAAAAAAAACTAAAATGATGGGAAAAACATAACTTTTAACTGAGGGCAAAATAATAATTTTAATTCAGGGATAAAATCATAAATTAAATGGACCAATGGGGGAGTGCCAGGAAGCTGTCGGCATGACTGCAATTTTACACTGGGGGCAAAATTGTAATTTCACCGGGAAAAAAACAAAAACGATGGACAAAATGCAAATTTAAGTCGAGGGCAAAATCGTAACTTGGCTGTGAGAAAAAAAAAACTAATGGCAAAACCATAAATTTATACGGGGCAAATTCGTAATTTTGAACCGAGGGCAAAATCGAAATTTTTAGCTGGGAACAAAAGCTCTAATTTATTTTTAAGTGGGGGTAAAATCATAATTTTGAGCTGATGGCAAAATCGTATTTTAAGGGAAAAAACTAATGGCAAAACTGTAAATTGAAACAGGGCAAAATCGTAATTTTGAACCGGGGGCAAAATCGAAATATTTAGCTGGTAGCAAAAGCGCAAATTTATTTTTAAGTGGGGGTAAAAACATATTTTTGAACTGATGGCAAAATCGTAATTTTAAAGCGGGATAAAATCGTAAATTTGTTGGGACAATAGGGGAGTGCCAGACAGCTGCCTGGCACTATTCCCCCTGCCGCCCATTTAATCCAATAGCGGCTGGCACTATTGCCGCCTACACTGTACTTTGTGGTTGTTGAAAATAGAGAATAGGGTATATTATGCTTTTCGTACTTTATTTTTCTATAGAATTACAATGAATGCTCTTTAACTTCAATAATTACATTCAAAATCTTTTCTCTGTTAAAACCATTACACCGTAGATCCTTTAACCCTAACCTGGTTAATTTTTCAGTTAGATCCAGTCATGATAGCAAAATGGGAATTTACATCATAATTTGTAATTGAATAAACCTTAAATACGAGAAAAATGCTTGGATAGTCCCTGTGGTTTGCCTATTTTTCACCTTTAGTCCCTAATTTTCTAAAATTATAACTATAGTCCCCAACTTTTGCAATTTCATTCCCGGATAGTCCCTGGCGCAGATGGAGGTTAGTTTTCTCAGTTAAGTGGATGTGAAATTACAAAAATACCCTTAATATAAAACAAAATAAATTAAGTCATCTGTCATCTTCCATACCCGTCACATTTTCATTCTCTCTCTAAATACTTATCAACACCAACACTCTATCACCAGTCACCACTCTCGTTTCTTTCTCTAAAAACAGTAAAACACCAACACCATCACTCTACCTCCATATTAATATATAGAGACACACTTACAACCCCTTTCTCTCTCTACCTCCATCACTCAGAATCACAAATCAGTAACGACTCGTTGCCGGAAGCATCAACGTAACTCGTTTCTTTCTGAAGAGATGTTAATGATGTATCTGGCTGATGTCATCGGCCGGTGGCAAAAGATCGCCGGCGTCGTTCCCGGTAAGCTCACTACGAGGTGCTGGTTCATGCTTTGTTACAGATTAACATTGGGGGATGAACATTGGGGGTTCTAGGGTTGGATGACTATAAGTCTGTTAAGTTTGATTATGTAAGTTTCAGTATTTGCTGATTGAGGTTATGGGTTAATTTGGGTGATGGATTTTTGGGTTGAATGTAAAATTGGGTTTTGTAGGAACACTTTTTTCTTGCATACATAACTGAACTGGGGATAAATTGGAGAATCTAATGGATTGAAATTTGTTAAGCCATCAGCTTCATGTGAAGGTTTTGGTTGGTGTCTGGAGCAGATGGTCGGGTTTTGGTGGTTTGATTCGGGGGTTCAGACGCGGAGGTGGGTGGTTCGATTAGGGCTTTAGGTGAAGGTTTGAAGCATGGTGTTTGGTGAAACAAGATTAGTCGCCGGAGGTGGTGGTGGTTACAAGTAGTGGAGGTAGCATTCGAAGGTGGAAGGTAGGTGGTGGTGGTTATGACAGAGGTGGTGGTGATGGTGGTTCTGATCTAGAAGAAGAAGATAAAGAAGAATTTAGGTTTTTAATACCAAGGGCATTTTAGTAATTTCACATTCACTTAACACCAAAAACTAACCTGCATCCGCGTCAGGGACTATCCGAGAACAAAATTGCAAAAGTTAGGGGCTATAGCTGTAATTTTAGAAAGTTATGGACTAAAGGTGAAAAACGAGCAAACCACAGGGACTATCCGAGCATTTTTCTCCCTTAAATAATATACAAATTCTTAAAATACAACAACAATCACATTCCGATTGTTCAGATCTTTCCTTTCAACTTCTTCATACACATCCTTTATATTATTGTCAAATTATATAGCTATGCATAACTTAATTCTTGTAGTTAACGAGTTGACGTAACCCGCGTTGCGGCGGGATGTTAAACTTCATGTTAGTTATAAGATAAAAAATCCTACAAAAAAATTAAGTTTATATACAAAGAGGGTTCAAAGCAAAAATAATAGAAAGGAAAAAAACACAATTTGCACATTGGACTCTAAATCTCCAATAAATGATATCATAGTTTATGTCCGTCTATGTTATCTTCTAGCAATTACATTCATAAAAACATCTACGGGAATTATGCTCATGGTATTAAACTTTAATCTAAAACCAAATAAATAGATCCCGATTAAGATTAAGCCCAAATTTACCAGCCCATAACTCCATAAGCCCACATCCAATAAATCTACAACTCCTCTCCTATGACCTATCCAAACTAAATAACTGGTGTTTGTTCCCCAACCCTCCGAACAACCTACAAACTTACATTCTTGAAGGAGTCTAAACATGGTATCTAAAAGTCAAGTAAGAATCGATTATTCCTAATTAATGAAATAGATTATTTAGATCCATCAATGTTGATCATCAATTAAGTCTTCAATAATTTAAATCCACTAATGTTGATCGTCAATTAAGTCTAATATATCGGATTATTCATATACTATTGAAACATAGGGTCGAGATTTAGAGAAAACGGTAGAAAGTGTGAGAACGGTAAGAACGCTTAACGATCGTCCGATCAAAACAATCTATGGACTAGATTGGCGCGGTGGCGTTTTCGTAAATAACATCAATTTTATTACGTGGACGCGCTTCATTAAGGGTAAAATGGTCTTTTGACTACTCCACACAAAACGCCATCTCAATAAATAAAACGCCAAAAACAAAAATCACAGACCATTCTTAGTAAAACGCCATTAAATATAAAACGCCAAACTTAATTATAGTAAAATCCCACCTAAAAAAACCGTCAAAAAAATCATATATATACATCTCAGACCTTCAATTAAAAACACACACAAAAACCCAAACGTCATATTTTATATAACCCATTCTCCTTAGAAACGCCAAACAAACCAAATATCAAATATCTTCCTACCCCAAAACGTTTTTTTTTTTTTTTTTTTTTAATTCAGTTTGCATGTCGGTAGAGATTTCGCTCAATGAAATAGACAAAGTCCCTATGTTAGGATATTGTCCATTTCATTGAGTAAAATTTTATTGACTTATCCTAAACTTCCATCCAAATTTATAACGCCAAAACATATAAAAAAAACTATTGAGGTTTGTTGTCAATAAAGTTTAGTTGTATGGGGTGGACAACATTGTCAGTTATCTTTCTTAACCGATGATTAACAATGTTGTCCATCTCATACAGCAAAACATTATTGATTTTAGCATTATCAAAATTTGAGGTTTAAGGTGATCTTATTTCGTGGCGTTCTTTTTATCGGTAAAACGCCAAAAAAGCTAAAAAATCAAACATCTTTGATTGTAAAAACTGAAGATTGTTGGTTGAAAAGGGTCTAAACTCAATAACATTTTGCTGCATGAGATGGACAAATCTTCAAGAAAAAGATGCTGATGTCAGACTGTGTGCTTCCAAACAGCGACACATAAAACTACTTGAAAAACAAAAAAACAAAATGAATCATACGAAAGTCGAACCAGCCAGTTAACATGATTCAAAAAAGAAGAAAGAGACTGGTGACAGTGAAGATTTAGAAGATCAATTGTTTATGTATTCTTTTTTTTTATTTTCCTTTTAATTTGATTGTTATATAATAAAAACGCCAAAACAACCAAAATGCTTGTTTAAACGATATCATCACGTTAAACGCCACCAAAAACTCCCAAACTATAATAAAATTACTTTGAAAAATTATTATAAAAAACACAAAATAATAATAATAATAATAACAATAATAATAATAATAATAATAATAATAATAATAATAATAATAATAATAATAATAAAGCAAACTTGAAAATGTAACTAGAAAGAGTAAATACAAAATCGGTAATACTAAAGAATCTAAAACGCCAAACTTGAATGATGGGACGCGTTACAGACTTCAGAGATAAAGCTTATCAAAAACATTAATTACAAAACAGTAACTGAAAAGACGAATGCTTTATTATAATAATGCACCGCCTAATTTAGGCGCCAAAAAGGCATCCTATAAAATGATACGTCTCAGCACCTTTGTTGATACATATTATGTGGACGCGACTCGGTTTGGTTCGACTCGGCTCAAGCCCGACGTCACGACATTCCTCCGTCGTGCGCCCCAGAGATCGACACGCGAAGCACGAAGAGCCGCGAACCTTTCCCGTCGCCACATCACCATGACATCACCATGTTGATGTCATGATGATGTCATTGTCATAAGATAACATATGTGTGCATGGATTGAACATGTATACATGCTTTCATCCATTTATCAGTTTGCTTTTTCATAACTACATGTGACGAACATTAATGCTGGACGAAGTTTCATTTGGAACATGCATTGAAGAAGCCCAAGTGACGAAATCCCTTAGGCCCAACATGTGTGTGACGAAATCCCACATGTGACGAAGTCACATGTGACGAACTCTGAGATTTCACCGTGATGATGGATGTTCGTCACAGAGAGTTCGTCGGCAATCAGTTTTCGTCGACATGTTAGTATAAATACACAGACATTAGACAGAAACAATTAGAGAAGTCTGAATAGATTTCAGAGCGAACACACTGTAAACACACACACACTGAGAGTTTATGAGAACATCTTGTAAACACCGCATTGTAACCGTTTCATAGCATTAATACATTGAGTGTTAATCGTTGAATCTTGTGTCTTACGTGTTCGTAACTTGGTTTAACTTACCCGTTTGGATTCCGCACTCTCGGGTTTGTCGGAAAACAGGAATAGAGGTTGTCCCGATCCTCCGGGTGGACCTACAATTGGTATCAGAGCATTGGCTCGATTCCGTGTCAAAACCAAGTTGTTTTCTTGTTATTTTAAGGATTTTTAAGAGTTTTTCTTGTGTTTTGAGTGTAAGGATCATACTTTTTCTGAAAAACTGTTGTTAAAATCTTGAAAATCTCTTTGTTTTGCTATTAGTTTTTACAAAACCTTTGTTAAAATACATGTATACATGTTGAAATTTGGTTTTTACTAAACTTTTGTGCAAAAATTTGTGTTTCGGAAAGTTTTCCGGTGGCCAGTAAACTCAGGAAACTCATCAAGTTCATCACATCTTCAAAGTGTTCTTCAAATATTATTGAGTTTGATCTTTGTTTGATTAATAAGTGAAGTGTTGATGATTAAAATAGTGTTGTTTGAAAATTGTGTACACAAACCATGATGGTTATTTGAAAAATAGGTCCTTCGATAAGGTATGTGCTTGACTTATTTGACAAAATAACCTACTGTGTCAGAAGAGTTCAGAGATTTGATTTTGGAAATATCTTTTTGTCTGGTCTCACATTTGTCAACGAAATCATTCTGGACGAAATTACATTTGGACGAAATCATCCATCAACGAAATCAAACATATCAGCGATGAAAACACCCATCTTCGTCAACATCTGTCTTCGACGAACACTCAGATTTCGTCACATCTGTCCTCGACGAACACTATTGTTTTTGTCACACAAGTCCTCGACGAACACCTTGTAGTTTTCGTCGCATACTTGTGATATTTTTAAACAGAAGGTTACCATTTCACACTAAACTGTTTGATTTGAGTGATTTAAGCAGGTTTTCATCAATATACATCCAAAATGAATCCGGATTGGTGGGGTACTCCGTCTAATGCGGAAAGCAAATATAGAAGCACGAGTTTATCGCCTTCATGGGCCGAATCTCCTACTTCCTCGTCTTCATCCAAAGCGAGTTCAATTACGGCAGAGCAGTGGGCATCGGTTACTAACCAACTTCAAAGTGAACCAAAAATGGCAAGAAATTTGTATGGTGATCTAGTACCAGTTGCTCAATTACCAGCAATCTGTGTCCCAACCACCGATTTGTATGGAAATCCATTACCACCAGTTGCTTCACAACGCCATCGATCTACTGTAGTTCCACCATCTCTTGATCCAAGGAACTGTAGTCAAACAAGGACTGAGTGTTATGCCGAAATTGTCAAGAATGTCAGCAATAATGAGTCCTCGGGAAATGATGACAGTTCTGAACATGACAGTAGTTCAGATGAAGACGTTTCAACTTCAATTGAAGATGTTACAACTTCAAGTTCAAGTTCAAGCGTGGATGGATCTGAATGTGAATCATCAAGGGAGGTTGTTGATTCTGATGCAAATGAGTCAACATCTGAGAGTGATTCCAGTCAGGTACGTGTCGATGAATCAAAATCTGATAGTTGTAATAGGTGTGTTGGATTAAATGTTAAATTGTCTGATTTGCAAAGTAAATATGACAATTTGCAAAGCAAATATGATGTGACATTTATCCACAATCAACATTTGATCGTGGATCTTTCAAAATGCACAGAGGCCAACATGTTTCGTGAAAATTATGAAAAGGAATTTAAAAAGATAACTGAAACATTAAAAGAAGATAAGACCGAGCTAACGAAAATGGTTTCAAGAAAACAAACTGAAATAAACCTTTACATCAATAGGCTCGAGTTAATGCAAAACCAAATGGCTTGTGTTAAATCTGAAAGTGAGGCAATCTGACTCAAGTTAACAGTTATTTAAGCTCTAGCTATGTGCTGGATCACATCATTGATGTTCAGAAAAAGAAAACTGATGTCACATGCATAGGTTATAAGAAGTGTCCACCACCTCTTAAACACGATTATTCTTCGATGCCTGATGAGGAAAATAAACCTCATTTTGAGCCCTCAGTTTCATTGAGCCTTGAGGAATTCACATTTGGGCTAGGTTACAAAAAGGAAGTATCCTCAGATTCGGATGAATCAGCAGATGCGAAAGTTTCAACAGCTAAACGAAATCAGGATCCTCCAGTCATTGTTGAGGTTGCTGATTCGTCAGATGATGAATCCGAGGATACTAACTCTGAGCAATCAGAAATGGTAACAAAAGAGGAAAACATACCTCTTGAAAATTACATTCTTTGTGATCCACCTGCAAAACCGTTTGTGACCGCTACAGCCAAGTTTGTTGAATCCTCATCTGGAAGTTGTGAAAGCATGAACTTGCTTTACACGTTGATTGGATCTGATAAAATATATTCAGACAAGGATTTCCCTATCAAAAATGTCAATCAATCTTTGATTGATAAAGTTTTCGAAGATTCTACCAGTAAGTTTTTGGGAAAGTCGAGCCCAGGAGTTGTAGTAACTCAGTGTGCTCTTATCCCAAAATCCGAAGTTAGAAAGAAATATGGGAATAAAAAATTGCAACCACAACACAATCAACGAAAGCAAGGTCACGTTCACCAAGGAAAGGGAAAAGGCAAACAAAGCCAAAACAAGAAGACGATTCAGAAGGTGAACTTCGTGAAATCCAGAGGGACTGATAAAATTGAAACTTTCGAAAACAATTCCAACACGGATTTTGTTAAACAAAGTAAAGTTTTGAAAAGAAACAGTCAAAACAACTACACACAACACACAAACTGTTGTGATGTAGGACCAAGTACCTCAAGATCACGAAGTTCATCATCAAGCTCTTACAGTTATGATACTCCGAGGTTTGTTGAGCGGAGATCATGTTTCGAATGCGGTGAGTATGGGCACATTGTCAGAAATTGTCCATATCTCACGAAAGGAAAGGCAAAAGTTGATGCCCCCCATGGTAACAGTTACCATAAAAGATCTGTTTCACCAAGACAGGACCCTCGTCTTGTTAAACAACGGGAAATGAAACAGAAAAGGAAACAAAGAAAAGAAATTGAAAAGATTTTAAAACCAGAGGTTATCCAAACACAGTCTCTTAAGTTAGAAGTTAAAAATGAAAAACAAAAACAGATTTGGAAACCCAAACCAGTAACGGTTTAAGGGGGAGCTACATCAATTCCGAATCATCGGGAAATGGATGTCACAATTCTCGATGATGACGGACGACCCAAGTCTGTGAAGGCTTGGGTCCCCCTCTCCAACTAATCTCTGAATGAGTGTGCAGGATGTTCCAGGAGGAACTATTGATAGTCTTAGGATTGTTGATAGTGGAACGTCCATGCACAAGATCGGCGACATAAGGCTCCGAAACATTGTTACATCTAGGAGAATATTGTTGCCATTGATGGAGAGAAAAGAAAAAGAAAAGAAGACAAAAATTACGATGAAGGAACGATGGTGAAAGAATGTGGTTGAATGAAGTTGAAAAATTCGACAAGACGAAAAATGTGCCAAAATTTGGTTGTTATGGTTTTTGATCGGGTCAACATGATAGATTCAAATGAAATGTACGTGTCTGCAGCACGTCTGAAGCTTTTTGAAGATTCTTGGATTTTTCTTCCACAAGAAGTTCAAAGTCCACAAGATGAACGTGTAGTGTACTTTTCTCCACAGTGTGATTGAAGAAAATGTGTTTGTTGAACAAACCAACCGGGTGTGCAGATGCCTTGGCGTGGATTGAACAACCGCACACTACTTCTGAAAGAGAAAGACAAAGACCTTCGCTGGTGCAATGTGGAAGACCAGCCGGACCCAGAGGTCTATGATCTTGTTGCTGTGAAGAGATTTCTCAGTAGCTACAAAATCGACTTTGAAATCCACACCTGGTGGATATCCAGCTTAGGAGACCACCCAGATTCCTTGCAATGCATGAAGCTGTTGCAGGATACGGTTTTAAATTTCATATCTCTCCTATACTTGTCGATATTTAAGCTGCTTTATGAATTATTATCATCTCATACAGCACTCTTTGACCTGACACGTTGAACTCGAATATCACCTCACACGTGATTGTTTCAATATGAAACTCGTCAATGTTGTCATGGTCCACACCGATTACCAACGTGCCGACCTTTTTACCAAGGCATTTGATAAATCAAGATTTGACTTTTTATTATTGGTAAACGGCATTAAGGTCAAGCAAGAGTAATCCGCATCGGAAAATCGTTTTTGTAAATATCTTTGTGTTTTTAAAATTATTGTAAGTTTGTTGATTTTAGGGGGAGTAAATCCAAAATTTGAAAATTCAAAAACATCAAAAAATTTCAAAACTCAAAAACAATAGAAAAACAAAAATGAGTTTCCTGGCGAGCAAAAGAGAAAATGATAGTACATTAGTGGTCTGTCCAAACCTCTTTAAACTAAAATGCAAAATGAAAAATGCGATAAGCAGCTCTATATAAGATGTATCGGTAGGCTCACAATCATCTTAAAGTGTGCAGGGTGATATAAACTTAAATCGACTGAAGACCAGGTGGGAACCACTCATTGGCATATGGTCTTAGTACCGAAATTTCGTTTGAGAGATTGCCGAGGTTCTGAGATATGTGGTCTTTATGCTGTTTATCATCTTGGTATCATGGTTGTTTCTTTTACCGAAACAACGGAGACGAAGTCTAGATCTTCCATGATACCATACATACGTGTACATACTGCATACGACCTCAATAAGTGATCAACAATCACATGTCCACAAAATAAGTGATAACATATCACATTTATCCGGGAGTCAAGTTCGTCTCTTTGCTGTACGTTAGTACTGACCTGTTCACGGACTTGCTCCTGTGCCCTCATGCATCTAAAAATCAAGTTCCTCATCAATAAGTGATTCTATCACATAGGGCTTGTTTTCAATCAAAATAAGTGAGTTTCTCACATTTTCATATACGGTCAAACAGATGATAAATGATATACTCACCAGTAAGATGAATCCTCGTGCATACGTTGATACGGGAATGTGTCGTGATGTGGACGAACAGCGGTCGGTAAGTATAAATCATACACTAATCGTATCCCCTCGCCATGATTACATCTGATAAGTTGAGCTTATGTGGATAACAATATCGATAATCGTTATAGGATGTTTATCTAAATGTTAACAAAGAGAACAACAAGTCGTTTTGGCATGATCGTACACTGATATGATTCTCTTACCCTCGAAACTCGCAAAAAGAATGTTTGTATATATTTACTTTTCTTAGTTTCTGCAACTTTGTATATATTTATTTATTGCTTTCAGTCTTTAAGTTTGAAATATTCAAAATGCCAAAAAGATTTTAAGTGTGTTTTAATTTAAACTTTATAAAAGTTAAAAAGATTTTATTTCTGCTTTAGTTTTGATTAACCGATGTTGGAACTCAAGTCTTCGTTGCTTGAAATCTGATGAAAACCAAAACGACTGAATCTTCATAAACGGCCAGAGTTTGCAAGTGTTGAAAGTTAATAATCAAAATTGAAAAATCTGTTAACTTTTCAAACTAAATTGTCGGATGGTAGTTGAATGAGAATTGGTCTCATATGTGTCATTTGTTTAATGTTAACTATATTCCAAGCGTTTTTTCTCATTACGCGTTTAGCTTTCTTGCATGTGCAGATGCTGAAGGTGAAGAGAACATGTTCGATGATAAGCTTCGGAATGAAGACACAATGTGAAGGCACTCAAAAGATAAAGATGATCGAGTTGCCGCTGGCCAATCATTAACACCACAAGGATCTCAAGTATTGAAGATCAAAATATTCACAAGCATAACTTAAGGGGGAATTTGTTAAGGCACTTCCTGATTGTTGAAAAGGGAAGTTTGTTGATACACTTTCTATGTGTGACACGTGAAGACTTTGAAGATCCTTTCCGAGAAAAAGAAACATCAAAAGATGGAGAACGAGACTACGAACCTCGCGAGCAGCATCCAAGGGAGAGTTTATGTTAAGGGGGAGTCTGTTAACACACTTCCTAAATGAAAATGGGAGTTTGTTGATACACTTTCTTCTTGGGACACGTGAAGACTTTGAAGATCCTCCGACATGGAAGACATGGAAGATGAACCTCACGAGTAGCGTCCAAGGGGGAGTTTGTTGATACATATTATGTGGACACGACTCGGTTCGGTTCGACTCGGTTAGGTTCGGCTCAAGCCCGACGTCACGACATTCCTCCGTCGTGCGCCCTAGAGATCGACACGCGAAGCACGAAGAGCCGCGAACCTTTCCCGTCGCCACATCACCATGACATCACCATGTTGATGTCATGATGATGTCATTGTCATAAGATAACATATGTGTGCATGGATTGAACGTGTATACATGCTTTCATCCATTTATCAGTTTTCTTTTTCATAACTACACGTGACGAACATTAATGCTGGACGACGTTTCATTTGGAACATGCATTGAAGAAGCCCAAGCCCAAGTGACGAAATCCCTTAGGCCCAACATGCATGTGACGAAATCCCACATGTGACGAAGTCACATGTGACGAACTCTGAGATTTCACCGTGATGATGGATGTTCGTCACAGAGAGTTCGTCGGCAATCAGTTTTTGTCGACATGTTAGTATAAATACACAGACAGTAGACAGAAACAATTAGAGAAGTCTGAATAGATTTCAGAGCGAACACACTGTAAACACACACACACTGAGAGTTTATGAGAACATCTTGTAAACACCGCATTGTAACCATTTCATAGCATTAATACATTGAGTATTAATCGTTGAATCTTGTGTCTTACGTGTTCGTAACTTGGTTTAACTTACCCGTTTGGATTCTGCACTCTCGGGTTTGTCGAAAAACAGGAATAGAGGTTGTCTCGATCCTCCGGGTGGACCTACAACCTTCCATTTGATCAAACCAAAAAAACAAACGCCAATACTACTAAATAACACCCACTGTAAAACGCCAACAAATAAACTAAATGAATTGTGATCAGAGGGGAGTAACTCAGAAAAGATTTTGCTGCATGAGATGGACAAAATTTCAAGAAAAAGATACTGATGCCAGTCATATGGCATTTTGTATTTTTTGTTCTTGAAGAAGGTTTGGATGAGGAGAAGAGATCAATGACACTGAAGAGTGGGTTCACTATAAAGATGAAGATCCAGATAAAGAAAAAGCGAAAAACCCACTCGCACGCCATAGATCTATGTCCCAAAACATCCACAAAAAAAGTCAGTTCGACAGACGAGCAGGCAAAAAAAAAAAAATCAAACCGATGGGTTTGTTAAGTTTTACATAAAACGCCATATATTTGGTGACAGTTCTTGTACTATTAAAAAAGAGAGAGACTAATGACAGTAAAGATTGGGAAAAGAGATCCGATTAGGATTTTTAATTTATTTCCTTCCCTTGTATTTTTTTTCCAGTAGTAGTTGAAATATAATTTAACAATAGTAAAACGCCAAGATACCACAAACGCCAAAATGTTTATAAAAAATACTAGAACAATAGGCCATCTTGTTTAAAACCCCATGGAAAACGCCATTCAAAAAGATTTCCTGCCCCCTGGGTTCCAATGGCATACGATGTGAATAAACGCCATAAAAGCCATAAACGCCAAAATGTTGATACAATGAAACTATTAAAACGCCATTAATTATTGAATTTGGTTAACGCCAAAAATTTTAAAAACCAAAAATTAAAACAACATTGGAAAAAAACGGAACTGGAAAAGCAGAAGATGAAAGGACAAAAAAGCCCCTCCGCCCTTTTCTAAGCGGCGTGACACGTGTTAGGCCAGGAAGCGTTCTCACCGTTCTCACACTTTTGAGCGTTTTCTCCAGATCCCGTTTCTTGAAACATATTATTCACCAATGTTGAGCATCAACTAAGTCTAAAATATTGGACTCTAAATCTCCGATAAAGATGAACGAAGAACAGGCATCAGATAGCTCCTCTAAAAGAAAAAAAAAGTCATAGCTCAAACCATATTCATATCAACGTGGCTTTTTTTTCAAAGTCGATGTTCTTTCAAAGTCACTTTTTTTACTTGCACACATCCTGTTGTATGCAAATCTTCTCTTTTAATCAAAAGAATTATATTTATCAAGATAAACAGAGAACCAAACAACCGGAGTGATCCACTGCGTAAAAGCAAACTGAGATAAAAATATGGCTATATATTTACATTTTATGTAAACAGAAATTACAAACTAATGGCAGGTAGACGAGCAACAAGCTGCGCCGCTACCCCCTTCTGAATGGCAAACCCTACCCTGCTAAACACAAAATTCTGCCCCTTAACATGTGTGGTGTTACTGCTTACCACCTGTTGAACTCGCTTTAGGAATCGCACCGCGTCAGGGGCGAGAGCGCCAAATGTATCGAAAGCGAACGGGACGAACACGTGCTGATTCTCGATACAAGCTTTTTCGTGTTTAGCTACTTTGCCCGCCTCTGCCTTGTTTATCGCCTGTCCCACCACAAAACCGTGATCCCTTAGCCCAACGAGGGGGGACACACCTGTCAAATCGACACACGCGTGTTTCCCTCCTTCCCATCCAAAAACAAGAATGTCAGCGGGCCGTAGCGTAGATCTCCCTTCTAATGGATCAGTCAAGAAGTTCACTGGAGCTTCCTTTTTTGCCGAGACCCCTGCTCGCTTAAGGACATCATACAGCACATCGCGAACTAAATCATGACGATACTTAAACCCTGGTAATTCTTTGCAATGTACTGCATGCTCCCCAAAAGAATCCAAGCAACACTTTTGACACACAGGACACGGGTCATCAGCCTGGAAAAGGGGTATCATTAAACGGTACTTGAGGATAGCCCGGTATTCCACCGCCGACATACTCTGCCCTAAACCTTCGATGGGAACAACAGACAGGAAATCCTGAGCATGGGGGGCTCGCAAACACTCAAACACGGCTCGCTGGCGAGGGGAAAAGGCAAACTTCTCTTCAACTGTCTTGACGATTTCTCCATATAAGGCATTCGCCAGAATTTTCTAGGCTTTAGGGGGGGCGGTGTCTTTAATGTAGAAATCGCTAAGATCAAGATCGGGAAGAGAACTATGCAGATTGTCCAACGCACCCTTGTAATCAGGGTCCAACAACTCTCCCCCACATTCGCGAAGGATGTGGTCTTGAAGAACCCAAGATTGGGCCCTTGAAGCCACAAAAGCGTAGGAAGAGGCATCCTCAGCTGAGCAAATCCCAAGCCCCCCAAAACGTGTCGGGAGGGAAGCTAACCTCCATTGTAGGTCCCCGAAGAAGGCACCCCCACAAACAACAATGTCCTCGATCGCATTCCGTAGCCCCTTGTCAAAAACAGAGACGGCTTCCCCGACATAAGAAGGCTGACACGTTCTAAGCCCAAACAGCATTTTAGCAACCCCCATACACGAACGAAGCAGGAAGAGTTCGCTCTGAGGGTTCTTAAGGCGTTTGAGGCATCCCATCAGCTCAACCGCACATTTGGCTCTTTTGAGGGCCAACCCGCTAATAAACTGCCCATCTCTACTGACAGCTCCGCCCAAGAGTTTCAAACCGTGCACCGGCCTACCAATCTCCCGCGGAAATAGACCCGCCTGAGTCTTCACCCCGTCGCATGTAGGCCAAAAAACTTCAGTTTTTTTAAGGTTGAGAAGGAGGCCCAAGGAGGGGCCCTCCACTCTAATGATGTCTAAAGCCTTGGCAACCTGAGTAGCATCTCCAATAATGGTCCCATCATCCAGGTACCATGCGTGAAACAGAAGCTTACAACGATCTCTGATTCGGAGAACAAGAGGGTGTAAAACAAGGGCAAAAAGAAGAGGCCCTAAAGGATCCCCTTGCTGAACCCCCGTGGATGACCAAATAAAATCATTCCCCACGTAAAGCCTAGCTGGTTGCCCGTATAAAAAATCAACCCAAGCAGAGATGGATGGACACATTTTCCTTACCTCATTTAAAAGAGCAGTTCTATCCACAAGGTTAAAGGCATTCGTGAAATCGACGGTAAGCATAGCCAACGACCCGTCTCGGTGGTGCGCATTTAAGAGCCTGTTCGCACTATGAAGAACCGCCTCAGCCCCGTTTGGAACCCCGACCCCAAACTGAAAGTCGCCAAGATATTTGGCCATCTCCTTCCCCACCCCCTTCATCGCTACCTTGGAGACCACTCTCCTCCAGATCAAACCCACTGCAATAGGTCTAATTCCATTATCGGGCTTGAGAAGGGGCGTAAGAGGAGCAGATGCAACAAACTCCGCCAAACTCCTCGGACACCCCCCTCGCAAAAAAAGGTTAACCACAGCTGAAATCGCTCTGAGAAGGCTAACCGCGATCACGGACCCTTCACCACAAAGGGCGTCCAAAAGGTGTTTGGAGTACAATAACGAAGGCATATAACGACGGGAGTGAGAACATACCCGAATAACACAAAATATTGAAGATTATAATGTAAAACATATGTTACTTGCACCATGTTTTTTTAATTCTGTTCACATACAAAAACCAACATATGTCACTTGCACCATGTTTTAATTCTGTTCACAAACAAAAACCAACATGTGTCACTTACACCATAATTTAATTTTGTTATTTTGATTCAATCATACGTTTTTGCCATGATTTTTTGCTTTTATCATTCTTGGGTTGATTTAATTAAATCCAAACATGATAAATATGAAAATCATAGAAATACAAAACGGATTGCATCGATTGAAAACAACTTAATATTACCTTGGAGGGAGATCGTAACACTTGTTCTTGATTTACAATGGGTGATTGGGGGGAGTAGAAAAGGGTTTGGGGGAAAAAGGGCGATTGGAGAGTCTTAGAGAGGGTTAACATTTAGAAACGCACATGAATTACAAACTGAATCTAAATAACATTGAATATGTTATAAAACCAGATATACAAACCCTCCAATATCTGCTTTGGCAGTTAACATCTATTATAACTGCTTTAGCAGTTAACATACATATGTATATGACACTCTTATATTGCAAGAATAGCGAATAGTTCTTCCGAATTACATTTGAATTTCCCTTAGCTTCTTTTCACGTTATCAGCACGAGGATTCTCCACTGGGATTAACCGACAATCCGCAACCACATCACGGATTCATCAACATCGTTTTTGGATTCCGAACATCTTCGTTCCTCATAATCTGGGTACACATCTTAACATTTTCTACTAAGCGTTCAATGTTTCCATGTTATTATTTTTATTAACAGAATCGGAACATATATCCAAAGGATGAATCACCAATTTTACAAAGTACAAAGTTTGTACTCCGAAAGAAAAAAAAAAGAAGAAGAATACAAAGAACCTTTTCATATGCTTTCACATATTTCACATTATTTTTTTTGAATTGGTTTTTAAATTTGATCCTTTGGAACATATCAAATGGGATTTCCGATATGGGTTTTAGATAGCCCAGGATATGATTATTTAATCAGTACTTAAGAACAACATAGGATTTCCCTCTGATTTGAACTTATGGAAACATCGAACCCAAATTTAAAGTATTGTTTTGAATATCAAAGAACAATTTTTTTTCTTTCCCTAACAATCAGGCGGTCACTGCCGCCACAAGCAACCGAAACAAAACATATAAATCAACCCATAATACATAAAATTTCTTACCCGAAAACCTTCCTCCGGCGATTCAACTCACCGGTTATCCGACGCTACAATCATCATCACCATCATCATCTTCATCATCATCATCAACGACGATCTCCGGTTCCTTAATCGTTGCCAGAGATGATGGTTTTTTTTTGCAGATCCGGTGGGTCGGCGGTTACTCTCCTGGGTTGGAACGGTTTACCGGCGGTTACTCTCCTATTGTTCATCGATTTCGTCGGTTACAACTTGCGCTTGCGAAGGTGAGTGGAACGTCACCGTCTTCTTCGTCGATCGAGAATCTCACCATTGGAATCGGTTTTGTTCGAGTTAGGGTCGCGTTTAACCTCAGAAATTGAACAACTTGTTTATCTTTGAAATCAAAACGTCTGATGTCGTTGTTTCGAATCAGAAAACTCGAATAAAATAGGATTTTGTTTTATTCTTTTCTGCGAATTGTTTTGATTCGAAAAAACAGGGATTCAGGAAAGATTTGATTTTGATTTCTCTTTATTGAGTAAGTAAAGTTATTATGGTTTTAACTTAAATAATATAGTTTTACAAAACCAGCTGTGTTATCACATGGTTTTACAAAACCAGTTGTCAGAAAACACATGATGTTTTCAAATTTTAAATAATAAAAAAAGAAATTGTTGTAATCGCAAAATGAATAATGGAAGGGTTTTCTAATGGCACACCATCCCTGTCTATCTGCACACTTTTTCAATTCAATACGCATCGTATAGGCCTATACGATGCGTATTGAAATAAAGTAAAAGACATGGCAGACTGACAGGTGCAGGTTATGTCTGGCGACGGGCTTGATACGCATCGTATAGGCCTATACGATGCGTATCAAGGCACTGATTTTTTAAAGTTTATTTGTTGTTGTGTTGTGTTGAATGCAAACCTGATAAACGAAAGGGATTTCAAGCAGTTGGTCGATGGCATGATAGATAAAGATCTTAACACGATAGGGCTATACGATGCGTATCAAGGCACTGATTTTTTGGAGGTGATTTGACCAGGAAATTATTGGAGGTGATTTATACTTTTAATAAGCTATCACAGTTGCTAAACGTACTGTTATTACATCCGAGACGATTTAAGTGAGTCCTATGAAGCAAGTGTCTGTCTATTCAATTGAGAGGAATCATTGAATTACATCCCCGTTGAAAAACAGAATCGATAAATTTAGGGAAAATGAGGTTGAAAGATGATAACCCAACAGTGGAGGATCTCATTCTACAGCTTCGATAAATTCAGGGGTATTCTCAAATAATGTATCCTAGATGTTTGAAGACCAACAAATGTCCAAAGTGTTGCTTCTTCGTTCGCATGACGGAAAGCTACCGCGTGACCGGAAGCTACCTTGCAAAATTAAAAAACTAAATCGACACCTTCAATACGCATCGTATAGGCCTATACGATGCGTATTACTTTTTTATAGGGGACATTGTCAGCCTTTGACTGACATAGAAGTTTGAACCCACCTCAATACGCATCGTATAACGATGCGTATTGAGGGTGTCGATTTAATCCCCCAAGGTGTGCCAATAATACGACCCTAATGGAAAAAGTGATGAATAATAGAAAAAGTGTTTCACTATTACGTTTTTGATTTTCAAATCCTATTATTTAATTTTATCGTTACGGAGAAGTTTGTTTTATATAATGTGAGGGAAAATACTACTAGATCTAAAAGAAGCTTATGATATTCAACCCATGTTAATAAAAACTTTATGTACTAGCACACGTCGAATGTTAATAATTAGGTAAATAATGATGCTCAGTTTAGTCTAACTGAATTGGACCATTCCTTAAAATACTTTCCTATTTTAAGGTAAAATGCTTTAGTGTGCTATTCTACAATAAGAATAAAGCAAAAAAAAAAAATGAAAAGAATACTTTGCATAAATCAATATCCCGTCCCACCGTGCGGGTTAGCATCAACTCGTATGATATATATATTTTCCTTCACAATCAGATCAAAACAACCATATCGTATGATGTTTAGAACGTGTCGTTCTAATTAAAGAGAACATGAAGTTCTCATACCGTATACATTTTATACACATGCTCATTTTTTAAATGCATGAATCTTTCCTTGTAGATAAAAATGTCGAACTTATCAAAACTTGAATTTGCCGCCCTTGACATCTCGGGTAACAACTACCTCCCGTGGACTCTTGATGCTAAAATTCATTTGACGGCAAAGAATTTATGGGAGACAATTAATGTTGATAATCAGACCTCACCTCAAGATAAAGCGAAAGCTATGATATTCCTCCGTCATCATCTTCATGAAGATCTAAAGCGGGAATACCTAACTGTTGAGGACCCTCTTGAATTATGGACAAACATCAAAGATCTCGTTTTGACCACCAGAAGTTGGCCTTACTTCCTAAAGCCCACTATAAATGGCTTCATTTATGACTACAGGATTTTAAAACTGTTAGTGAGTATAACTCTGCCTTGTTCCGCATTACCTCTGAACTTAAACTATGTGGTGAGAAAATTACCGATGAAGACATGCTTGAAAAAACTTTCTCAACGTTCCATGCCTCAAATATGCTCCTACCGCAGCAATACAGGGAGCGTCAATTTACTAAATATTCCGAATTGATATCATGTCTTCTGGTCGTGGAGCAAAACAACAAGCTCCTACTACAAAAGCATCAATCGCGACCCGCTGGCGCCAGCCCGTTCCCTAAAGCGAATGTGGCAAATTATCAAAGCGGACGAGGTAGAGGTAGAGGCCGCGGTCCAAGCAGAGGTCGTGGTCATGGTCGAGGATGAGGATATACATGGCATCGGGAGTCTCAGAACACTAAAAATAGCGGTGGTGAATCGAGTCTACATAATACAGGGCGACCTTCAAAAGGGAAAGTAACGGGACCCAAAGCAACATTTGTTATAGATATGGGATGTCAAATCATTGCTCCCACACATGTCGCACCCCTAAACACCTCGTTGAGGCATATCAACGCATGATGAAAGAAAAAGGAAAGAAGGATGAAACTAATCTGATTGAGGATGCACCTCTAGCCACGATACCAGACATTCACTTGGATACATGTGATTTCATTGAAAATGTTCGTGATGTTTAAATTTTTTTAATGTACCTTTTATGCTTTACTTTTCACATTTGTACTTGATTTGGTTTCTTGTGATGTTTAATTTTACTTCTACACATTAACTTTTATTTATTTTATTTCCTGAAGAAATATCTATACTAGCTCCAGTAGAGCTATTATTGGTGACGAATGTTTGGTAGATAGCGGTAGTACTAACACTATTCTCAAAGATATGAAATTTTTTCTGAGTTGTCTCTGGCAGAGACACCGATTGGTACTATATCTGGTGCCAGTAACCTTATCAAAGGCTCCGGCAGAGCACACATAACATTATGTTCGGGTACCCAATTAACTATTGATAATGCATTATTTTCTAGTAAATCCAGAAGAAATTTACTTAGCTTTAAAGATATTCAAAAAAACGGTTACCACCTAAAAACAATATCTGAAAATAATATTGAATATCTTCAAATTAGTTCAAACAAAAATGGCCAAGAAACCATTGTTGAACAATTAGAAGCCTTATCCTGTGGATTATATTGTAATAATATCAATCCTATCGAATCATACATGGTGAGTAACCAAAAGCTGTTAGATAAAGATACATTCAATATATGGCATGACCGTCTAGGTCACCCTGGTAGCATAATGATGAGACGTATAATCAAAAGTGCAACTAGGCGCCCTCCTAAAAACTTAAAAGTTTTGCTACCACAAGACTTATCATGTGCAGCATGCTCTCTGGGCAAACTTATTACTCGGCCCTCACAAACTAAATTGATACATGAAACCACATTATTTTTAGAAAGAATCCAAGGGGATATTTGTGGCCCTATTCATCCTCCGTGTGGGTCATTCCACTATTTCTTGGTCTTAATTGACGCATCCTCAAGGTGGTCACATGTGAGTCTTTTAGCTACTCGAAATGTAGCATTTGCCCGACTTCTAGCTCAAATCATACAGTTGAGAGCCAATTTCCCGGATAATCAAATTAAAAACATCCGGATGGATAATGACGGAGAGTTCACATCTCAAGCGTTTAATGACTATTGTATGTCAATCGGGATCAATGTTGAACAATCAGTACCTCATGTTCACACTCAAAACGGTTTAGCCGAATCTTTGATTAAACGATTACAAATAATTGCTAGACCGCTCTTAATGAGATGTAAACTACCATCTTCCGCATGGGGCCATGCTTGCATGCCGCTGCACTAATTAGATTGAGACCAACTACTGATCACGAATACTCCCCATTGCAACTGGTCTCCGGACGAGAACCAAGTTTGTCCCACCTTAGAAATTTTGGTTATGCGGTATACGTACCAATACCGCCACAACAGCGTACTATAATAGGACCCTAAAGAAGACTGGGCATCTATATTGGTTTTAACTCCCTATCCATTATTAAATATTTAGAACCAATGATGGGAGACATGTTTACAACACGGTATGCTGGCTGTTATTTTGATGAAACAATGTTCCCAGTCTTAGGGGGAGATAAGAACGGAGAAAGACTGGTAACACAAGAAATAACGTGGAATGCATCATCGCTATCAAATCTCAACCCTCAAAGCGGTTAATGTGAATATGAAGTCCAAAAGATTATACATTTGCAAAGAATAGTAAATGAATTACCAGCTGCATTCATGGACACAAATAGAGTGACAAAGTCACATATACCAGCATTAAATACCCCTGCTCGAATTGAAGTAATCCCAGAAGCGATTACTATACAACAAAAACTTGGGAGAACAATCTGTTCCAAAGATAAGAACCCACGGAAACGAAAAGAGCACAAACAAAAGGTTATAAATGAAACCCTAGTAGAGGAAAATGTCCCAAAAGAGATAACTATGAATCCAGATGAAAATGAAATTTCAGAAGAAACATCTGTATCGAACGAAAATGAGATCTCTATTAATTATGTACAAGATAGTACAATGTGGAACTGAAATAAAACACATGTTGACGATATATTCGCATATGCTATAGCAACAGATGTAATCAATGAAAATGATTATGTACCAAAAACTTTAGAAAAGTGCATGCATAGAAATGATTGGCCAAGATGGCAAGAAGCCATAAACGCTTAATTGAATTCGCTTGAAAAGCGACATGTTTTCGGACCTGTAGTCCGAACACCCATAGACGTCAAACTAGTAGGTTATAAATGGGTGTTTGCAATAAAGAGAAATGAAAAGAATGAGAAAGGCTTGACTTGTAGCGCAAGGGTTTTCCCAAATCTAAGGAGTTGATTATGAGGAAACGTATTCCCCTGTAGTGGATGCGATAACCCTTAGGTTCCTAATCGGCCTCACAATCTCTAAAGAACTTCATATGAGACTAATGGATGTCGTCACCGCATACTTATACGGGACACTTGAAAATGACATCTACATGAAAATCCCTAAAGGATTAAAATTACCTGAAACATTAAAATCAACACCTCGAGATATGTGTTCTATAAAGCTCCATAGATCTTTATATTGTCTCAAATAATCTGGTCGTATGTGGTACAATCGACTTAGTGAATATCTCGAAAAAGAAGGATACAAGTCTGTCAGTCCATGTGTTTTTTATAAAAAGAACACTCTCAAATTTCACTATAATTGTAACGACTCGGACGAAAATGTCCTAAAACGCTCCGCAAGTGGAAACCCGGACCCCTAAAACCCTAATCCTTATGAAAAATCAAGAAATTTGGAGTCCACGCGGGCCGTGTAAGACTTAAGGTTAGTCTACGCGGGCCGCGACAGCAAGGCAATTACCGGATAAGCCTAAGGGACGCGTGGCATGACACGTGTCGCGACCACCGGTGACTCAGCAACCTCCAATCTGATCCACACTCCCACGCGGGCCGCGTAAGTGTTCCTTTAAAGTTACGCGGGCCGCGAGGCGCCCTGTTTCCAGCCTATATATAGCAGCCGATAGTTTCAATTCAAAGTCGCTCAATTCTTTTCTTCTTTTAGCTTCTATTATAGCAAAGTAATAGCTCGGGTATTATATTCTAAATCCCGAAACTCTGCCCGTATTAGGGTGATAACTCTAGTCACTGGTACAATTCAATGTCCGATCGATTGAAACTATCCAATGGATGTTTAAGTGCTGCCCGTAATTGGGCTATGCCTTTGTCATTCGTTGTGAGGGTTTTGGTCTCGTGAGTTGTCGTTAAAGTTGAATTGAGTTAATACACTAATATGAGTTCCATTGTGTCTAGAAATTAGAACTCGTAATCAGGGAGCTGCTAGAATATTTAATAGCTAAGTAAATTTTGTAGTTAAATAAATTTATTAAACGTACTAATTACGTACACTTAGTTGTTGAGATAACTTAGCAATTAAGAAACCTTAATAAATAAGTTAAACTTAATCAAGTTAAGTAAGATTAATTAATCAGTTAAGAATGATTAATTAAGTCATGTATGATTAATTAATCAGTTAAGCAAAATTAATTAAGCTAAGCAAGATTAATTAAGCTAAGTAAGATTTATTAATCACCTAAGTAGATATACATGAAAAATAGATATATATATATAGGGTAGATATTATCTAAGGAAGATTTTATCTAAGGAAAGTATTACCTAGGGAAGGTATTATCTAAGGAAAGTGTTATTCAGGGAAGCCTTTATCTGGGGAAAACTTATCTAGGGAAATTCTATATAGAGGTAAGACTTATCTTCTCACCTATAAATAGGAAGCTTAGGAATTCATTTCCTTTGCTCATTTCTTCTATTCTTCTCTCTATACGTTAGTGTTCTAACCAATAATCGCCGATACGATGTTCTGTCCGATCGATTCAGGAACCAACTAACAAATGCCAAAGTACTGTACTTTCTGAATTTCGTTAAACGGAATCCAAAATGCTATACTTTGTGAATTTTGCTAAGGTTCGAATCTCGTTACTACCGTTAGGTTTGATTTGGGTTTTACACAAATACGTATTCCATTCTGTTAAACTATATGTTTAACTATCAGAATACTCCCAAATATACAATCAAACAAGCTGTTAAATCATCAGAAGATTCAGAACAATAAAGTATACGCTTAATTACCAGAAGGAGTAGAATCAAGAAGCTTGTTAAATCAATACTGCGAGCTTATGAAGCGAGACATTCTCTTTTTACCAAATTGCTTTCAAAATCATGTTTTCAAAGTTATAATTACATGGATTAAGTCTTTGTAATCTCCAAATTACAGCCGGTATGTGGGGTTTTGTATACAATACTTGATAACCGTCACCGTTGGACAACGGGTTAGCCAAGGGGTGATATGACCATAGTCACAGACACCATTGGACAACGAGATAGCCAATAGGTGGTCGAGTGACAAATACCGTGGGTAAATGGTTGATATATATAAACATTGTAATCGCTCTTAATACTGTAACTTATAACACTGTTTTCTAGTTATACTTTGCAGTGATTAAGTCTTTGCCAATCTTAAAGAAGCAAATGTAAAAACTCTCAATGCTGTGAATTATAACAAATATGTTTTTGTACAAAAATGAATGAACTCACCAGTATTTCCTGCTGACAAAACCTTTTTAAAACGCGTTTCAGGTAATTACAGTAGATCGGAATAAGAGTTGGATACGGCACCAAAAAGCTTACAGACGTGGCTTAATTTATCAATTCAATTAAATTAAGAAAAGTATTTTATGTATTCGGGTTTATCCCATATTAAAGCTACCGTTCAAAACATGGTTTTATCCCATCTATTTAATAAATAAAATCCGGTGTTTTCTAAACTCTGATAATTTTCCTAACTCACGGTCCTGATGAAATTTCCACTGCAATGTTTTTCTAAATAACCACCGGTACGACTTGGCTGCTCGCAGCTCCTGATTCCGTCCAGGGTGGGGACGGGGGTCGTGACAGAAGGAGGTATCAGAGCCACTGATTTAAGCCAATAGGTGTTGTGATAATAATAACTAAGCTTAAATAAAAGAGTTAGGAAATTACTATTAACTGGTAGCACACATAATAGCAATTAGACTTGAACTTAAGAAAAGATGCCTTAGTATAAGCTTCGAGATAAGCTAAATACTTGTATAAATAAAGTGTGATGGGTTTCGGTATGTCGTAAGAAAGATAACTAGAACGTTGCAAGTATAATAAATAAGCAATAATACTTGACCACTGTTATTTCTTATTTATTGGTACTACTTTGTTCTAGAATATGATTCGTCATGTGAATACTAATTTGCTTAGTCTTTGTTGAAAGTCATAATGCACTTTCCAAATAATGATTTAAGAAAAATACTATTTATGGGAAATATAAATTTCTTCTCCGGTAAGACTGGATATGGGGTAGCAGACTCTCCAGCTTGTCCGGATATACTGAGGTTACCTCTTCGGCGAGAACCGGATAAAACGAGGTATATAATATGTCAAACAAGTGACAATATTTCCCTAAATAGTATCATGATCTGATATCTGACTTGTTTTTGGAAAAAAAAATCTGTTAAATACATTGACCTTATGAAAGGTATGTATATTACAGCATGTGAAATATATGATTATATAGATATGTATATCTATAAGAAATTCCAAAAGCCATAATGATTGACAATTTAAAATAAATCACGAACATAAGTGTCAATAATAATAATTCTAGATTTCTTTATCAGAAATCTCTTGCTTATGTCTATAATTCTGATATCAAACATTATTTCGTTTGATCATCCGTCTCGTAACTCGTGCAACAGTATAAACAATGGAAACCCTTTAAGTTGGAACGCCATTAAAAGTATAAGAATTTCCACTGCGTTACCATAAACTATTAACGCAAGTACAAAACATGTAAAGTTGTGCTAGTACACAAGAAAACACATGAAACTTAAATTATACGTCCACAAACGTCGAAGTATATCACACACGATTTTCAAGGAAAGACCTTTGGAAAATATAATTGGGCATCCCGTCAGTGGAAGAACTACTAACCAAAAAGCAGCACTGGGCCACGTAATCCCACAAACGACATGAAGCTTGCTAAGGTATGATAGAACAAGATTTCACAACAATCGGTGCATAGTCTAATCCAATTCTTGACGCTGCAAAAGAAGTCATATACCTTTACAATCCCCCTATTCCATTTTATTCGACATTCTCTGATAATGTCACTTAACAATGGTTATCACCCAAAATTTCCAGATAAAATTCTTAAAATTTCTTTTGTTAAAATTCTGACCTCTGTGAATAGACTTTTGCATTACTACTCCTCCTAATGGTCATCATACCATGAGGATTTCTTTCATAGTAGCAAATATTGATCTATTTCATTTCTTGGTAAATCCACACGTTACACATGCACTAATTGTTGCGCATATGGTTCGTTTGATTTATGAAGACCACTGAAGGGCTTCATTCCAATTTGTTGTTTTATCCAAACTCAAATATCATTTCGCTTTTTGCACTATGAACCGCATTATTGCAAAACGATGACTCTTTGATATCGAGTCAATGAATTTCTTGAAAAACTCAATTTCCTTTGGCATACATGGTTTTTGTTATGACCATGTCCGAACTTTCTTATTAATACAAAAAAAACTCGTTGTGTTTAAACCAAGTTCAATTGTTTGAACTTGCTCACATTACATATTTATTTTAAGGTCCCATATGATGGATTGAAGCTATCATATTCAAAATAATCCCAACAAGCACTTCATTTGTTTTGAACCATAATAGGCTTGTTTTGTCTTCGACTTCATTAAATTATTTCTTTGATCACGATCATCTTGTGGTGACGTTTTCCCAAATTTGAAGCTTGCGCTAATCTCGTTTGCACACATCATATACGGATTTAATTATTTATTTATTTATTTATATTGAATCTGCTTTGTTGGTTTATCCTATAAAAGCAATCTTAACACAATCGTGTGCTAAGATAATGATACACAAATTCATGTCATATTTCAGTGTATCTCTTAATGGCTCTTACAGCATCAATCGAGCCTTTCGTAATAATTATTGCTTTATCATCTTCAATCGAAAAACATTATTCAATTGTTTCAAATTCAATCGAAAATCCTACTAGGTTTGTTTGAAACAAACATTCAAACTTACTTCGTTGAACTTTCATTTAATTTCAAATACGGTGAACTCGTCCGGTCACCGTTATTATTATTTCGATCACTACGACACCTTGTGGCGTCGGTACAGACTTGTAGCTTGAGCTAATCTATATACCTTTCGCTTGACTCATCCTTGAAAGTGGTCTTAATACAACTATGTGTTAAGACAATGATACACTAAACTCTGTTGTATATCGGTGTATCCTTGGTATTCAATAAAATGTCCACATATTAATTTTTCTCATATCATGGTTTAATAGTTGACACTTTATTTTCATGTTTATATTTTCATTCGAGCTTGTTGATTCCGAGTCGTCCTCAGTTGACAATCAAAGTAAGTTTCCTTTGACAATGACTTCTATTGTTTCTAAAGTCATTTACAACTTGTAAAAAATTCACATCTATTGATCATATATCTTTTGACTTGAACCTAGTCACTTTGAAAATTATATCATTTCATCTCATTCGGTTGACATCGATTTCTTGAATTATTCAGTTGAATTATTGAGTCCAATTTATTGTAAAACTCATATTCACAAAATTTGATATTTTTGTACCATCTACCTTAATACTGTTCTTACTGACTAAGACGTGACATAATTCTAAAAGAAATATTGTAGCTCAAATCTTGAGGACGAGATTTAAAACAAGGTGGGGAGGATGTAACGACTCGCACGAAAATGTCCTAAAACGCTCCGCAAGTGGAAACCCGGACCCATAAAACCCTAATCCTTGTGAAAAATCAAGAAATCAAGAAATTTGGAGTCCACGCGGGCCGCGTAAGACTTAAGGTTAGTCTACGCGGGCCGCGACAGCAAGGAAATTACCGGATAAGCCTAAGGGACGCGTGGCATGACATGTGTCGCGACCACCGGTGACTCAGCAACCTCCGATCTGATCCACACTCCCACGCGGGCCGCGTAAGTGTTCCTTTAAAGTTACGCGGGCCGCGAGGCGCCCTGTTTCCAGCCTATATATAGCAGCCGATAGTTTCAATTCAAAGTCACTCAATTCTTTTCTTCTTTTAGCTTCTATTATAGCAAAGTAATAGCTCGGGTATTATATTCTAAATCCCGAAACTCTGCCCGTATTAGGGTGATAACTCTAGTCACTGGTACAATTCAATGTCCGATCGATTGAAACTATCCGATGGATGTTTAAGTGCTGCCCGTAATTGGGCTATGCCTTTGTCATTCGTTGTGAGGGTTTTGGTCTCGTGAGTTGTCGTTAAAGTTGAATTGAGTTAATACACTAATATGAGTTCCATTGTGTCTAGAAATTAGAACTCGTAATCAGGGAGCTGCTAGAATATTTAATAGCTAAGTAAATTTTGTAGTTAAATAAATTTATTAAACGTACTAATTACGTACACTTAGTTGTTGAGATAACTTAGCAATTAAGAAACCTTAATAAATAAGTTAAACTTAATCAAGTTAAGTAAGATTAATTAATCAGTTAAGAATGATTAATTAAGTCATGTATGATTAATTAATCAGTTAAGCAAAATTAATTAAGCTAAGCAAGATTAATTAAGCTAAGTAAGATTTATTAATCACCTAAGTAGATATACATGAAAAATAGATATATATAGGGTAGATATTATCTAAGGAAAGTATTACCTAGGGAAGGTATTATCTAAGGAAAGTGTTATTCAGGGAAGGCTTTATATGGGGAAAACTTATCTAGGGAAATTCTATATAGAGGTAAGACTTATCTTCTCACCTATAAATAGGAAGCTTAGGAATTCATTTCCTTTGCTCATTTCTTCTATTCTTCTCTCTATACGTTAGTGTTCTAACCAATAATCGCCGATGCGATGTTCTGTCCGATCGATTCAGGAACCAACTAACAAATGCCAAAGTGCTGTACTTTGTGAATTTCGTTAAACGGAATCCAAAATGCTATACTTTGTGAATTTTGCTAAGGTTCAAATCTCGTGACTACCGTTAGGTTTGATTTGGGTTTTACACAAATACGTATTCCATTCTGTTAAACTATATGTTTAACTATCAGAATACTCCCAAATATACAATCAAACAAGCTGTTAAATCATCAGAAGATTCAGAACAATAAAGTATATGCTTAATTATCAGAAGGAGTAGAATCAAGAAGCTTGTTAAATCAATACTGCATGCTTATGAAGTGAGTCATTCTCTTTTTACCAAATTGCTTTCAAAATCATGTTTTCAAAGTTATAATTACAGGGATTAAGTCTTTGTAATCTCCAAATTACAGCCGGTATGTGGGGTTTTGTATACAATACTTGATAACCGTCACCATTGGATAACGGGTTAGCCAAGGGGTGATATGACCATAGTCACATACACCATTGGACAACGAGATAGCCAATAGGTGGTCGAGTGACAAATACCGTGGGTAAATGGTTGATATATATAAACATTGTAATCGCTCTTAATACTGTAACTTATAACACTGTTTTCTAGTTATACTTTGTAGTGATTAAGTCTTTGCCAATCTTAAAGAAGCAAATGTAAAAACTCTTAATGATGTGAATTATAACAAATATGTTTTTGTACAAAAATGAATGAACTCACCAGTATTTCCTGCTGACAAAACCTTTTAAAAACGCGTTTCAGGTAATTACAGTAGATCGGAATAAGAGTTGGATACGGCACCAAAAGGCTTACAGACGTGGCTTAATTTATCAATTCAACTAAATTAAGAAAAGTATTTTATGTATTCGGGTTTATCCCATATTAAAGCTACCGTTCAAAACATGGTTTTATCCCATCTATTTAATAAATAAAATCCGGTGTTTTCTAAACTCTGATAATTTTCCTAACTCATGGTCCTGATGAAATTTCCGCTGCAATGTTTTTCTAAATAACCACCGGTACCACTTGGCTGCTCGCGGCTCCCGATTCCGTCCAGGGTGGGGTCGGGGGTCGTGACAATAATAGCAGTCTATGTTGATGATATCAACATCATCAGATTTCCTGAAGAGATAGAGAAAGCTGCTTAGTTGTTAAAGAAGGAATTTGAAATGAAAGATCTTGATATGACAAAATTATGCATCGGACTACAATTTGAGTATCTGTGCAATGGCACATTTGTCCATCAATCAAACTACATCCAGAAGATGTTAGTATGTTTCAACATGGATAAAACACATCTGTTTAGCGTACCTATGGTTGTCCGACCGCTAGATCCACACAAGGATCCTTATTGCCCTCAAGAAGAAGGCGAAGAAGTACTTGGTCCGGAAGTACCGTACTTAAGCGCGATCGGTGCCCTCATGTATCTCGCAAATAACACAAGACCTGACATTGCATTTGCAGTTCATGTACTAGCGAGATATAGCTCGAATCCAACACGTAGACACTGGAATGGTGTAAAACACATATTTCGGTATATTTGCGGGACACAAGACTTAGGTCTTTTCTATCAGAAAGATCAAAAGTCCTAGCTTGTTGGGTATGCTGATGCCGGATATCTATCAGATTCTCACAAGGCAAAATCTCAAACAGGTTATGTATTCACATATGGTGGCACAACAATTTCTTGGAAGTCAACTAAGCAAACACTTACAGCAACATCATCAAATCATGTCGAATTAATAGCACTATATGATGCTGGTCGAGAATGTGTGTGGTTGAGATCAATGATTAATCACATACAAGAAGCATGTTGATTAGAACATATCAAGAATGAGCCGACAGTTATTTATGAAGATAATGCTGCTTGCATAGCTCAGATCAGAGAAGGTTACATAAAGGGTGATCGAATAAAGCACATCTCATCAAAGTTCTTCTCAACATATGACTTGCAGAAAGAAGGGGAAATTGATGTTCGCCAGATCAAGTCAATTGAAAATTTAGCTGACATGTTCATAAAATCTTTACCTAGAAGCAGTTTCGAGCAGCTATCACATAAGATCGGGCTCCGTAGGTTAAAAGATGTTAGTTAAATTGAGGGGGAGCATTATACAAGTTGTACTCTTTTCCTTGACTAAATTTTGTCCCATTGGGTTTTCTTAGCAAGGTTTTTAACGAGGCAGCATAACTGGTCCTGCAGTATCAGTTTATCATATAGGTCCTAAAGTATCGATTTAACATCATCCTGGAGAATGTTGTTAATAGTGTATAATGAACAGTATATATATCTGTGGGGGAGTGTTATAAAACCAGATATACAAACCCTCCAATAACTGCTTTGGCAGTTAACATTACTTATGACTACTTTTACAGTTAACATATATATGTATATGATACTCTTGTATTGCAACAATAGCGAACAGTTCTTCCAAATTACATTTGAATTTCCCTTAGTTTCTTATCAGAATACAGTTTTTTAATTATAAAGATGAGACGAAAAGCACATGTATTACAAATCTGAATTTAGATACACTGAATAAAGTTTTTTTTTTCTAATTATAGGATAAGGCGTGAGTTAAATCACACATGTGAACGGTGCATCTTTTTGTTATTTGATAACCGGGGCCTTTATTAATTAACCAAGGGGATGGTGTGAGGTACACATCTTGTGTATGTTGGTTTTTGCATTATATAAATAATATATATTATATTATATAATATAATTGAAAGATGGTGACTTTTTGCAAATCATTGTGTGTTAAGTTATATTAAAAGGTCGTGACTTTTTGTAAACCATTGTATTTTAAGTTGTAATTGAAAAGTCATGATTTTTTTTTGCAAATCATTATGTGTTAAGTTATAATTAAAAGTTCGTGACTTTTTATAAACCATTGTATTCTAAGTTATAATTGAAAAGTCATGACATTTTTTTTGCAAATCATCGTGTCTTAATTGTAAGTGAAAGGTCATGACTTACAAACCATTGTGCCTTAAGTTATAATTGAAAAGTCATGACTTTTTGCAAACCATTGTATCTTAAGTTACTTTTTGAAAGGGTGTGAGTAAAATGAATTAAAAGATGTGACATGTAAACAAATGAGTCATAACCCAAGTTGCTAATAAGCTACTTTTTGAAAGGATGTGAGTAAAATGAAATAAAGGATGTGACTTTTAAACAAATGAGACATAACCCAAGTTGCTAATTGTATAATGGTATATGTTCATCCGTGACACCCAAAGATCCAAAACTTGAACCAAAAAAGTTGTTATCATTATAGATTAACAAAACGAGCGTTCATTATGATTCACAAAACCACTTTTTTAGCCAATGAACATTTATTACACCCAAAAAAGAACCAAAATGAGCCTTCGTTGTAGACTTACAAAACCATTTAATGCAATCGATTTTCCAGCAATCGCTGTTGTCATCTCTAACGATGACGATGATGATGACGATGATGAACTTGGTGGTGGTTCAAAACCTCAGTAAATTGTAGAAGAGAGCATGTAAACTTAATTTGCATGAAAATTAAACATAGAAATAATCAAGAAGCTTGAATTTGCAGCACCTTATCTGTAACACCCCGAAAACAGGTTTGGTAATTAAACTCCGTTAATACTAAAGAGCGGGTAAAATACCGTTAGTGGTAAAAATTAACCCGGTAAATATTAGGATTTAAATAAATAAACCTAATATTAATTGGAAAGAGGGTAAATACTTTGAGAAAACAAAGTACATAAAAATGCCTGAGTTAACGGGACTTAAAATATAACGGGTTATAGCTTCTCGAACCTATTAAGTTAACTAGGAGTAATTAACCTAGTTAATGAGGTGTAAATAAGTAAATAAAATATGGAGTTCTAGTCCCTAATAATTAAAATTAAACTTGAGGGACCAAAACCGTTAAAGAGGAAACAAGTTCTATTTAATAAAAAAAAACACACCACACACACAAGGTGTGTGTGTGTGGATCGATCATCAGGGGCGACCAAAGAGGGTGAAACCCTAAACTCTTACAAATCTTCCAAATTGAAGGTCCAAATCAAGTCCAAAACGAAATCTGAGCATAGACCAAAACCGTTAAAGAGGAAACAAGTTCTATTTAATAAAAAAAAACACACCACACACACAAGGTGTGTGTGTGTGGATCGATCATCAGGGGCGACCAAAGAGGGTGAAACCCTAAACTCTTACAAATCTTCCAAATTGAAGGTCCAAATCAAGTCCAAAACGAAATCTGAGCATAGACTAGTGATCCCCATTGCAAGGAGATCATAAGATATGTGAAATTTGATAAAAACTCTCTACTTGAAATTCTCATGAATTTAGAGAATTCAAAATCTGTGGATGCATGAATGATATGTAGATGAAATAGGAACATTGTAGTGTTTAGGAGTAAACCCTAGACAAGTATATATTGAAATCATGCTTAGCTCAAGTAAATTCAGATTTTTGTTGATGCTAAATTCATGTATGAGATGTTTTTAGGGTTTTGATTGCTAAAAATAGTGTTATGATGTCAAGAACATGCTTAAATTGAAAGCTGAATTCAAGCAGCTCCTGATCAGAATTTACAGCCGACTTGTATTGGCTGTAACCTAAACAAAACATGACAAAAACATGTGTTTCTTGAGTCTAAATTGTAATTCCAGGAAATATCTTTAAAACCTCACTGGAATCGCATTTTGTTGATGAAAATTGAGCATTTTATGAATTTTTCCGTATCAAAGGTTCAAGCTGCGTTTTCTGGCATAATTTGCAGCCCATTACGAATGTCATAACTCAATTTAGGAATTGAGTTATGATCTCAAATTCTTACTGTAGAAATTTTTAAGTGATTACAAAAATCGGCAATTGGAATTTCGTCAATCGGGTAAACGAGGAATTTTAAATGATTTTTTTCGTAAGCTGCAGTCAGAAGTGACGAATCTGATTGCAGCTTAGTAAATGAATTTTTATGAATTTTTGGTAAAGAGTTAGATCTTGAAATTTTAACACAAGGCCTAACCCTACGAGAGGTACGCCACATAAAAAAAATCATAATTTTTGAAGACTTGTAAACAGGTTAAAAAAGTCACCAAAAACAGCCCATTTTCAGTGATATGAAATGACTAAATGAAATCGCGGCCTACTAGTTAGTATGTAAAAATTGATTTCGTTGAGAGTTCAGATGAAATATGCCTAAGTGAGTTCATTGAACCAAATGTGCATTTGAATATGTTGATAAGTCAATTGACTTTTAAAAAGGTCAAACCGACCAATGATTAGATCGAATGATAATTTTGATATGGTCGAATGATAAATTCGACATAAAACCCGTAGGATGGAATAGTCGTAAATGATTATGACTAATCTAACCGTCTTACGAATTGTGATGATGATAGTTTGACTCTAGACAAGCTAGATGAAGACTTGGGAAAGAAGCGGGTCAAACGGATCGAGTACGCCGAAAAAGAGCATAACCGGATACATGGTAAGTGAAACTTACACTTTTTGTAGAATATGTATTTGTTCTAAAAGTTTCTTATACGATTAAGATGATATTAATGATATGGCTCCGACACGAAACGATACGGGTCGGAGCATATCTAATGATGAAAAACCATGTTTTATGATAAAGAGGCAAAATGAAGTGACATAAATAAAAATGGGTTTTCAAACGGCTACTTTATAAGTAAGTCTAAACGAGTAAAGAGGGGAAACGGTGATTTAGTCACGAACAAATAAGTAAAAGTTTAAATATAAAACAACACTAAGCGACATAAGTCATGTCGGGCTAAATGCGTAAGAAAAAGGGTTTAAGAGACATAGCTAAAGAGGTGAGAAATCTGAATTTAGTTATTTAATGAAATGGTAAATAGATACCTTTCTAATATAAGCGCAAAAGTGTTTAAATCATTTAGACCAAACGGGTCAAATGGTAATGTAGATACCATTTGACAAATAATGACTAATAAGTGCTTGTCGAGTCTTATGCGCACAGGATAAAATGGTTGTGATTTAGCGGTGCTATGAATTAGCATATTATGGATGCAAGGTATTAAACGGGTCAATATGTTGATCCGAGTCAGGTACGCATATTTTGTAATTGTAGTTAGAAACGATATCGTGGTCAATTATTGGCGAAAGCCCTTCGTCACAAAATGAAGGATTAAAATTGACCAAAAAGTCATTGAGGGGTAAATAGGGAAAAACAACCTTTAAGAGTTGTTTAGAAATAATCGTTTTGTTTAATTGAGTCCTTGGGATATGTATAAAATGGAGATAGGGTGTAAGCTAAAAGAAGCTTGATTTAAGCTTAAAAGTGTTAAATACCCCGTAACGGGTCAAAATGAGTAGATATGCAAAACGGGTTAAGATTTGCATAAGAACCCGTAATTTGAACCTTGAATATTAGTAAACTGATATAATGTAATTTGCATGACATTTTGAAGGTAATTAACAAGTTTGTTTGATTAAATCGTAAACTGGTCAAAAGTGTTGAAAAGGGATTTCAAGCTGAGAGCTTGAAATCTGAATCTTTGAAGTAGTTTAATATCAGGTATTGACTCCATGAGATGGAGAATTAAATTACGAACGCGTAGGAAAAAGAATCGTGCAAAAAGGATTAGTAAAATGAAAGTTATGGCATTTTGAATTTTAGAGTTGATCAAAACTAGAGCTGGGCAGGAAATGCAGGTCCAGATATGGACCTGCTGGAAAAGAGCTTCCCCCGCTCCACGCGAGGGACCACCTGAAACCGGGCACGACACGGGACAGGCGTCGCGGCATGCGAAAGAACGAGTTGAGCCTCTCGCGTGGCGCGAGAGGCATAAATCTGAGAAATTATTTTTGTTTTGTTGTTTGATGCGATGTACATGTTTTAAGCTATTATTTAAGCATCGAAACTAACTTTTAGGTTGGTTTCGATCACAGGTTAATTTAAAGAGTTACCGGAGGACGATCAAGCTCAACGGAGAACCGAACACAAATAAGATAAAAGCTTCCGCACGTCGTTTCGTCGTAACTTTTAAACGACGAACTCAATTATGTTATGTTGTACTATTTCAAAATTGTAAAGTTTAAACAAACCCGTATTTTACAAAGTATATGTAGTCATAATTACATGTTGTTTGTCGTATACTTTATGAAAACCATTAATCAATGACAAGGGTCTTACATTATCACATCTCCGATGATGTATTTGCACCTTACCTAAAAAATGGCTCAAAGGTCACCCCAAATCTACTCAATTTACAGCACCTTATCACATCACTTGTCACACCCCGACCGGCAGCGGATTGTTATGGGACAGATTAATTGCCTATAACTCATAACACTATTTAAAGGTTACAATATTTAAAGCACATCCAATTAAATTGTCATATATCATATAATAAACAGAAATTGTTCATACAACGCTCAAAAGCAAAACATAACATAAGTTTTCCAATTTATTTACTAAGGCCCATGCTACGTGACATCTTCACTCGAATCATCAACCTTGATTACCTGCATCATGTTAGGAAATTATATTTTGGGTCAACAAACATGTTGGTGAGCAATTTCCTCGTTTTATTGAAAACAATTTTATATTTAAATTTTAAAATAATTAATTTTAACATGCATTTCAAGGTTCGCATGGTCATTGCCTCATAATATTAACATAAGCAATAATCACATAAATACCAAAACAATAACACGCAACAAATTAACAATACGTAACAAAATAAGTAATAGACTCATGACAATAGCATGCATTAGTCTCAGGCCCCAAAGAGTGAGTCTAATACTATTGGTGATACTAGGCTACAACCCATGGCCGTGGGGAACCTAGTCAGATGTGGTCCACAAGATACAATAACATGCAATAGACTTGACATCAAATAGCATATAGAATGATAGAATACACATAAGACGTTCACGTAATAACACTTGATCATAGAATGTTAAGTAAATCAAAAAGTATAACATGATGCACCCCAAAATTTGTAAAGTTAAAAGGGGGAAAATGGAAGAGATTACTCACGGGTTGCGTTCCGTTTATATCCTTGAATCGACCGAACGGATTTGAGGAAAACTCCATGAAAGATATTATCCTAGTGTATAATGTTTATATAAAAATACTAATAAATCGAATGGTAGAAATAATATACAAAATAAGGGTGTGGTTCCTCTACAAAGTGTGTTTTTTCTATAAAATGTAGGAAGTTTTTTGTGCCATTGGATGTGTTTGATCAATGGTTGAGATTAGCTGGGTGACATTTTTGTAATATTTTTGTTTTAAATATTGATTCATTTAATAGGCGAGGGGCATTGTAGTCATTAATCGTGTTTTAAATAAAGAAACTACCATCAGTTCCTTTATTCTAGCCATCATTAATTAACCACCAATCTCTAAAATCACGGGGATCTGAACATCCAAACTAAAGAAGATTTATTCCAACATGATTCAAGAACATTCAAACAATGGAGAACAATAACACTATAATCTATTCCAAAAAATGTTCATACGTTTTTTTTTTTTTTTTTTTTTTTTTTTTTTTTTTTTTTTGTGATCTAATTTGTTTATACTAGTTGTTTATATTGGTGTGTTATACTAGAGATCGAAGCTGTTTATACTTGTGTGTTATACGGAATCTAAGTTTTTTATACTAGTGTGTTATACTGGCGATCAAAGCTGTTTATACTGATGTGTTATACGGAATCTATATACTGATGTGTTATACGGAATCTAAGTTGCTTAAACTAGTGTGTTATACTGGCGATCAAAGTTGTTTATACTGGTGTGTTATACGTAATCTAAGTTGTTTATACTAGTGTGTTATACTGGTGAATGAAGCTGTTTATACTGGTGTGTTATACGGAATCTAAGCTGTTTATACTGGTGTGTTATACTTGCGATCAAAGTTCAATAATAAAACCAAATGGTATCCAAAAATTCTAAAATTTCAAACAAACTATTCTAACATGATCCTAAACAGAACCCTATGTTCAATTTTACCAAAAAGCATCCTAAATTTAAAAGCCTCAAATGTTGGTCACGAAGAACCCTAGTTCATCTAACAATTCAATTCGGATAGATAATGCCCTCTATCATCGAAATTGATAGAGGGGTTTTGTAGAACACGAAAAATTAAAAAGGTCTGGCTTTACCTGAATTGATGTATGAATGAGGAAGAAGATACCAAGAAAACAAGTTCAAAGCCCTAGTTCTTCTGTTTGCTTTAATTTATGATATTTAGTGTCGTTTAAAACGGATTGTGTGCGGGTAATGGTATATGTTATCTTAACAGGTTCATCAAGTTTAGTAAACTAGTTTTAATGGTGAGTTTATAAAGATTTTAATTGAGTTATTATTGGCCTTAAATGATGAGAGATGTGGAAAAACCAAAGGACATGAAACGAATCTCAACAATTCGGTTAGGGTTCAATGAATTCCAAATGTCACGCTACAGGATCTGCAGTTGGTGTTGTCGTTTTGATTTGGACCTGCGCCGCCCTGCTTCTACGATGACGATGGTAAAAGGTCAATCCAAGTCAGGTTAAGGGGGTGTTTGGGATTCCTTTTTAACTTCTGACTTCTCAAAAGTCCTTATCAAAAGTGACAAGTTAGAATTTCTAACTTCTCAATTTCTCCTTTTTGAAGCCATAAAAGTCCTTCTCAGGGAGTGTTTGGGATTCTTTTTAACCATAAAAGTCATTCTCAAAGGGTGTTTGGGATTCCTTTTAACTTCTAAGAAGTTAATAAGTCAAAAGTAGCTCCAAAATAAGTTAGTCCAACCACCCACTAAATATATATCGATGCGTGTTATCACGTGAGTTGGGCTGCAGCGCAGCTGGTCTGGTGGGTGAACGCTGAGATGAAACCCGGTGGAGACCTGGGTAAAATCCTGGTCTCCGCCATCTTTTTTTTTTTTACTAAATCTCTGTTAATGAGATGTTATAATCATCTACCAAGGTTACCTATCATCTAAAGGGTTGTATCTCAACTGGTAATTACGTTGGTCCGTGACCTGCAGACGCGGGTTTTAAACCCGACATCGCCCACCTTTTTTATTTCCTTTATTACATCTTTCACATAAAGACCCATGCCCCCCTCAACTTATAAGTTTCAAGTTCTTCGAAACAAGTCCTTTATATATATTTACTAGTTAGGTTAGTTATATAATAACGAACTTGGTTAGTTTCTTTCATAATGAAACTAACCTATGTTAGTATTAAATTTTACCGGCATAGTTTATATATATATATATATATATATATATATATAGGGTGGGGTTCTAGAGTGAACACTAATGTATTTGTGAACTGAGTGAACAAATCTTAGCCATTGATTTACACACGTGGATGGCTAAGATTTCATCATCAAATCGTAAAATGCACTAGTGTATTTCATCATCAAATCCTTGCCATTGATCTACACACATTGAAGAAACACTAGATTAATCGATCGGAATCAATTATCTAGGGGGTTTGAATCCGCATAAAAAGGTGGTTTCCTCTCGCTTGATTCGATAACAATTGATCTTCTTCTCCGGTAATTCTGCAAAAAAGAAGCACCGTTAGCCTCGCCAAGGGGAGAAGGGGGTTCTCTCCTTGACCCGACTCCGGTGTGAGAATAAGTATTGGCTATGAAGAAGAAGATGTATTTGAGAAGTGTGTGTAACTTGAATTTCATACCTGAATAGCTCTCATATTTATAGACGGGAGTCTTTGGGCGGGAAAACCCGTTAGTGAAAAGTTGACGAAAGATGCTAACACCGTAAGCGGTTGCATTTCCTTCCGTCCAGCTCCTTGATCCGACGTGAGAGCACACGGATCGTGATTTAGATCGATGGCTGGGGATTTGCCACGTGTAAAGTGATCAAGTAGAGATTACTCTCCAATTGCATGCTATCATTGTGATTTCAGGGACGTCTGGGGAGTTAACACGTGTCCAGACGGTTATAACCGTCTTAGTGGTGCACGATTGAACTCCTTCTAGAAGATCACTGTTGCAATCTGGTGTGACTCCTTATCGTGTGGAATCAGCTAAATAAATCCCAAGTCTGGGTAAATAGTATTCAAGTCCGGATGTTAAGCGGAAGTGTTTTCTTTAGGATTTCTACCCTTTGTTTATGGGAGGAAGCGCAAGGATTTATGTTTTCCTTTGGGCGCGCAAGTGTTGACTTTTGACTGTTTCTTGAGCCTTCCTTTTGTAAGACCAGTGCGCGGCCGCGCAAGGTAAGAAGGAGAACTCAAAGATGAGATTGTGGTATGGTCCTAAGCCCTTATCATGGCATTTTTGGGACCTTACCCCTTCACCTTAGAATTGTGATCTCGTTCTAACACAAATCTGAAATTTAGAATAAATTTCAGAAATATTGATGTTAAGATATATGTAGAATTGACTAAGTAAAGTTAGTTTAGATGATAATTACAAGTCATAAACTTGGTTTTGTTTATATAAAAAAATCTGACCCGCTAGGTGTTTGATGGAACGCCTAAGTGAGGGTTAAAATGTTAAAAGTTGGGTAAAAACGCAGATTTGATCATTGTAGAAAATTATGCGTTAAAGCTTGTGAAAGAGTTCTAAACTTATTGTGAATTGAACTCTTTAGGCAAGGAATCCGGAACGTCAAGCGGACAAGCCGGAGGTGATACACGCTTGAAAGGTGTGCTTTAAAGGTACGTAACTTCGGTTTCGTTAAATTATGCATAAATAATAGTCTTAGAAATGTTAATGAGAATGTAGTGTCAATTGCGAGTTGGTATGTCATAGAAGTGACGAAGTTCACTCGACAAACAAACGGGTCAAAATAGTTAATTAGAATTGTTGGTTGATAATGTTGTTTAGTTATGCAAGTATGTAACTCGACCCGTTACATTAAACGAATTGTTGTTAAATTATGCGAATTCTCATTGTAGGATAGTTATCGTGTCGATTGTAGCGACCAGGATCGTTACTTGAAGTAATAGGCTAAGAGTGACAAGAAATCGTTTGGTAGTCATCATATTGGGGAATTCCACAAGATGAGCCAAACGGGTCGATTAGTTGTGTAAATTATTGTAATAGTGTTTAGAGAGTTAAATTGGCGATGAAAATCACAAGAGCATTAAGCCATGAGATTGCTAAAGAAATGCGGGTGATAATAAGCCCCGGATGTTGGGTATAAAGTGCCATAAACTTACTAGTTAAATGGTAGTAAAATGGGTAAAGTTAGAGTGGGTCGATTAAATGCATAATGACATACAGTCTTTCGGTCCGTAAATAAATTTTTCGGTATCATAATTGTAATAGGCACGTCGGTAATGAATTTACAAACGTATAGGAAAAAGAATCACCTAAAACGGACTTACGAGTCAAAAGTTATGGCCAAACGAAGTTAAAAATCTGTATTTCCGGAGCTGGCAGCAAGTGCAGCTCACAGAAAATAATCTGCTGGAAATTGTACTCCCTCGCGCCACGCGAGGGGAGACTTGAAGTCCGTCGCGACACAAGGGGCCTTCTCGAGGCCCGCGTAAAATATCAAGAAGTCTCTCGCGGGGCGCGAGAGACCTAGATTCGAAATTTTATTATTTTTTTTATATATTTTGACACCAGGCTTCGTTTATACGAAATTTTAACATTGTCAAAACTAACACTTGATGTGGTTTGACATTAGGTGATGTTGGAAACTAACCGGATGGCGATCGAGCAAGCTTTTGAAGAACCGAACATATTTTGCAAGCTTCCGCATTAACTAAGTCTATGTTTAAACAATACTTTTGGGAACACTTCGTCTAGACAATGCTTTTTGATGTAAATGAAGTGTTAACCATGTTTTGAATGTTTGAATTAGTCGGTAGTTGACTAATGTTTGATCACTTTGGAACTTATGTTTTGATTTAGACGTACTATATATATAAAATCATATGTATTTTGATTAAAGTCGAGTATTAATTAGAAGGGTGTTATAAGTTGGTAATCAGAGCTCAAGGTTGTTAACAAAGTGTTCGGTTCAAGCTTGATCGATCGTCCGGTAAGAATTAATTGCTTTAGTAGATTTACTAGAATACTAGAAAAGGAAATTTGAATTGATATGCACGGGAAGTGCGTGTTTACACACTCAAACTCGGAAAAGTGCACTAAGCATAAAGGGTTTAAGTAAGTGGTGAACTTGGCTAGATCAAAATGAATGACGCATATGTCATAGATGAAATGTTTAACAATTAGTGTAAACATTTCAATTTCAAGATGACGGAAAGATGGGAGGAGTGTATAAATACGCTCAAACCCGGGAAAATACACTAAGTAAGAAAGGTAAGGCAAGATATATACTTGACCAAACCGAAAAAGAATAACACATTATTTATGATTAAGTGAGAGTGATATAAATTTCCGTATAATAAGATGGAAATGAATTAAATAATTATTGATAAATCGTGATGGATGTTTCAGTTAAAGAAATGTCTGGAGTAACCAGAGATGATTCGACATCTCAATTGACTGAACAAATGAAAGCTAAGATTTCCGAGGAGGTCGGAAAAGCACTAGAAAATAGTCTATCACAGTATATTGATAGATTACAAACCACAATCGTGCCGGTGGTGAACGATATGATGGCTGAATTGAAAGACAGCATACTACAAGAAATAGAAGAAAGGAGGGTGTTGGATATGAATCCAAGATCGGTAAAGAAGTCCAAGTCTAATAAAGCTCCCAAGAAGGGAGTTACAAAAAGTGTGTTACATCAGTGTAGATTTTGTGGAAAAATTCACAAGGGCACATGTGGTAAGCCAAGACATAAAAAGTCTAAATGTCCAGAGAGGCTTGGAACTAAGGACACAACCGACACAAGGTCTGATGCCCAGAAATCAAGGACAAAGTTGTTTTATATAACAACCACGGAGGCTAAAGCTGAACCTGATGTCGTTTCAGGTATACTCTTGTAAATTAAATTTCAGCATGAATTTTTAATTATTACGAGTGCAAATAAATCGTTTGTTTTATACCGATTTATTTAACATTCTACATTAGTGTTAACGAAATTACCAAGGCTTTGAAAGATAGAAATAGGTAATAATAAAAGTTCTATTGTTTATAAGAGGTGCTGAAACTGTACGTTGAGCATCGAGGTAAAAGTAATCATGATAAATATTGCCTTGGGAAGGGGTGCGTGCACACTCGAACCCGAGAACGTGATGAAAGATAAGCGTTATAATAGGGAGGAGTGTAATAACACCCGAACCCTGGGAGTTTACAATAGTAATAGATGACAAGGACATGGTTATAGACTAAGCCAAACTAAATGAAACATATAGAAACATCGTTTATGTCAACAAACGATGTGGATAAATTCCATACAACGATATGAAACAATAACATGAAATGAATTGATTTTGTTATTGTAACAATGGGTTAAAGTCAAAAAAAAAAAAAAATCAAGAGATTAAGATTTGGATAAGAATATCCTCGAAAAAGAAACTAAATGGACAATATGTATTATTCGTTGCTGTAAATAATGGGATACCAATAAATTGGATTTAAAAGCTCGGGTATGGGTAGATACCCAAGTAACATGTTATTAATAAATTCCTCCTGAGGAAGAACGATAATCACATTGATGAGGGTGAATATGTAAAAGAATTAGTAAGATAAACATTATGAAAGCGTTAGAATAAGAACGAGTAAACCCCAAAGGCCGAATAACAATAACAGTAGTTTACCGAATAAGGCTTGAGGCATGGGCCTTCGGGACATTAGTAAAAGAAACAGACCTAAGGGTCGCTGACAAAAGAAAGGTGGTGTACGGATTAATTAAGTAAGGTGCTTGATAATGAAAGTCACGGAAGCCGGATAATGGGAACATATTACATTAAGATAATGAGCCCAAGGGAAGGGATAATAATCAAGTAAACAAAAATATAAATCGACAATTTAGAATGTCAAGGCATAAGGATAAAGTTGACTGTCATAGGCGATGGAACACACACGAATAAGTCAAACCCGACGAGTGAAAGGATAAAAGACTTGGTTGAGTAAAAGCGGTGGATTTTCCTGATACGACCAAATAAATCGAGAAACAAAGTCTTAATGAATGCCGGAAAGGTTGCTATGAAAATAATATCGATAAAATACCCAATTAATAGGTATGTTTTCAGATAAATGCGTAACCAACAGTCGAGAATGCGAATTAAAAGTCAAAAGACTCGGATTAAGAGTTATGACTAAGAAGACGATAAAATTTTGCAAAAACAGAATTTCGATAGTTATGTTCAACTATTTTTGTATTGGACGGGCCGAATAAAGTATAATACTTGATATTCCAAGTAAGCGCAACCTGAATAATGAAAGTACGAAATATTACTGAACCAATGTGATAGGTCGTAAAAGAATATGGAAAGGAAAACGCAAACCAATAAAACCGGGGTGTTAAAAACATTAAGATAACGAACCCGGTAACAGGTTGAAAGGAAATAGGGCCATAAACCAAATAACGGCATGAGTAAAATAAACCGATGCGGAGGAGACATAAGAAGTCATAGAGTCGGAAAGATAATCCGAAAGAAAATGAGTATAACTTTAGACTACGGTCAAGGTCAAGTGGATTTTGAAGGCGAGAATTTATTATTCTAAACATAAAAAGGAAGTGCCTTAACGCCATATGTATACTTATGCAATTGAATAAAGATATGAAGACCTAATAAAATAGCCTACGAGGCTAAGTAAAGGAACCTACGGGTCGATAATATAAAGCGTGGAGAACCAATTATGATTTCTCACGTAAAATGATAACCCAGAAGAATAATCCTTGTCGTCAATTCCTTGATATGATTAATCGACATGGTTAAAGAGAAAAACATTAAACTAAAATTCAGTTTTAGTAAAGAAACGATGTTCTAACACCTATAAATACCGAGAGAGAAATTAGAAAATGGTTAGTACTAAAGAATATAGGTCTTAACGCCGAAAGCTGTAAGATGATGCATTCGGAGGAAAGATTCTTAAGAATGAAAAGCCGATGTAAAACTAAATATGGCGTGATGTGATCACGGACACAAAAGTAATATAGAATGTAATCACGTTATAGTGTGAATGACTAGATACGAAATTATAAGCACGCAAAGGGCCGATGACGGCAATATTGCATACCCGAATGACGAGGTATGAGGTAAAATGGTGACTAATTAGTTTAGGCAATAAAACAAGCTGTAGCCCAAATAACACTGTGACCTATATAGAGCGCTTGTCAATATAAGACTAGCGTCAAGTAAGTATGCTGACGGACTCAGTGACTGGATGGTCAAAAGGCAACCCGGTCAAATAGGCGACAAAGATAGGAAATAGATGATAAAAGGTTACGGTCCAGTAGGACATATGCCTAAAAGATGAACACGTCAATATGAATAAAAACCTTATGTAGGAAAAGAAAGAATGTTTTGAAAAATGAAACTAAGATGGATAGGTCCAAACCAAAGGCCTACTTAAAGGAGGTTTCGGGGACGAAACCCTTTTTAAGGGGGGTGGACTTGTAACACCCCGAAAATGTAAAACTTTATATTAGAATTATAAAGTGTAAAATAAACGAGAAATAAGCTAACTAGGATAAATAACCCGGTTAGTTAAGAGTCTTGCACTAACACATGAATGAGATAAAAAGCCTAAATTATAAACCCAATTGAAAGTTGAGGGGCCTATGTTGTTAAAAATAAAACTTAATTACATGAAACAAAAACCAAACTCACTTTTGTGAGGTCTGGTTCGATCAGAAGCAGGGAAGGGCGACCCCCCATCCTCCAAAACCCTAACATTCACAAAAGCCACAAATTGAAGGCTTAAATCATGTCCAAATCGATTTTCAAGCATAAATTAAAGATCACCTAGTTGAAGGGATCATAAGGTATGTAAAATCTTCAAGTTTTGATTCATCTCAAGTTCTAGGTTAATTATGAAAGATTGAAATTTAGCTTGATTGTGTCATGCATGAATGTAATTAGAAGAGATATGGTGTCTAGGGATGAACCCTAGGTGAAATCTTGTTAAAAGATTTCATGATAATTATAGAGTTTATAACAACCATTGTAGGTGATTAATAAACTTGAAGAAAACTTGATAAGCCTTAGAATTGTGATCTCGTTCTAACACAAATCTGAAATTTAGAATAAATTTCAAAAATATTGATGTTAAGATATATGTAGAATTGACTAAGTAAAGTTAGTTTAGATGATAATTACAAGTCATAAACTTGGTTTTGTTTATATAAAAAAATCTGACCCGCTAGGTGTTTGACGGAACGCCTAAGCGAGGGTTAAAATGTTAAAAGTTGGGTAAAAACGTAGATTTGATCATTGTAGAAAATTATGCGTTAAAGCTTGTGAAATAGTTCTAAACTTAGTGTGAATTGAACTCTTTAGGCAAGGAATCCGGAACGTCAAGCGGACATGCCGGAGGTGATACACGCTTGAAAGGTGTGTTTTAAAGGTACGTAACTTCGGTTTCGTTACATTATGCATAAATAATAGTCTTAGAAATGTTAATGAGAATGTAGTGTCAATTGCGAGTTGGTATGTCATAGAAGTGACGAAGTTCACTCGACAAACAAACGGGTCAAAATAGTTAATTAGAATTGTTGGTTGATAATGTTGTTTAGTTATGCAAGTATGTAACTCGACCCGTTACATTAAACGAATTGTTGTTAAATTATGCGAATTCTCATTGTAGGATAGTTAAGGTGTCGATTGTAGCGACCAGGATCGTTACTTGAAGTAATAGGCTAAGAGTGACAAGAAATCGTTTGGTAGTCATCATATTGGGGAATTCCACAAGATGAGCCAAACGGGTCGATTAGTTGTGTAAATTATTGTAATAGTGTTTAGAGAGTTAAATTGGCGATGAAAATCACAAGAGCATTAAGCCATGAGATTGGTAAAGAAATGCGGGTGATAATAAGCCCCGGATGTTGGGTATAAAGTGCCATAAACTTACTAGTTAAATGGTCGTAAAATGGGTAAAGTTAGAGTGTGTCGATTAAATGCATAATGACATACAGTATTTTGGTCCGTAAATAAGTTTTTCGGTATCATAATTGTAATAGGCACGTCAGTAATGAATTTACAGACGTATAGGAAAAAGAATCACCTAAAACGGACTTACGAGTCAAAAGTTATGGCCAAACGAAGTTGAAAATCTGTATTTCCGGAGCTGGCAGCAAGTGCAGCTCACAGAAAATAATCTGCTGGAAATTGTACTCTCTCGCGCCACGCGAGGGGAGACTTGAAGTCCGTCGCGACACGCGGGGCCTTCTCGCGGCCCGCGTAAAATATCAAGAAGTCTCTCGCGGGGCGCGAGAGACCTAGATTCGAAATTTTATTATTATTTTTTATATATTTTGACACCAGGCTTCGTTTATACGAAATTTTAACATTGTCAAAACTAACACTTGATGTGGTTTGACATTAGGTGATGTTGGAAACTAACCGGATGGCGATCGAGCACGCTTTTGAAGAACCGAACATAATTTGCAAGCTTCCGCATTAACTAAGTCTATGTTTAAACAATACTTTTGGGAACACTTCATCTAGACAATGCTTTTTGATGTAAATGAAGTGTTAACCATGGTTTGAATGTTTGAATTAGTCGGTAGTTGACTAATGTTTGATCACTTTGGAACTTATGTTTTGATTTAGACGTACTATATATATAAAATCATATGTATTTTGATTAAAGTCAAGTATTAATTAGAAGGGTGTTATACTTTTGGTGCATGGGTGGCATCAAGGCTATGTTGCCGGTTACAAAGCTTGCCAGTCCGGTGATCCTCAAGACAAGTCTTCCCTTTACCAGCCTGAATCCCTCAAGGTTTTTCAAGATTCAGTCCGAGAGATGGAGCGCTTGACTTATCCCTATGTTGGTGAGGTCTCGAAGTGTTTTGGCAAGCCTATATATGTTTTGCAGGATTTGAAGCCGAGTGGGCTTGATGAGGCTGCATGCATAGAAGTGCTTTGTAACACCACGTAAAAACGTGTCCAATTATGCATAGACACGTGTCCTAAACTCTGAATATGTAAAAGATTGAGTTTGAAGGCTAAAGTTGTCAAACAACGGAAATATACAACCAAAGGGACTAAAAGTGTCAACATGCCAAACTTGAGCCTCTGAATGACCATATGCAAAGAATATATTCTTGATCGAATGATTAATTGGATATAAGAAGCTGTTTGTGAAAATAATCGGAAGATTTTTAAACTACAGGGGTTAAATGTATCAACATGTTAATTCTTAACTCTGAGTGACCTTTTAATGAATCCGAGGCTTCGAAATATTCAAATATATTCTCAAGAATAAATGTTATAAATTTCACGAGGTTTCGAGATCGTTATAAGTTGATTATGCAAATTCCCAAGAAATTAGGGTTTAAAGTGTCAACGAGGCGAAACTTATGTTTTTGGTGATCAATTAACGAAACTGGGCCTAACGGAGTTTAGATATACTCCCTTGATCATCTACAATCTAACTACAAGGGCCAATTACGTTTAAAATGAAAGATATTGAGCTCATATAAGTGCAGGGACTGAATATGTAAACAACGAAACTTGTTTGGCTGGTATCCAGGGTGGTCGCGCCACACGACCATGAAGGTCTTTGGCCGTCGCACAACGCGACAGTGCTGTTTCGATAGAGCTGTGTTGGCAGGTGCAGGTTGATACCTTTCCTTGAGCTCCAAACAAAAATTTTCGGAACCAAGAGCTTGTAGATGGTTTTTAGAAACCACCAAGACACTTGTAGAGACCTGATTTCAATCCCTAACACCTGTGATGATCCTGGAGTATGCTCTTCAAGTATAAATAGGTCTCTATGTTGATCAAATCAAGTGCTCATTTCACTCAAACATCACTCTCAACTCTCTAGCTTGAGTTCTGGACCTTTCTGGAGTTAGCAAGCATTAGGAGAAGATTATCAAGTGTAGAAAAGATAGCAAGGACCATTAGTAAGAGTCTTAAAACCTGCTTAGTCATTTTAATTAGCTTAATTACCGAAAAGTCAAACATATCGTAATTTAGCTTTGACTTTTGGTTTAATCACAAATGGCCCAGCCACTGACCAAAACGAAAGTGGTTATGGAACCATATTAAGGTAGGTGATTAACCCTTAAAAGGGCACTTCCTAATTATTTCGTTTGACTAGTTAATTGTCGGGTCAAACTAGTTTGACAAAAAGTCAAAGTGGACAGAAAGTTTAAAAATGAATTAAATTAATAAAACAGAGGTTCTAAATTATATTTTAACATTCTAATGACTTGGTAATTAATATTAGAACATGTTTTATCAATCCTAACCTGACAATTATCAGTCTAAGGTCAGCTTATAACCGAAAGTCGCAAAACCTTGACTTTTGCTTTGACTTTCAGTTCCGACCCGTTCAAGCTTAATTGTCCCATGTTTTAAGCTTCCATTAGGACCACATTGCTCAGTAGTATAACCCTCTGGAGTTATATTGCTTGGTCCTTAGTAGTTTGAATTATATGCACTTGTTTGTTAATATGCTTATAAATGCCATAAATGCCCTTTTGACATATAAATGAGATTTTTAGAAATGTGAGAGAACAAAAACCTTTGTTATTGATATTTAAACTTGTCCCAAAAATTTGACATCAGTTCTTGGTCCCAAATAGAAGTTATGCTCGATAACGTAATTAGAAGCTTTTTATTAGTTAATTTGCGATATATTGCATAAAGCACCTTTAAACTTGGATTTTGAACCAAATCTCATTACCTACTATTAAGATATTATTTTTAAGGAATATTAAGATTTTGGTCAGATTATAATCTGTTTAAATCATAGAGTTCATGTGTAATTCGGTAAATGACGATAATACCCGTTTCATGCATAGAATGAGATTAACAAATGATTTAAATGCCAAACTTTTTCCTACTGATTTTATACATTATATAAATTATTGTGAGCATTTAAAACTGATCAAAACCTCAGATTTACATAAACATCTTGATTATCGTCAATTAGCGAGTTTTACACTATTTAGGTGCATAGTATGGTTTAAAACCATACTTAACATCTAAGACTTATTACCTACTGAATTTTTAAACAAATTTCAATATTATTACAGTAGGTATAAGTTATAAACTCAGGTTTCCAAAAAGGTCCTTATAAGCATATGTGAAATGACTAAAATGCCCTTTCGGGGGATAGTTTGGCCATAAATGGTAAACCTCACATATATGTAATATCTTACTGATGTAATGAGATAAATTAAATATTTTTACTGATTACAAAAGACCAGAACTTCAGTTGATTATAAAATCTCTTTTATAAGCATTAAAATTACCAAAATGCCCTTATGGGACTTAAATTGTTTTTAAATACTTTTTGGGCATATATGTTAACATCTTACTGATGTATTAACATATTTAAGCATAATAACAATCAAGACCTGTATATAATTCATTTGGTCACCCGTTACGCATTTATGCGTTCGGATTGGTTTATGTGACTAGTTTACGTAAAATGGCCGAAACGGGTCTAACCTTATCATTAAATCATCAAATTCCAGAATGTGTTTAATTTACCCATATTATATAAGTATCCAAGCTTGTCGGGTCTAAACCACATTCTATTCCGGTCTCCGCTTAATCTAGCATTTAGAACCGTAAAGTTTCTTTCTAGCTAGCCGGTCTAAGTCCTTGACTTAACTAAAGGCCCGTTAGCACCCTAATAGGTTATTAAACCTTCTATACAGATTAAATAGCATCCAGTAGAAGGTACCATCAAAAAGCTTTAGGATTATACTGCTGAGTTACCTTTCACCTTTGAGGTCAGGTAAATACTTTTAACTTATTTTCCCTATACGGGCTTGGGATATGGTATTATAATAATACCACTTGGTCGGGTATGAAATCATTTAATCGGATTGTGATTAATAAATTTACATAACCCGTTTTAATCTGTCTTGTTTGATAACATAAGCATTGGGGGTTAATTCGACCGTGTCCTGGATATCCTCGGCTCATTTCTTTCGAAAATGGCCACGACCTATGCACGGGGTGTAGGCATACACCTGAGAGATGCAAATGCTAAAATATAAACCCACATGTTGGGGATAACTGCTTTGTGGGTTCTATAAGTGGTGAGTCGGTTAATCACGACCGGCTTCCAGCCGGCCCCAATTGTATGACAAACATGTAAATCTGTATACAAAATTATCGTTAAATAATTATCCCAAGTTATAAATGATTTGTGCCATGTGCACCTAAATCAATTTTCATAAATTCTTTCAAAAGAGTCGGTTAATTGTATTTACCAGTGTAAACTGACATATTTTCTAAAGACTGATATACAGGTACCTCTCGTAAATAGGCTGGAGCTATTAGGTGTTGAATAAGAGGATCTTGCAAATCCCTAAGATACCTGAAGTCTGTTATTTGTTTTCTTTGTATTTTCATGATCCGCCTGTGGATCTTAATACATTCCAGTCTGTATATTCTTTCGTCGAACACTCAGACTTTATGGGTCGTAATAGTTTAATCACCAAGCCTTCCGCTGTGTTATTATATTGTGTATATTGACTATGATGATATCAACTACGTCACAATACTCCCCGCCGGGCCCACCGGTTATATGTGGAAATATCAGGGTGTGACAGGTTGGTTTCAGAGCCAACATTGAGTGAATTAAACACTAACCTTTGGTGTTTAATCTCAATGACACAATAAGCACAATCCTTAGACTTCCGAGTCTAGGCTAATGACCTAGGATTTATTCTTAACTTTCCTTTTATTGTTTTTATTATATTTACTTGTTTTGACATGTTAACTTCTTGGAAAATGCCACCACGAGTGAGAGGCAAAGGAAAGGGACCAATGCGAGGAGGGCCATCAGGCCACGCGGGACCCTCCCACTGACGTACCCCATCCGATACTCTCTCTAGCTCCGACTCACGGGACCATTGGAGTCATAACTTCGAACCAGCGAGGCATTCTGTCTCACTAGGACCTCACCGTCCAATCCTCCATACTTTGGGTTACCCATTCTTAATGAACCCCAACATTCCCATCATTCACAGGGATCACATCACTCGAACCAATCTCACCACTCCTTTCATCCCCATTCTCTTCATCACTCGGACTCTACCTACTCTCCAGCTCAGTTTAATCCCAATGACTACGTCAATGACTTTTTGGGTTTCAATCCTCTAGGACCCGAGGATCATTTCTCTCAGGAGATGGAAATGGATGACGACCCGGACCCTGAAATGCAAACCGGAACACCGGGCCACCCTATTAGCATCTCGAGCGGTTCACCATATCAAGGATCACCGTACCGAGGGCTTGGTTCGTATGCTGAGAGGATGGCTCAGTCTGATTGGTTCTTTACCCCTTCATATCACAACTCCCCGGCTCAACCTCCTTTGAATAAGCCTTACCTTCAAGCTGTTACCCCACCACCTATACCAGTTGAGGAACCACCTCAACCGCCCCCCGAGCCGCCAAGGCGAAGGAGAAATGCTCGAATGTCAGTACGTGGGGGACCACGGTTCGCATCTCCTCATGGTTCAAGTTCTTACCCTCCTATTCCCGAGGACCTCCAGATGGGTGGATCCTCGCACGCGGTGCCAGAAATCAATCCCCCGCCAGTTTCTCATGCGCCACCGCTACCACCAGTGGGTTTTGACAACCCGATACCAACATACCTAGGTTCTTCTGGGTATAATTCATCTGGGTATCCAACCACTGCGGAATATGGAGCCTATGACCCATACCTTACTGCAGCGCAATACAATGCACTTTATCCTTCTTCTTACCCACCAGTTTACCCAACTGGATATCCGATGCAAGGGTATCAATACCCACCTTATCATCAGCCTCCTCCTCAACAGGAACAAACTCAAGAGATTCTGCAGAGATTAGACCGGGTTGAACGTGAAGTTAATGAAACCAAGAAGAAGCATAATGGCTTTCTCAAAGGCCTTGCGAACCTCATTAAAGGAAAAAAGAAGTAGGAAGTTGTTATTTTATTTTGTATCGTCTTTTAATCAAGTCCCTGCGAGGACATTATTTTATTTTCTGTACCAAGTCCCTGCGTGGACTTACTTTCTATTTCTGCAGCCCCTGCGTGGGCAGTGTGTTGTTTCAAGTCTCGTTTAGGGCATCCTTGTACTAGTTTCGTAATTCAATGAAGTTATTTTCGATTTTAAATATGTATTTTATTACATCATGCTATATCATTTCAAATTTGATTGATCTGCCAAAGAAATTCTTAGAGGTATAACTTAGCCAAAATATTAAATGGCTATGATGGTACAACCTTTTTAAGATAATAACTCTCTGTTAACATATGGAAATATGTTAACATTCCTGGCTGTGCGGTACGAGAAACCACACAAGCTTCCAAATGTACTTGGATCCTTCCGAGTCACTTATATATAGCCTATATGATCAATGTATATCATGGCTAATAAACGTCAATAAGATGTATACACCAAAACATCCATTTGAGATGTATGCTTATAAGCAAAGGTGTAATAATGACAATGAAAGTTTATTTCATAGACTTCTTGTCAAAAAGGCGATGAACTTTGTTCGACCCTTAAAGAGATCACTGATCCAAGAGATCAATGATTTTAAATCATCCTTGTGACAAGGCTTTTTGTGCCATCTAAATGTCCTTCGAGACGAGCCTTGTGCTATATGGAAATATCTTTCATGACATTGACAGTTGTGATTCATATCCCCTGTCTAATAAATATAAAGGATTATATCCTATCAATTGCTTCTTATGGTTCTGTTATGCCTAGGCAAATCATGATTAAATGATTTTTTTTTATTTTAAATGGTCTATATGGCTTAATAATACCATGACCATCTAATCATCAATGCGATGATTCATTATGTAATTTAAATATATCATTATTGTTTAATATAGTACACGAATTATGGCTGGTTCTGACGAAGCAAACAGCCATCCCATGGGAGACAACAACAATACCAGGATCAATATCACTGCTGTTGAATTGCAAGCAATGATAACCACAACAGTAGCTCAGGCTGTGGATGATAAGTTTAAGGATCCGAGTAATGTTCGGTCCAAAACTCATTCAAAGTCCCATTCTCATTCGCATACACAGAAGAAGAGTGAGTCTCAACACTCGTCTAATCAGAAAAGTGAACCACAGAGGCAAGTTGTCCTCGAACCGACTCCCAGGTACACCAAGGGTTGTACCTATAAATACTTTGTCTCCTGTAAACCGAGGGATTTCATAGGAGAAAAGGGAGTGATAGACTGTATGAAGTGGTTAGATGAAATGGAGACTGTGATAGACATCAGTGGATGTGCTAAAGGAGATATAGTAAAGTTTGTGTCTTAATCTTTCAAGGGTGATGCCCTCACCTGGTGGAAGGCATTAGTACAGGCCACTGGAAAGGTTCTTTTGTATAACCTTTCATGGAACAAGTTTGTTGATTTGGTGAAGGACACTTATTGTCCTCAAAATGAGGTTGAAAGGATAGAGACTGATTTCCTTACCCTGGTAATGAAGGACCTGGATTGTAGATCCTATGTAACTAGCTTCAACTCGATGTCAAGGCTTGTACCATATTTAGTCACCCCTGAACCCAAACGCATTGCGCGTTTCATCGGTGGTTTAGCCCCTGAAGTAAAAGGGATTGTTAAGGCTTCTAAGCCAGCTATATATAGATCTGCTGTGGATCTATCTTTATCCCTCACTCTTGATGTCGTGAGGAGTAGGGAAAAGAAAGCTACCGATGAGGGGAAGAGGAAGAGGGAGGAAGACAAGTCTCCTCAGTCAAACAAGAAGAGTAAAGGGAACTTTAATTTCAAGAAAGGGCAGTCAAGTGATAAGCCCAGATGCAAAACCTGCAATAAGAGACATTTTGGAAAGTGTAACCAAGACCCACAAGCTAAACCATGTGGGATTTGTAAAAAGAAAGGGCACAAATCTGTAGAGTGCCGTGCAACCTGTTACAGTTGCAATGAAAAGGGGCACATCAAGACCAATTGCCCCAAGAATGCTAAGAAGCCTGGGGAGGCAAAGAAAACCAATGCAAGGGTTTTCTAAATGAATGCTAGGGAAGAGGTGAACGACGAGAACGTCATAACATGTACCTTCCTCATTAACAATAATTATGCTAGAGTCTTATTTGATTCAGGTGCTGATAAGTCTTTTGTAGACCATAAGTTTTGTAAATCACTGAATTTGCCTATTAAGACTCTAGACATAAAATATGAGGTAGAACTTGCCGATGGTACCTTAGAAATAGCTTCAACTCTTCTCGATGGATGCTTTATATCCATCAAGAATCTTTCTATCCCGCTATCCCTCTTGCCAATGAAATTGGCTGGGTTTGATATAGTTTGGGCATGGATTGGTTGTCGCATAACCAAGCCCAAATTGCCTGTGATAAAAAGCTAGTTATTATCAAAACCCCTTCTGGTGAATCCGTCACCATCCAAGGAGATGCACAGTATGGACTGCCCAACAATGTGTCCATTCTCAAGGTATCGCAGTGTTTAGAGTGCGGATGTGTCATCTACATGGCACTAGTGACTGTGAATGATCCGAAGCCTAAGATTGAAGACATCCCAATCATCTCTGAGTATCCTGATGTCTTTCCTGACGAGTTACCTGGACTACCTCCTGAGAGGCAAGTAGAGTTCAGGATAGACATTCTACCAGGAGCTGCGCCTATTGGACGAGCTCCTTATCGTCTAGCACCTACTGAAATGAAAGAGCTCAGGACTCAACTAGGTGACTTACTAGAAAAAGGGTTTTATACAACCTAGCTCTTCGCCTTGGGGAGCTCCAATATTATTTGTGAAAAAGAAGGATGGATCAATGCGCTTATGCATTGATTATCGTGAGTTGAATAAGGTAACGATCAAGAAACATTATCCCTTACCTAGGATCGACGACTTATTTGATCAGCTCCAAGGAGCGAGCTTCTTCTCAAAGATTGATTTGAGATCTGGGTATCATCAACTCAAAGTTAGGACTGAAGATGTGCCTAAGACGGCATTCAGAACGAGATATGGACATTATGAGTTTTTAGTGATGCCTTTTGGGCTCACTAATGCACCAGCAGCATTCATGGACCTTATGAATAGAGTCTGCAAACCATACTTAGATAAGTTTGTCATCGTCTTCATAGATGACATACTTATCTACTCAAGTAATCAAGATGATCATGAGAAGCACCTCCGATGCATCTTAGGATTACTTCAACAAGAGAAGCTATATGCTAAATTCTCCAAGTGTGAGTTCTTGCTTCGTGAAGTCCAATTTCTTGGACACGTTATTAGTGAGCGTGGTATCCAAGTAGATCCCGCTAAGGTAGAAGCCGTAATGAATTGGGAAGCACCCAAGACTCCAACCAAAATTCGTAGCTTTCTGGGTTTGGCAGGTTACTATAGAAGATTCATTGAGAACTTTTCAAGGATAGCCGCACCATTGACTTCTTTGACACGTAAGAATGTAAAATTTGATTGGGGTCCAAAACAACAAGAATCCTTTGAGATTCTTAAGCAGAAATTGAGCAATGCTCTGGTATTGACATTACCCGAAGGAATAGAAGAGTTTGTAGTGTATTGTGATGCTTCACACACTGGTATGGGTTGTGTGCTTATGCAGAAAGGCAAGGTAATTGCCTATGCATCACGACAACTAAAGGTGCATGAAAAGAATTACACCACCCACGATTTGGAGTTGGGTGCCATTGTATTCGCACTAAAGTTGTGGAGACATTATTTGTATGGAACTAAATGTGTGATCTATTCGGATCACAAAAGTATCCAACACTTATTCAATAAAAAAGAGCTCAATATGAGACAGCGCCGTTGGATGGAAACTTTAAATGATTATGATTGCGAAATTCGCTACCATCCTGGTAAAGCGAATGTGGTCGCCGATGCTCTAAGCCGAATGGAAAGAGTCAAACCCATCAGGATCAATGCTAAGAGCATTGAGCTGAAGAATAGCCTGAATGAAAGGCTATTAGCTGCACAGAAGGATGCTGTTTTGGAAGCTAACCTTCCAAATGAGAAGTTGGGTGTTACCACTGAACAGTTAACACCAGGTAAGTATGGAATCCTCAGACTGAATGGAAGGATTTGGGTTCCTATCCATGGAGGACTTCGAGACATAATCCTCCAGGAAGCTCACAATTCCAAATACTCAGTTCACCCAGGAGGTGACAAAATGTATCAAGATTTGAAGGCTAATTATTGGTGCGTAGGTTTGAAGAAATCTATTGCAACACATGTAGCTAAGTGCCTGACTTGTGCTCAGATTAAAGCTGAACATCAAAAGCCATCGGATCTGCTTCGGCAGCCAGAACTTCCCACATGGAAGTGGGAAATGGTAACTATGGATTTTATAACCAAGTTACCCAAAACACGACATGGAAATGATACCATATGGGTCATAGTTGACAGATTGACTAAGTCAGCACACTTGTTACCCATTAAAGAGACTCATAGCTCCGATAAGATAGCTCAGTTGTATGTGGATAAGATTGTATCCCTTCACGGAGTGCCGGTGTCTATTATCTCTGACAGAGATACTAGATACACCTCTCACATTTGGAAAAGTTTCCAACAATCTGTGGGCACTCGTTTGAATTTTAGTACTGCATACCATCCTCAGACAGATGGACAAAGCGAGCGTACAATTCAAACTTTGGAAGATATGCTTCGTGCATGTGTTATTGATTTAGGTGGTAGTTGGGATGACCACCTACCCTTGATTGAGTTCTCCTATAACAATAGCTACCATACAAGCATTCAGGCTGCGCCTTTTGAGGCATTATATGGTAGGAAATGCAGAACGCCTGTTTGTTGGGCGGAAGTAGGAGAAGCTCAGCTATCAGGACCTGATATAGTCCTTGAAACGACGGATAAGATTGTCCAGATTCGTGATCGCCTGAAACCTGCCAGGGATAGGCAAAAAAGTTATGCTGACAAGAGGCGAAAACCTCTAAGGTTTGAGGTTGGTGACAAAGTCTTACTGAAAGTATCACCCTGGAAAGGTGTGATGCGTTTCAGTAAGAAGGACAAGTTAAGGCCAAGGTATATTGGACCATTCGAGATTATCGAATGTGTCGGTAGTGTAGCTTATAAGCTAAACTTGCAAGAGGAGCTCAGTGGAATTCATAATGTGTTCCACATCTGTAATCTCAAGAAGTGTCTAGCTGATGAATCGATAGCTATGTCTCATAAAGATGTACAGATTGATGAAAGCCTGAGATTTGTTGAAAAACCTATATCGATCGAGGATCGTTAGTTTAAAAAGCTCCGAAGAAAGCATGTGCCAATAGTAAAGGTCAAATGGGATGCCCGTAGAGGTCCCGAATATACGTGGGAAGTCGAGTCCACTATGCGACAGAAGTACCCTCACTTATTCCAGTAAATCTCGGGGTCAAGATTTCTTTTAAGGGGGTGAGGATGTAACACCACGTAAAAACGTGTCCAATTATGCATAGACACGTGTCCTAAACTCTGAATATGTAAAAGATTGAGTTTGAAGGACTAAAGTTGTCAAACAATGGAAATATAGAACCACAGGGACAAAAAGTGTCAACATGCCAAACTTGAGCCTCTGAATGACCATATGCAAAGAATATATTCTTGATCGAATGATTAATTGGATATAAGAAGCTGTTTGTGAAAATAATCGGAAGATTTTTAAACTACAGGGGTTAAATGTGTCAACATGTTAATTCTTACCTCTGAGTGACCTTTTAATGAACCCGAGGCTTCGAAATATTCAAATATATTCTCAAGAATAAATGTTATAAATTTCACGAGGTTTCGAGATCGTTATACGTTGATTATGCAAATTCCCAAGAAATTAGGGTTTAAAGTGTCAACGAGGCGAAACTTATGTTTTCGGTGATCAATTAACAAAACCGGGCCTAACAGAGTTTAGATATACTCCCTTGATCATCTACAATGTAACTACAAGGGCCAATTACGTTTAAAATGAAAGATATTGAGCTCATATAAGTGCAGGGACTGAATATGTAAACAACGAAACTTGTTTGGCTGGTATCCAGGGTGGTCGCGCCATGCGACCATGAAGGTCTTTGGCCGTCGCGCAGCGCGACAGTGCTGTTTCGACAGACCTGTGTTGCCAGGTGCAGGTTGACACCTTTCCTTGAGCTCCAAACAAAAATTTTCGAAACCAAGAGCTTGTAGATGCTTTTTAGAAACCACCAAAACACTTGTAGAGACCTGATTTCAATCCCTAACACCTGTGATGATCCTGGTGTATGCTCTTCAAGTATAAATAGGTCTCTATGTTGATCAAATCAAGTGCTCATTTCACTCAAACATCACTCTCAACTCTCTAGCTTGAGTTCTGGACCTTTCTGGAGTTAGCAAGCATTAGGAGAAGATTATCAAGTGTAGAAAATATAGCAAGAGCCATTAGTAAGAGTCTTAATACCTGCTTAGTCATTTTAATTAGCTTAATTACCGAAAAGTCAAACATATCGTAATTTAGCTTTGACTTTCGGTTTAATCACAAATGGTCCAGCCACTGACCAAAACGAAAGTGGTTATGAAACCATATTAAGGTAGGTGATTAACCTTTAAAAGGGCACCTCCTAATTATTTCGTTTGACTAGTTAATTGTCGGGTCAAACTAGTTTGACAAAAAGTCAAACTGGACAGAAAGTTTAAAAATGAATTAAATTAATAAAACAGAGGTTCTAAATTATATTTTAACATTCTAATGACTTGGTAATTAATATTAGAACATGTTTTATTAATCCTAACCTGACAATTATCAGTCTAAGGTCAGCTTATAACCGAAAGTCGCAAAAGCTTGACTTTTGCTTAGACTTTCAGTTTTGACCCGTTCAAGCTTAATTTTCCCATGTTTTAAGCTTCCATTAGGACCACATTGCTCAGTAGTATAACCCTCTGGAGTTATATTGCTTGGTCCTCAGTAGTTTGAATTATATGCACTTGTTTGTTAATATGCTTATAAATGCCATAAATGCCCTTTTGACATATAAATGGGATTTTTAGAAATGTGAGAGGACAAAAACCTTTGTTATTGATATTTAAACTTGTCCCAAAAATTTGACATCAGTTCTTGGTCCCAAATAGAAGTTATGCTCGATAACGTAATTAGAAGCTTTTTATTAGTTAATTTGCGATATCTTGCATAATGCACCTTTAAACTTGGATTTTGAACCAAAGCTCATTACCTACTGTTAAGATATTATTATTTTTAAGGAATATTAAGATTTTGGTCAGATTATAATCTGTTTAAATCATAGAATTCATGTGTAATTCGGTAAATGACGATAATACCCTTTTCATGCATAGAATGAGATTAACAAATGATTTAAATGCCAAACTTTTTCCTACTGATTTTATACATTAAATAAATTATTGTGAGCATTTAAAACTGATCAAAACCTCATATTTACATAAACATCTTGATTGTCGTCAATTAGCGAGTTTTACACTATTTAGGTGCATAGTATGGTTTAAAACCATACTTAACATCTAAGACTTATTACCTACTGAATTTTTAAACAAATTTCAATATTATTACAGTAGGTATAAGTTATAAACTCAGGTTTCCAAAAATGTCCTTATAAGCATATGTGAAATGACTAAAATGCCCTTTCGGGGCATAGTTTGGCCATAAATGGTAAACCTCACATATATGTAATATCTTACTGATGTAATGAGATAAATTAAATATTTTTACTAATAACAAAAGACCAGAACTTCAGTTGATTATAAAATCTCTTTTATAAGCATTAAAATTACCAAAATGCCCTTATGGGACTTAAATTGTTTTTAAATACTTTTTGGGCATATATGTTAACATCTTACTGATGTATTAACATATTTAAGCATAATAACAATCAAGACCTGTATATAATTCATTTGGTCACCCGTTACGCATTTATGCGTTTCGATTGGTTTATGTGACTAGTTTACGTAAAATGGCCGAAACAGGTCTAACCTTATCATTAAATCCTCAAATTCCAGAATGTGTTTAATTTACCCATATTATATAAGTATCCAAGATTGTCGGGTCTAAACCACATTCTATTCCGGTCTCTGCTTAATCTAGCGTTTAGAACCGTAAAGTTTCTTTCTAGCTAGCCGGTTTAAGTCCTTGACTTAACTAAAGGCCCGTTAGCACCCTAATAGGTTATTAAACCTTCTTTACAGATTAAATAGCATCCAGTAGAAGGTACCATCATAAAGCTTTAGGATTATACTGCTGAGTTACCTTTCACCTTTGAGCTCAGGTAAATACTTTTAACTTATTTTCCCTATACGGGCTTGGGATATGGTATTATAATAATACCACTTGGTCGGGTATGAAATCATTTAATCGGATTGTGATTAATAAATTTACATAACCCGTTTTAATCTGTCTTGTTTGATAACATAAGCATTGGGGGTTAATTCGACCGTGTCCTGGATATCCTCCGCTCATTTCATTCAAAAATGGCCACGACCTATGCACGGGGTGTAGGCATACACCTGACTGATGCAAATGCTAAAATATAAACCCACATGTTGGGGATAACTCCTTTGTGGGTTCTATAAGTGGTGAGTCGGTTAATCACGACCGGCTTCCAACCGGCCCCAATTGTATGACAAACATGTAAATCTGTATACAAGATTATTGTTAAATAATTATCCCAAGTTATAAATGATTTGTGCCATGTGCACCTAAATCAATTTTCATAAATGCTTTCAAAAGAGTCGGTTAATTGTATTTACCAGTGTAAACTGACGTATTTTCGAAAGACTGATATACAGGTACCTCTCGTAAATAGGCTGGAGCTATTAGGTGTTGAATAAGAGGATCTTGCAAATCCCTAAGATACCTGAAGTCTGTTATTTGTTTTCTTTGTATTTTCATGATCCGCCTGTGGATCTTAATACATTCCAGTCTGTATATTCTTTCGTCGAACACTCAGACTTTATGGGTTGTAATAGTTTAATCACCAAGCCTTCCGCTGTGCTATTATATTGTGTGTATTGACTATGATGATATCAACTACGTCACAATACTCCCTGTCGGGCCCACCGGTTATATGTGGAAATATCGGGGTGTGACATGCTTAAATCTTTGTAAAAGAAACGCTCTTGCTCGGGGGACAGTGGGGAAACCCTTTCCTGTGCTGATGAAGGCTCGAAGGACCCATGCCTTGAAGCCTCGGGGACTGCAGCTGAGGAAGGTAAGAAGAAGAGGAAAAAAGCTAAGAAAGTGAAGGGTGATGAAGCCGGTGCATCAAAGCCTGTAGTCAGTGATGCAAAGTGAAAACTTTTAAGACTTATTCGTAGCTTTCTTAGCATCTCGTTGGAAAATGTTATGTAATTTCTTTAAACACTTTAGGTTTTGAAGAAACCCTTAAGGTTTCTGTTTTGTGGTTTTGGTTGGCCTTAATGGCTTATTTGAACAATATCTATGTTTACAAACCGTTAAGGTTTGCTTTAACTTGTCTGAATATTTAAAGCTTCTTATGCTATTAACTTTTTACTACTTGCCTTATGTTGTGATTTTTTGGATGTAGTTGTGTATTTTGTAAGGCAGTTTTGTGGGATATTTATAGCTTGAAGCATTCGAGGCTTCCGGTTGCTACTTTGTTTTTATGCCTTGGTTTGTATTTCTGGTTTTGGGTTGTATGCAATCTTTGTTGTGTTGTCCCTTTTTATGTTGGTGGCCTTGTCTTTGTTGGGTTTGTGTTGTCTTTATGTTTTTTATACCTTAAAGGGTTCAGTGATGCAGTCACTTAGCCTTGGTATTTTTAACAAAAAGACACAACACCTATCCTATTTATTACTTCTCTTGGTTTGATTTTGGTTCGTAAGCCTGTTAATAATGGTTTGTTTTCTAGAAATTTTACAAGGCTTAAGGAACATTTGGTGTAGGCTGCTCAGACCAGTCTATGAGACAACTTTGTTTTTGATAATTTTACAAGTCTCATGGAGTTGTATTGATTTAGGAACTCACCCCTAACATAGGTTCATTCATCCCTTGAACCTATTGAGCGATATGGCCTGGGAGCTCATCCCCTTACATGGCCCTTGCCATGGAGTTTTTTGCTAGGTTCTCAACCTGATTTTAGGATAGAAAGACAAATTTGATAAAACATCATCATTCATTCAAGAGATATTGTTTTACAAAAAGTGAGCTTGAGACAACTCTTGAAATACAATTCTTGAAATACAAACTAAACTTTCTAGATCATACATGGAACCTTTTAAGGGTCTTGCCATTGCAATGTCTGGGAAGCTTTTTACCTTCCGCGTCGACCAGTTTATAGGATCCACCCTTATGTGCCTCAATGATTGTATATGGCCCTTCCCACTTTGGGCCAAGTTTTCCTTGGTTCTCTTTTTTACTAGCTTCATTGTTTCTGAGTACAAGGTCTCCTGGTTTTAAGCGTTCATGCTTGACTCTCGTGTTGTAATAAGCTTCCATCTTTTGTTTATACTTGGCTTCTTGAATGGCAGCTTGGTCTCGTGTTTCCTCGAAGAGTTGCAAGTTCAACATGGTCTCTTTTTTGTTTGCTTCGGGATCCATGTTGAGTGTTCTTTGAGTTACAACTCCTATTTCAGTTGGAATCACAGCTTCTGACCCGAACACCAAGCTGTAGGGTGTTCTTTTGTTGCTTGTTTTTTCCGTTGTTCGTATAGCCCATAGAACATTTGGCAACTCTTCGAGCCAATTGTTTTCATGCCTTCCCAATCTCATCTTGATACCTTCAACAATGCTCCGATTCGTTCTTTCTACTTGGCCATTTGATTGTGGGTATGCAACTAAGCTGAATACCTGAGTTATTCTGAATTCTTTACACCAAGTGCTAAAAGGCTTCTCAGCGAATTGTTTCCCATTGTCTGTGACCAACACTCCCGGCAACCCATAGCGACAAATAATGTTTTCCCAAACGAAGTCAATGACTTGTTTGCCCGTGATTTTTGCAAGTGGTTTGACTTCAGGTCACTTGGTAAAGTAATCTATGGCCACCAATAAAAATTTTACTCCACCCTTGGCTGGTGGGAATGGACCAACAATATCCATTCCCCATTTGTGAAATGGCCAAGCTGAAGATATTGGGACAAGATCGTGTTTGGGGCTCTTGGGTACCGGTGCATGTATTTGACAAGCTTCACATTTTCTTAATTGTTCGGTGGTGTCTCGGTGCATTGAAGGCCAAAAATACCCGAGATTCATTAGTTTAGCAACCACCTTTCTTGCTCCAAAATGAGCTCCACATATCCCCTCATGAACCTCTTTGACCAGGTACTGGCTTTGTTCCGGGCCAACACATCTCAGTAAAGGTGCAAGGTAACCCTTTTTGTAGAGGATCTCATCTTGCAACACGTACTGCCTGGATTTGATTTTAACCCTTTCAGCCTCTATTTGGTCACCGGGTAACTCACCATTTTTGAGGAATTTCTTAATAGGAGTCATCCAATTGGGACCTTCTTCGGTGATTACATCTTGAACCTCCAATTCTTGAATTGAGGGAGCTTTCAATACCTCCACCAATACCTTTTTTGTGAGATGGGCAAAGGTGAGGGAGGCAAGCTTACTCATGGCATCTGCTCTCTTGTTTTGAGATCTTGGGACTTGTTTGATGGTACATGTGTGGAACGTGTTCATCAATTCCTAGGCTTTTTCTTTTTATTTCTTCATGTTGGGCTCTTTTGCAACGTAACTGTCATTGACTTGGCTTGACACAAGCAACGAGTCTGTGCAGACTTGAAGCTTTTGAACCTTCATCTCCTTGGCTATCTTCAACCCAGCTATCAATGCTTCGTATTCAGCTTCATTATTTGTGGTCTGGAATTCAAATCGAAGAGCATATGTGAATTCTAAGCCTTCAGGGTTGATTAAAATGAGCCCAGCTCCTGACCCTTGAACGCTTGAAGCTCCATCGGTGAAGAGCTTCCAGGCTTCAGGGTCAGAAGGTTCAGCCGTAGTTGTATTAATTTCCGTGACAGCTTGCTTTGGGACTTCCATAATGAAGTCGGCCAAGACTTGGGCTTTAATGGCTTTTCTTGGAACATAGGTGATTTTGTGCTCACCCAATTCCACAGCCCATTTGGCCAGCCGTCCTGAATTTTCTGGCTTTTCAAGCACACTCTTTATGGGTTGGTCGGTGACCACTTGTATAGGGTGTGCTTGAAAATACCTTTGAATCCTTCTAGCCATTTAGACTAGGGCTAAGGCAAGCTTCTCCAGAGGGGGATACTTGATTTCTGCCAACTTTAGAGTTTTGCTGAAAAAATAGACGGGTACCTGAACTTTGTCTCGTTCAATGGTTAGGATCGCGCTTATTGCTTCTTAAGCAACCGAGAGGTAGATAGAGATCAACTATCCTATTTCCGGGGCTGCAATATCGGGAAGTGAAGCCAGGTGTAGCTTCATCTGGTTGAAAGCTTGTTCTGCTTCTTTAGTCCACTTGAAATCTTTTTTGTCAGAGCACCCTTTAAGCGTTTTAAAGAAAGGTAAAGATTTTTCAGCCAGTTTTGAGGTAAAACGCTTCAGGGCTGCAAGCTTTCCATTCAGACTTTCTACTTCCTTTTTGCTTCGTTGGGGCCTGGTTTCAAGAACGGTTTTTTTTTTGGATTGGCCTTTATACTTTGTTTTACCACAATGTGCCCTAGAAACTTTCCTTCTTCAAACCCAAATGAACATTTTTCGGGTTTCATGTTAACCTTCCTTAGGTTTTGGAAAGTTTCTTGTTTGTCGTCAAGCATTTGGTATTCTGTTTTGCTTTTGATTACCAAATCATCGACATATGCTTCCATGTTTTTGCCAATTTGGCTGCCAAAAGCTTTGTCAACTAAGCGTTGGTAGGTTACACCCGCGTTCTTGAGGCCAAAGGGTATCTTTTGGTAGCAAAATATACCCTTGTCTATGTGAAAAGCTGTCTTTTCTTCATCCTCTTCCTTCATGAGGATTTGATGGTAACCCTTGTAGGCATCAAGGAAACACTTGAAAGGGTAACCGGTGAGAGAGTCAACCTTAAGGTTGATTTCTGGCAATGGGTAACAATCTTTGGGACAAGCCTTGTTCAAGTCCTTAAAGTCGATGCACATTCTCCAAGAATTATCGGGCTTTCGAACCATGACTGGGTTTGCAACCCTGGATTGATACTTGACTTCCCGGAGAATTCCAGCTGAGACAAGCTTTTCAACCTCTTGGCATGCTTCCAAGCTTCTTTCAGGTGCTAGACTTTGCTTCTTTTGGACAACAGACTTGACATCGGGTAGTATCTTCAGCTCATGTTCAGCAATGCTTCGAGGGATACCCGTCATGTCTTTCGGGCACCAAGCAAAGACATCGCTATAGTGTATTAGTAGCTTTTAAAGGTATGAGAGGGTTTCTTGAGAAAGGCTTGGATTAACCCTTGTCCTTTGTTCAGGATATTTGGGGTTTATGATCAGCCCTTGCTTGTTGTCTTCATTTTTTGAACTTTCCCCTTCAACCATGTAAGCTTCTTGAGTGGGTTGAAGAGATGCAATCCCTCTCTCGGTGGGGAACTTTACTGTGCCATGACCAATTGAAACAGTCATATAAAATGCACACTGTCCTGGCCTTCCTATGATTACATCATAGCTGGAAGGTATATTGATAACTACAAAAGTGAGAGGTTGGACTCTCTCCATCCTGCCATCACTGAAACGGACATCAAGGGTTAGTTGCCCTAAAGGCTTGAGGGGTATGTCAGCAATACCTTTTATGGAGGTTCCAGATGGTTGAAGCTTTGAACATTCCTCATTGCTCAATAGATTGAAGAACTTTTCAAACATAATTTCAGTAGCTGCACTAGTGTCTATGTATGCTCTGCTTGTCTTTAGTGTACCCACGGTTGCTTCAACCACAAGGGGGTTTGAGAGTAGGTTCCTTTCTGTTTGCTGGAAGCAGACACACTGAAGCTCCCAAGCTTCCAACCACTGCTGTTTGTGGGGAACCTTTCCCTCGAAATCCACCATGTTAACCTCTTTGCCTTTTCCTTCAGCTATCTTGTCCCTTACCCCTTTCACCAAGTGGGCTAGTTCTCCGGACTTGACGACCTCAACAATCCTCTTTTTGAGTTGAAAGCAATCGTTAGTATGGTGACCTTTCTCTTCATGAAATTCACAGAATTGGGTGGAATTTTCATTCCTTTTGCTTTTAGGGAGAGGTCTAGGAGGCCGGAAGCTTTGTTTTACTTCTTCTGTAGCAAGGATCTCTTGTGGGGTTTTTGTAAGAGCCGTAAAGTTTATGGTCTTCTCCCTGCTAGGAGGGTTTCGACCTTCAGACCTTCGTTGCTCTGAACCCCTTTGATGTCACACCCTGACTTTTGCGGAAGCGTATGATGTGTGACTTGTTCAATATCATTGCATTCAATCATAATAAACAACTATATGATCAAAACGATGTTCAACCATTCATTAAGTTTAAAATATTACAAGCACCAGTCATTTAAGTTTCAAACAACAACCTTTGACTAAGTTACAAACCAACAAAAGTGGATGACATCTAAACTTGGAATTTACTTCTAGAAACAACACCAGCGCCCAAGATCCAACTTGTTTCCTGAAATACATGTAATTTTGAAAAACATCAACAAAAGTTGAGCGAGTTCATGCGTTTTGTATGAGTACTGATAAGCTTGTAAACATTTGAGAGACTCCTTTGAAAACAGGTATGAAAAGCGTCTATGAACAGATCAAATTAATGTTTTGCAAGGACATTAATGAATGTGAAGGCATAGGGAGCACACAATATGAGTAGGCTTATACCCTCGTCGAATTCCTCGACTGTGTCGAATTCCTCGACTGTGTCGAATTTCCCTCGACTGTGTCAAATTCACCTTGACTGTGTCAAATCGCCCTTGACCGTTGTCGAATCACCTCGACTGGGACACCAAAGCACTTAAGTGGTCACATAAGGACCATGAGTGGGGCTCGGCCGTACCCGTTAGATCTAACCTTCATCCATATTTCTTATGAGAGTTAATGGCATTTCAAATTTAATCTATGCTCACATGATCTATAATTCATTTCATAGCCAAATCATACCATTTAAACATATGTAGCATGTATTCCACCCCCGAGAGTTATAAACCCGAAAACCAGTTAAGAGAAAAGGGGGACATGAACTCACAAGTTTGCGTCCTACTATCTAGTATGCTCAAGGTCCTTCTATGAGTCGTACAACTACCTACACATGTGCCATGTTTTATTAGACGCTTAGGTCGTGTAGCGACTCTTTGTCTTAGTTGTTCATTAAGACTTGTTTTGGAAATCTTGGTGTATTCTGAGTTACATCATTGATGAATATTATAATATTCCAAAGTGTATAGTTATTTGTTAAAATAATAAATATTTTAACTTAAATTATATTTATTAAATTTTGGAATATTAGTTAAAACAATATATTCTAACTTGGTATATCATGCAGTTATGCGTATGTGTTCTCCCAAGGATGGGTATAGTCATACTTGTGTATATTAGACTTGTGTATTTGCCAAGTATTGGTGGCTTATTCGGTGTATATTTATACGTACAAGGATACGTATTCTTATTGTGTTTATTAAGTATTCTTATACTTAATTTTTGTATTAATTTTTCCGGAATAATATTTCTAATAAAAATGTATATTCTCAAAATATATATTTTAAGAAACTTATATAGAAAAATTATTTATAATTTTTCCTTTGGCAAAAATAATTGTATTTTCGTTTCAACCTCGAAAATAATATATTTTCAAGTTTAACTTAGAAAATATATATATAAATCTTTTTTTTTTCACCCAAAAATAAGGTATTCTATGCTTATTTAAGAAAATATATATTTTCTCCCAAAAATAATATATCTTCTAATAATTCCAAGAAAACATATATATTGTTCTTACCCAAAAATAATATATTTTCTTCTTGTCAAAAATATGATTTATTTTATAATACTTATGAAAATCATATTTTTGTCCTCTTGGTTTATAAAATATCGTTTACCAAAATATACTTACGAATCTAATTCCGGAATATTTATTGTAAGTTATATTCCTTGTTCGGTTTCTCCAATATTTTGGGTATAATTTGTATATTTATTTCTTGGAAATTTTGGAAATATTTAGTATTGTATTTCTTGGTATTTTGGTGAGTTATATTATTTCAAGCCCTAAAATAATATAAACAATACACATAATATACAAATAATCACACACATGGTGACATCTAAATATATATTCTCCTAAATACATATTTAGTCACTTTTATTATCAAAAACCAACCTCCAATATTTTGTAATTTTTGTAACAAAAATTATGGCAAACTTTATTTGAAAAATCATGGTTAAAATATACTTGTAAATATTTGTTTAAAAACATTTTCCTAAGTGTTTAATTTCTAGAAAAATTTGCCATAGTTTCCCCTTAAAAATGGAGGTTTCCTTGCTTTCAAAGCATATCATTTTCTTTTATAAATCATCATCAATCATCAACAAATCATTCAAGACTTACCATGTGCCAAAAATATGATATTTACACTACTTCATGAACTTGAAAATTTATAAAAATTTGTAGTAACTTACTAGTGTGTTTAGTAAGCTTAGTTACCCTTTAAAGTGTGGTTGTTTATTTAAAAACACCATTCTTGAAGAATTTAGATGTTTACAACTTGTAAATCATTTTTCTAAAAATATTTCTTCCTGAGTTTTTCTTGTTAAACACATGATTCTACACTTGATTAACCACTAAAAATGTGATTAGTTTCTTTAAGCACCAAGTTTATGTAAATCTTGTATTTTAACTTAGTTTCTTGAAAATTTTTTCTTGAAATCATATGTTTACATCACATCATACTTTGATCATCATACTTCAAGAAAAACATTAAATCCTTCAAGTTCATGTTGTAACATAAGGATGATCTCTTGATCTTTAACATAATCATCCTCTCATCTTGCTAGATTTTGTCTTTAATCACCATCTAGCAAGATCATATGATGTTTAACATCATAATCACAAACAATCAACAATCAAGATGCATAATAACACTTAACAACATGTATTCTTATGATTTTTAGTCTTATGTTCATGATTTAAGTTCTTGATCATTAGTGTTCTTCATGATTCTTTACTTGTAACATCTTTTAACCAACTTAATAAGGTGTAAAATGGAATGTAGATGATCTTACTACTAGCTCAAGGCTAGGGATGAACACAAGATGATGATGATAAGATGGTTAATAGCACTTGCAAGAGGCCCTTCAACTTCCGAGACTTCCAACCTTCTTAGATATGCTTGTTACATCTCTAAATCACCTTAGAATATGTTGAAGAAAGCTAGAAGATGGAGGTTGTTCTTGGGGTGTTTGGGCCGTGAGTTATGAAGGAAAGAAAGAAGATGATGGAGCTTGAAGATGGTAAATGTAAATGTGGAGTTTAACTTGGGGTTTTTATAAAAGTCCTTCCAAAATTTTATTATCTATGGGTTATAATGTTTCCAAAGCAACAAACATATCTATTAAACAATCAAAATAAAATCAATTTGGTGGGCCCCTTGTCTAGGACCGATTATAGGGGGTGGGGGTCTAGTTGAGATAAAATGGTATGTTAAGTGTTATAGTTAGATTTCAAGTATACTAGTTAGGGTTATATGTGTTATATGTTTATAGGATGTGTATGATGTTTGGTGACCATAACTAGCTAAGAAATGCTAAAACAATGCTTCTAGTGTAAATTTGGTGTTTCCGGTAGTGTTCGGTTGGTTACCGGTTCGTTAAAGTGCTAAATTACGCAGTTTAGTGTGCTTTATGTTGTATTTTATGACAGTTTCGGTTCCCGACACTTAGGAAAGTATTCTGGACCATTAAACCACATTTCTACATTATATTTAGTTGTTAAATTGCTGAATTTGTTTATTTTCTGCAGAATTTTGAAGTTTTAGTGTGTTTCTGGCACTTTCCGGTACCTATGTCATCACTAGGAAGGAAGTTTTGTAATCCCTACTTTCCTACACACTATTCTAGTGTAACACATGGTTCTGAGGCTCATTCTGTGTTTTATCATCACGCCTATCTGAGTACTGAACTCCCGTCAGTACTTCTAGTTTGTCTGATAACTGTGCTAACTTTGTTCTGTGCATTAAGTAAACCATACTGTGTTGCATGTAATAAAGATAAACAATCTTGCAACATGAAATGCCTTTGTATATATATGACAAAAATCAGAAATTCATTCGTCTAGTTAATTCATTCATGCACAGTCATTAATGCACAGATTACTGTTTATTATTGTACGGAACACATGGAAAAATGCCAGTTGTCACATTCTCCCCCCGTTAAAAGAATTTCGTCTTGAAATTCAAGCTACGCATAGATTTCATGGGAGTTGTGAAATGGGTATGAATACTTAGGCTTGATTTGGTCTAGTATACCGTGGGTTCAACCTCCTACGCTTTCTAAATTGTACCACGCCCTTCCAAGACGAGATTTCCAATATAACCATAACTCCAAACACAAATTCCAACGGTTTCCGCCTCTTGTTGGCGTAGCTTCTCCATATATATTATGATCGCGTATCTGAACAATCCTGTCTGTAGTTTCCTGAACCAACTCGGGCCAGTAAATCGTTTATCTCTGGTCTTCGCCTAACACAAAGGGTACCGATGCTTACGTTCCTATAAAGCTTTGCGCGAGACGGCCTAAACAGCGGTGTGATAAATATTATTGTAGGAAAACTCCACTAAGGGCAAGGGAGTATTCCAACTTCTCATCAAAGTCCATCACACAAGCACGTAGCATGTCTACCAAAGTTTGTATCGTTTGTTTGCTCTGGTCGTCCGTCTGAGGGTGAAATGTAGTACTAAGGTCCAATCATGAACTAAACACCTTTTGAAACGTCTGCCATATCCTTGGCACAAAACGACCACCTCGGTCGGACAAGATAGAATCAGGCACTCCATGACGTGCCACAACCTTTCTAGGCTAAATCTCTGCTAATTCCCTTGTGCTGCCTTCCTCACTGTTTGGTAGGAAATGTGCAGTCTTGGTGTGTCGGTCATTAATCACTCAAATCATATCGTGACCTCCTTGGGTTCTTGGTAGCTTGTAATGAAATCCATTAAGGTTTGTTCCCACTTCCACATGGGAATCTCAGGCTGTTGCAGCAGCCCTGATGGTTTCTAGTATTTTGTCTTAACTTCGACACAAGTAAGACAGTTACCCACATATGTAGCTATATCAGCTCCTATCTTGGGCCATCCATACTAATCCTTTATTCTTGGTACATCTTGTCGGATCCAGGACGGATCGAGTACCTGGACCTATGAGCCTTGTCCCAAAATAAGCGTACGTAAATTGTCATGAGTCGGAACCCCAAAGTCGTCCCATGGAGTATAAGGTTCTGTCTTCCTTAGGCAATAACTGCACTTCCATTCCATGTAACACTTCAGCTTGAAGGTTCTCTGGTTTGAGCGCCTCTTGCTCAGCTTCACGAATCCAAGTGACGAGATTTGTCTGTATGATCATCACTAAGGCTCGCACCCTCAGAAGCTTTGTTCGTTCCTTTCGGCTCAAGGCGTCTGCTACAACGCTCGCCTTGTCCAGGTGATATTTAATCTCACAGTCGCAATCATTCAATAGCTCATTCCATCTCGTTATCTCATGTTTAAGTCCTTCTGATCAACGGTGTGCTGCAACCCTTGTGACCAGTAAAGATTGTGCAGCGTTTTCCTATACAAGTAATGACGCCAAATTTTCAACGCGTAATTACTGCCCTAGTTCAAGGTCTCTTCTCATGATCCTTTAATCAACGTGACGCGTATGCGATGACTTGGTCTCGTTGCATCAACACGCAATCAAGACCTTGTCGAGAAATGTCACAAAAACCGCAATTCTATTGGTACTGTCAGGTGAAGACAAGATAGGTATCGTCTGGGTTAGGGTTGTTAGCGGTTGTATAATCCTTGAAAAGTTTTCTAGGAGTCGTCTGATACAGTCTATAATCCCCAAAAATTCTTAGTTGTGTCCTTAGGACTCCTTAGTTCTTGATTGCAGGATCGACATGAATCCCGTTCTTATTCACCACGTGACCTAAGAATCTTGCCTCGCGAATCCAAGGTTCTCACGTGAATTGCTTTGCATATAACTGTTCTTTCTTCAAAAGCTCCAAGATATCTCGCAGATGTTGCTCATGACCTTCCTTGGTCTTTGAGCTTACAAGAATGCAGTCAATAAATATAATCACGATCTTATCCAGGTACGACTTACACACCCGATTCATAAGGTCCATGAATACTGCAGGTGCATGTGTTAAACCAAACGACACAACAAGGAACTCGTAATGCTCAAAGAGAGTCCTAAAGGTCGTTTTAGGGATATAATTTCCTCAACCGGTCTAGAAGAACTCGGTGCACTTCTATCTAAGCATGGGAACACATGTTCAAACCATGTTGCATCCTTAGATTCGATTAAGGTGCCTTTGCATATTCCAGGGTTCTTGGAATCATGCACAATAAAACGATAAGGACCATAAGGACGGGTGTATCCTATAAGTACACAATCCACCGTTTTGGGACCTATTAGTAGGCGCTTAGGTGGTGTGACCACCACCTTAGCTAGACACCCCCACACTTTCAAGGATTTATATGGTGCTTTCTTTCCCGTCCATAATTCGTAAGGTGTTACATTCTTTTTCTTATTGGGTATCATGTTCAACACATAATTTGCCGATAAGATTGCTTCCCCCCACATGTTTTGGTTTACACCAGAACTTATCATCATGGCATTCATCATTTCTTTCAAGGTACGATTTTTCCGTTCCGCTATGCCATTTGATTGAGGGGAGTAAGGAGCTGTGAGTTCGTGGATGATTCCACTTTTTGCACATACGTCAATAAAAGGTGAAACATATTCACCTCCTCGGTCGCTCCTTACGATTTTGATTTTCCGATTTAGTTGATTCTCAACTTCGGCTTTGAACAAGATAAACTTGTCAATAGCCTCGTCCTTACTCTTAAGTAAGTACACATAGCAATACCTAGTACTATCATCAATGAATGTGATGAAGTATTTGTTCCCACCACGAGTAGGAATTGCTTTTAGATCACACACATCAGTGTGGATCATCTCGAGGGGTTCGGTGAGTCGTTCAACCTTTTTGAATGACGATTTCGTTTGTTTTGCTTCTACGCAAGTTTCACATTTATTAATTGAGTCGATATCGAATGTTGGTATGCAATCAAGTTTAATTAAACGACGAATGGAATTATAATTAACATGACCAAGTATACCATGCCAAAGATAAGAGGACTCAATCAAGTAAGTAGAACTAGTAGCGTTTTCTTTCATTGCATTCACGACAATTACATTGAGTTTGAACATTCCATTTAGGGCATAGCCCTTACCAACATACATACCATTTTTGGTCAACACGACCTTATCCGACTCAATCACCATTTTGAACCCAAACTTGTTCAATTGCCACCCCGACACAAGGTTCTTACGAATTTCTGGAACATACAACACATTTGACAAAGTGAGTTCCTTTCCAGAAGTCATTTTCAAAACCACATTCCCCTCGCCTTTGATTTCGGCCGTGGCGGAATTTCCCATGAAAACCTTTTCACCATTAGTCACCTCCTTGAAGGTGCTAAACAAGTTCTTGTCAAAACACACATGACGGGTAGCCCCCGTATCAATCCACCAATCGTTGTGGTTTTGCCCAACCAAGTTAACTTCCGTGACCAAAATCGAGAGGTCCGTGACCATAGCAATGAGGTTATCAACCTCATGAACCATGTTAACTTGTCGAGCATTTTCCTTCTTTGGAAGCTTGCATTCGTTGGCCTTATGGCCTTGTTTCTGACAATTATAGCAAGTTCCTTGGAACTTCTTTTTCCCAACTCCTCCCTTAGGACCAAGGTTGGAGCGCTTCCCATGAGCTTTCTTTCCACCTTTTCCACCATTCTTGTTTCCCTTCGAAGATTGGCCATGCTCAACAATATTAGCCTTTGCCGTTTCAGGATTATCAATCCTTTTCAAAGCAACTTTATTATCTTCTTCAATGCGAAGGCGAACCACAAGATCTTCGATGGTCATTTCCTTCCGCTTATGCTTGAGATAGTTCTTGAAATCAACCCAGCTTGGTGGTAGCTTTTCAATCATCGCCGCAACTTGGAATGTCTCGCTGAGCACCATTCCTTCCGCATGAATATCATGAAGAATAACTTGAAGTTCTTGAACTTGGCTAATGACAGTTTTAGAGTCTATCATTTTGAAGTCCAAGAATTTAGCCACCACGAATTTCTTAGTGCCCGCATCTTCTGTTTTATATTTGCGGTCCAGAGACTCCCACAACTCTTTGGCAGTCTTGGCTTTACAATACACGTTGTAAAGCGTATCAACCATCCCATTCAAGATATAGTTGCGGCACAAGAAATCCGAATGATTCCAAGCATGAACCGCGCTCACTGATTGAGCATTCATATCCCCTTCATCCACATGGGGAACGGTTTCAGTCAAGAACCGTGCTAGGTTCAGAGTGGTCAGATAAAAGAACATCTTTTGCTGCCACTGTTTGAAATTCAGACCGTTGAATTTCTCAGGTTTCTCAGCATGTGAGACTGCGTTGGGTAGTGGCGCAACCAGACCGGTTGTGACAGCAACAGCAGAAGTCATCACAGCAGTCATGACTGCAGAAACGGAGGTAGACATGGGCTGGGACGTCATTCTGAAAAGAACAAAGACAGAAACAATTAGTAAAACGGATCTGTTTAAGTTTGTTAGTAAAATAACCACTGATCTGAAACAACTGATCAGTAAACAACTGATCTGAAACAACTGATCAGAACTAATCAATCACTGATCAGTAAACACTGGTAAACCACTGATCCGTAAGCACTGGTCAACCACTGACCAGAACAGCAAATGGATCAGAAGTATAAAAGAAGATGTAAAACAGTAAACGATTGAAACCGGGCTTGTGTTTAACACAATTCCCTTAAACAGATTCGTCGTCTGTTCCCAGGGTACGCCGGTTCGAAGCAGCACCGCGCACTTGCCTGAAAAGAACAAAGAGAGAAGAGAAGCTGGTAATTGGTATGTCAAACTGGTTATCTGCATTGGGTTTTATAGGCAGTTGCAAAAAACTGCCACACGCGGGCCCTAGGTTTTCGGAGCTGCATTCGTGTCCGCAGGACGTGCGGGCGCACACGAGTTCAACTAAATCCGGTTCCAATTTTTTGCACCCCCCCTGCGCGCTCGCGCGTAGGACTTATGGTAAAACATGTCTTAAAGTTATATTAGCTAGGCAAATATATTACCTTATAAATAACCTTCCACTTTGTCCCCCACACCGATGTGGGACAAGTGTTTTACCATTTGGGACATCCATTCAATCACACCCAATTTTCCAACAGTAACTTCAGTGTGTCCAATATGATTGGGGAAGGCGGCTTTGGTCCCGTTTACAAGGTAGGTTCATAAATATAATACATTGCTTATCCCTATCGTGAACATAAAGTATAAAATCTACAGAACTATAAGTTACCATATACTCATAATGATCGTCATAACCAAAATATTTAAGGGTGTGTTGGAAGATGGAAGAGAAATAGCTGTGAAGCGACTTTCAGAAACATCCCAACAAGGGCTTGATGAGTTCAAGAATGAAGTAATTTGTATTGCAAAACTTCAGCATCGGAATCTTGTGAAGCTTCTTGGATATTGCGTTCATCAAAATGAACTGATTTTGATTTATGAATATCTGACTAACAAAAGCCTGGACTGGTTTCTCTTCGGTTTGACTCATTCTCCATGGTTTCGCTTATAATCTTACTTTTAAACTTCATCTAATAACAATTGACGTATCACCTTTTTGCAGATGAAAAAAGAAGTTCGATTCTTAACTGGCCTCAGAGATTTAATATAATACATGGGATAGCTCGAGGTATTCTATATCTACATCAAGATTCCCGCCTTCAAATTATCCACAGAGATCTCAAGGCAGGTAATATTTTGCTGGACGGGGACATGAATCCAAAAATATCCGACTTCGGCCTTGCTAGAAAATTTGTAGGACATGATACAAGTGCTAAGACAAAGAAAGTGGTCGGCACATAGTAAGAATCCTTCCTAACTTTATTTCTTTTCCTCCATAAAAAAAGGAAGATGAGGTCAAACCAAAACCTCTATAACACTAATCTGTAAACTTATTTGTTTAACCTGTTTGTAGTGGTTACATTTCTCCAGAGTACGCCGTACACGGGCGTTTCTCTATAAAATCTGATGTGTTTAGTTTTGGTGTTCTCGTTTTGGAGATAATTAGTGGAAAGAAGAACAAAGAATTCTCTCATGGAGGCCACAGTGATAACCTTCTTGGACATGTAAGTTAAGTTGTAAGACCAGATCCTAATATCTTGACCGGAAAGTAGTGTAGTTAAAGATGTGTGTTCTGGTTTCATATAATGTAGGCATGGAGACTCTATAAAGAAGGCAGGTCCGTTGAATTAACAAGTGGATCTTTACAGGCCTCGCGTGTGGTCTCTGAAGTACTAAGATCTATACATGTTGCACTATTATGTTTGCAGCATCATGCAGAAGATAGACCAACGATGTTGTCAGTGGTTCTGATGCTGGTTAGTGAGGGACCATTGCCTGAACCTAAAACGCCTGCATTTTTCAGTGAGGAGAGCAACCGTGAACTCAAATCACTTCCATCTATTGATGCACGGACGATAACACTAATGTATGGTCGATAGCATGTTCATACCTGTAGTTTCTTCCTCATTTTCTATTTTTGACAGTTTGTGGCTAAGGAATCACCCCTTCGTAAATATCTGATAATTTCACAAGTTGAGAAACTACCCTTCTTGACTTTATAAACAACTAATCTATTTATATATTATGAATGATGGTGTTTGCTTTTTTAGAGATTTGTAACGCTGACTAAGATCATCTATCTATTCATCAAAACCTAAATGGTTAAAAAGTTGTGCTAAATGGTTATGCTAAATCTTAAACTTATACTGGGAATTGAATTAGGAGATGCCTAATGGAAAAACTGCAAAGGTTTCCCATTTGAGGCGTGCTGCTTCAACGAACATGAATTGGTTTGGTTCATTAATATCTCAACAGTAAAAGAGTTAGAATGGCAGAAATGCATACTGATTGTTGTATAACTGGTCTAGAACAAGTAGTTTCAAAGAAATAACAAACCTGGAACCCGAATTGAAATTGCAAAGTTTGTGAAAAACCTGGATTAATCTCTGAATCGTATGAAAACTATCAGATAAACCTATTTGCGGGTTACACACAATGATTTATCGGATTAGACAGAGATCACTCTTGTTGGAATTGGATTTGATGAAACTGTGATATCAAGAGCACAAACTGTAAGCGTGCTGTGTGTTCTATTGTACCTAATCCGATATGATTAAAAACCTGATTTTAAAACATTGGCCACATTAGTAAATATATAATGTGATCGTAGATCATATTTGGCAATACTTTTATAGTGTGGCTATTTTTTTCTTAACGCGTGGCTAAAGGTTTCGAATACTTATGTTTTTAGTCACATGACACAATATATTGTGGCTGTAGCTCACATTTGACACACTTTTTAGGGTGGCTAGTAAATGTCACAACTTTTTTCTTAAAGTGTGGTTAAAGGTTTTGAATTCATATATTATTGGTCACATGAATACAAATACTGTGATCATAGATAACAATTGGCCACACTTTGCTACCGTGGCTAATATATGCCACAATTTTTTTTTAAAGTGTGGCTAAAGGTGTCAAATAAATATGTTTTTGGTCACACGAAAAAAAAAATATGTGGCCATAAATCACATTTGGCCACACATTTCGAGTTGTGGCTAATAATTTTCTAAAAGTGTGACTAAAGATTCTGAACTGGTATAAATGGTCACATTTTTTCTAAAATGTGTGGCTAAAGGTGTTTTAAAATGTGATGAATGACCTTTAGCCACACATTTTTTCAAATGTGTGGCAGAGCGGTTTTGCCAAAAGTGTGGCCATAGCCCTTTTTTCACGTAGTGAATCGAGAGTCATGGAAAACAGAAACTATTTTTATAATTCCCTATGGCCCTTTTTTTTCACGTAGAAGTTTAGTATAAATTGACTTGGACCTGTTTCAAAACAAAATGAGTCCATGCTGGGCCCAATACCATAAGAGGATATTTAATCCATAACTCAGTGAACTTTTAATAATTAATAGAATTGTAACAATACAATATATTAAGTCCAAAAACCACTAGTTACAAACTAATTATTAATTACAAGGGCCATATAAATTACTTACATAATAAACTCAAATAATATTAGGATTAAATTGAGTCCGCACTCCCGCGTTACCTAACTCGTTTAATCTCTAACATTATTTCCTCGATCGACAAGTTAATCCAATACCCTAAAATCTGTTGATAACACTAAAATTACCAACAATCCTCCCCCATTTTAGTGGTATCCATGATTAACTTAACCATCCTCACAGAAACACAAACGCATGCATAATGAAAATGTCCCGAGGATTGAATTTTCACTTAGTATATTGCACGTTACAAATATTAGAATAACAGGGTGTCTCTATGGATTGAACCCATGTTATCCATTTAAATACATGTAGGTAATATACACAAACGATTACAAATCCAAATTCCACTTGACACAATTTTTACTAGCCTGTGTCCCAATCCTTCAAAGAATATATCAAAGCTCAAGTCCAAAGCTTCTTGAAGCGGCTAATTGGGTGTCTTGACATAAGATATTTAAAGTGGACTTTAAACCCATCCCTTTAGCTGATTTCTTCACGAGATCTCTTCCTAACCCTTTGGTTAGATGATCATCTAAATTAAGCTCAGATCTAACAAACTCAACGGATATCACACCATTCATGATTAATTCTCTAATCATACTGTGTCTAACACCTAAGTGTCTAGACTTCCCATTGTACACTTGACTATATGCCTTAGCCAATGTAGCTGCACTATCGCACCTGATAGAGATTGGTGATATCGGTTTCGACCATAATGGAATCTCATAGATCAAATTTCTGAGCCACTCCACTTCTTTACCAGCTGCAGCTAAAGCTACAAACTCAGATTCCATAGTTGAGTCAGTGATGCAAGTTTGTTTCTTTGAAGCCCAGGAGATAGCACCTCCACCAAGTAAGAACACCCATCCACTTGTGGAGGAATGATCTTCCTTATTGTTAATCCAACTTGCATCAGAGTACCCTTCTATAACTGAAGGAAAGCCTGAATAGCGTAAACCAAAGTGCATGGTTCCTTTTAGGTACTTAAGCAGTCTGTTCACTGCTTGCCAGTGTTGAGCACTAGGATTACTAGTAAATCTGCTCAACTTACCCACAGCATAAGCTATGTCAGGCCTTGTGCTAATCATAGCATACATCAAGCATCCAATGACCTTGGAATACTCTAATTGTGAAACTGAATCACCAGAATTGGGCATTAACCGGATGCTAGGATCTAGAGGAGTGCTAACAGGAGAACAATTATAATGATTGAATTTCTTCAACACTTTCTCAATGTAATGAGACTGTGTCATGGTTATACCATTGTTACTCCTTTTAATCCTTATTCCAAGGATCACATCCGCCTCCCCCATATCATTCATTTCAAAATTCGAAGACAACAATTTCTTTGTCTTATCAACCTGATCTTGGTCAGTGCCAAAGATCATCATATCATCTACATATAGACAAATAATCACTCCTTTACCAGAGGATTCAAATCTATTGTAGACACACTTATCAGCCTGGTTTAGAAGAAAACCATGAGATAAGATCACCTCATCAAATTTTTGATGCCACTGCTTAGGTGCTTGTTTCAAACCATATAATGATTTGATGAGTTTGCACACCTTGTGCTCTTGTCCAGGTAATACAAAACCCTCAGGTTGTTTCATGTATACCTCTTCATCCAATTCACCATTCAAGAACGCGGTCTTGACATCCATTTAGTGAATTACCAAGTTATGAATTGACGCAAGAGCTAAAAGAAGTCTTATGATGGAAATTCTTGCAACAGGAGCATAAGTATCAAAGAAATCTATTCCTTCCTTTTGTCTAAAGCCTTGGATAACCAACCTGGCTTTAAACTTATCTATGCTACCATCAACTTTCATCTTTCTTTTAAAAATCCATTTGCAACCCAAAGGTTTGCAACCAGGAGGCAAATCAGTCAATTTCCATGTATTATTATGCATGATAGAATCCATCTCATCTTGGATGGCTTCTTTCTAGAAAACAACATCCCTAGATGCCATTGCATGACTGTATGTCTTAGGATCCTCCTCAATATTGAAACAATATTGATACTGATGTTCAACCTCGTTCCTGGTTCCTTCCACCAAATAAAGATGAAAGTCAGAGCCAAAAGACTTGGCTTTCCTGACCCTAGTACCTTTCCTGGGTTCAGTACTAGAAGATGGTACATTTTTGGTACCAGCAGAGTTACTACCAAACTCAGTTACAGCTGATGTTTTCAAACTATAACGCATGTCCTTTAGTCTAGGCACAGAAGAAAATCTATCCTCATTGCCAAAATCAGCAGTTCTTGATTCAATCACAGTGTGAACAGAAACATAGTCATTCGGTTCTGTAACATAGAACCTATGAACAGGGGAATGCTCACCATACCCAATAAAGATGCAATCAATGGCTCTTTCACCTATGTTTCTCATTTTTGGTTCAGTAAGCTTTACAACAGCTCTACAACCCCAAACTCTAAGATGACTTAAGTTTGGTGCCTTTTTGTACCAGAGTTCATGCGGGGTTACTTTAGACTTTTTATTAGGAACTCTATTCAACAAATATCAGGCTGTTAACATAGCCTCACCCCAGAAACCTTCACTTAACCCATAATAGGATAACATGGAATTAACCATTTCTTTCAAAGTCCTATTCTTCCTCTCTGATACACCATTTTGCTGTGGTGTATAAGGAGCAGTGGTTTGTTGTATTATACCAGTAGACTGAAAGTAAACTGGATCATAATACTCCCCACCCCTATCAGTACGAAGGTTCTCTATCAAACAACTTTGATGTCGCTCTACTTCTTGTTTGTAAACTTTGAATTTATCAAGAGCTTCATCTTTTGAATGCAACAAATACACATAACAAAACCTAGAGGCATCATTAATAAAAGTAACTACATACTTTTTAGAGTAAATTGCCATTTTAGTCCCTGAGTTTTGTCCAAATTTGCCATTTTGATCCAAATAGTTTTTTTTTGCACCTGGGTCCCTGACTTTTCACTTTTATTGCCATTTTGATCACTTTGCCTAACTCCATCTAAAAATCCAGTTACTCTTTTCAATTTAAACCTTTTCAGTTGCCATTTTGATCCAATTCTTAAAAAAACAATATAATATATATAATATTAATAATGATTATTATTTTATTATATATAATAATCATATATACACATACATCTCTAAAAATCCAGTTACTCTTCATTCAAATCTCTGCAACCAAACCCTAGCACACAATGACACCATCTGCACTCTCTCTTACCTCCGGCGAGCGGAGAGACTCCGGCCGTTTTTCCGGCCACACCCCAACCACACCTACCCACCCTTCATCCCCGTTTCCCCTCAAACAAACGGCCGGCCACCGCGTTATGGTGGCGGCGCGCCGCAGTGATGGCAGACGAGAGAGAGAGGGAGACGCAGAGACGCAGAGACGAGAGAGAAAGAAAGACGGCAGGTTGCCGTCTCCGGCGACCAGAGACGCCGCTACGGCGGCGGCGGAGGTGGTGGATGACGATGATGACGATGAGCGGTGATGATGATGACGACTATGATGATGATGATGATAGTGGTGGCCGACGGCGGTTATCTGGTTCAGATTTCGGGAGTTTCTCGGTTCAGATTCGGGAATGTATGTTGATGTGTGTATGTTGATGGAAGGTGGTAGGTGTTGATGGTGGTGGGTGGAAGATGCACAGATAGAGAGAAAGAGAGAGATGTATGTGTACTGATGTATATATGTTAGAGATGTATGTGTAAATATGATATATATTATTATATATAATAAAATAATAATCATTATTAATTTTATATATATATATATTTTTTTTGTTTTTTTAAGAATTGGATCAAAATGGCAACTGAAAAGATTTAAATTGAAAATTCCCAAAATACCCTTGGTTATAACTGGATTTTTAGATGGAGTTAGGCAAAGTGATCAAAATGGTAATAAAAGGGAAAAGTCAGGGATCCAGATGCAAAAAAAAAAAAAAAAAGAAAAAAAGAAAAAACTATTTGGATCAAAATGGCAAATTTGGACAAAACTCAGGGACTAAAATGGCAATTTACTCTACTTTTTATTTCCAAGTGAGGGCGTACTATGAAAGTCACATAAATCAGAATGAATTAATTCTAACACCTTAGAATCCCTTTTAACATCTTTAAACGGTTTCCTAGTAATTTTAGTCAACTTGCAAGTATGACATTTACTACAGTTTTGCATGTCAAAGGCAGGTATTAGGCTCATTTTAGACATATCTTTCATCCTATAATAATTAACATGACCTAATCTAGCATGCCATAAACGTGAATCATTCTCAACATTACTAGAAGATATAGATGCCATACATACAGATTCAATAGCAGACGGGACATTAATATTAAGCATGAACATGCCGTTACATAAATATCCAAATCCAACAAAGGTTCCATGTCGAGACAAGATAAACTTATCCGACTCAATGACCTGTTTATAACCACAATTGTTTAATACAATTCCGGATAATAGATTCTTTCGAATCCCCGGTACATACAACACATTATCTAACAACAAATGTTTTCCAGACGTGAATACAAGTCTAACTTTTCCAACTCCTTTGATGGGCTCAGTTGCAACATTTCCCATCCTTTATACAGATCCATCTTCAATTGGTTCGAATTCCTCAAACCATTTGAGATCCTTGCAAACGTGACTCGTAGCACCCGAGTCTACCCACCATGCAAGCATGTCATCTTGTACATAAAAGGATTCAGAAATAAATGATACATAATTCTCAACCGAATTATGTTTACAAGCCATTGGACTTTTTGAGTCCAATAACAAACCCGAAGACCGGGTTTCATTTATTTCATACCTCAATGGGATTTTTCCGATTTGTACACTTCTAGTAATTTGGCCCAATTGCCCCATGTGTGTACCACCACAGCCAATGGGTTGTACCTTTGTATTAAATTTGTTTGATTTAGAAACACTACCTTTTATTTGTTTATTATTCGAATCACAATATAAATTTTGTTTCTTTAAATCAGATCCAATTTTTGAGTTTTGTAAATAATCAACATGTCCCGAATGACTAATTGAATCAACTACAAAACTCATAGGTTTTGTCAAACTTAAAACGGAATTAGTAAGCGCACCTTGTGAAGCATTTGGATCTTTTGACCCACTTGGACCCGCTATGTTAGTTTTGTTTCCACTAGTAATCTTCACACGACAATCTTTCTTGAAATGACCCGGTTTGCCACATCTCCAACAACCCCCTTTTGGTTTCTTATTAGAATCCTTATCATCCCAGTCAAACTTTCTTTTATCACCTTTACCCTCGTTCAACTTCCCATTTTTCTCATCACGTTCAACCATTTTGAATCAACTAACTTTGAAATATAATGGTGAACAAATTAAAGTAAACTACAATACTCTTCTAATTCAAGTTAAAACCCCACTTTCAATTAGTTAAACTAAATGATTTCCAAACCACTAATTATATCTAGTCGATGATGTCAACAAATTTCAATTACTCAATATCAGTTTGAGAATATCATAATATCAAATGCCCTTTAATTCCTAATTCCTTGACCAAAATATTTAACATTAAACAACTTCAACGAACACCACTGAATCAAAATAATCAAATTCTTGAAATATAGCCACGATCAAATTAAATTGCAATGTTCTCTTTGATTTAATAATTTCACAGAATTAGGATTTCCTTTGTTCACCAAATTCAAAACTCAATTTTTAAATCCAAATATTATGATTGAATTCAAACTGCCAATTAGAATTTCCAACAAAAAAAAAAAATTATCACAGGCCAGGCATGTATTCGAACAAAACTACAATTACAATTCGAACCAAATTGAACCCTCAAATAGGTTTATCTTTGTTGTATAACTGGTCTAGAACAAGTAGTTTCAAAGAAATAACACACCTGGAACCCGAATTGAAATTGCAAAGTTTGTGAAAAACCTGGATTAATCTTGAATCGTATGAGAACTATCAGATAAACCTATTTGCGGGTTACACACAATGATTTATCGGATTAGACAGAGATCACTCTTGTTGGAATTGGATTTGATGAAACTGTGATATCAAGAGCACAAACTGTAACCGTACCGTGTGTTCTATTTTTCATATGCAATCGAGAGTCATGGAAAACAGAAACTGTTTTTATAATTCCCTATGGCCCTTTTTTTCACGTAGAAGTTTAGTATAAATTGACTTGGACCTTTTTCAAAACAAAATGAGTCCATGCTGGGCCCAACACCATAAGAGGATATTTAATCCATAACTCAGTGAACTTTTAATAATTAATAGAATTGTAACCAATGTTTTAAAAACCGGTAAATACCGGCCGGTTATACCGGTATTACCGTTTTCAGATGTAAATCCGGCATGAAACACCCCGGTAAATAAGTGAAACGTCATAAGGTTTGTACCGGCGGTAAAATCCGGTATACCGGTTTTAAACGTAATACCGGTACCGGCCTAGGGTTATTTTTTTTTATATATGTTTGTTGTCTAACGTAATTTTTATATATTATGATTATTCGTAACTAAAAGTTCTTATTTAATATTGTATGAAACGAAAATAGTTCATGTATTCAACACTCAAATGGCTTAAACATATCGTACGTTTTCATTTAAAAGAGCTTGTTGGAAAATTGAATGATTTTTTATTATCTTTTGGATTATTTTTTATTATGAATATTTTTTGATTAACTTTTGAGTTGACGTTGTAATTTATGAAATTATAGAGTTAGCTAGTCAACCCGATTGAACCGTTCGGTACAACCTGGTTCAACCGGTTGAACCATTTTTTAGCCTAATCCGGTTTGATTTAAAAACCGGTTTTAAAACATTGAATTGTAACAATACAATATATTAAGTCCAAAAACCACTAGTTACAAACTAATTATTAACTAGGATTGCGACTCACCGCAATGCGGCGGGGATTCTTTAGTTATAACTAAGTCAATCTAGGACCCGCACGTTATGTTAAACCTGTCAAACGGGGAAAAAACAGACGATGTAAAAACGTTCACCCACACACGCACGTTGCGTCGTGTTAACTCGCAAAATTTAGAACGAAACGTAAAAACGTTAAAACAAAGACGCACGTTGCGATTTGTTAAGTCACAAAATTTAGAACCAAGCATAAAGCGAAAAATTTGCGGAAAATGAAAACTATAAAGGACCAAAGTTGAAAGTAAAAAAAGTTATGAGGATAGATTGCAAAAGATAAAATGTTTTGGGTTAATGTAAAAAAAAACAAATAGTGTTGAGTTAAAAGTAATTTATGAAATACTTTTGGGTGAAAAGTAAAAAAAAATCATTTTTTTTTTGGAAAACCCCTAAAGCCAACGTTACGACAACCATATGCATAACCATTTTTTCTTTGAAAACCCCTCAAAGCACACCCTGCGTTGCGGCGAGGCGTAAAACGGTGTCAAATAGTACTAATGTCACACAACCGTCATCGACCACCAATACTGACTCGACCTAGGATATGCGTGTTGCGACGAACCTTTCAAACATGGAAAAATAGAGGTAAAAACGTTGAACCACACATGCACGTTGCATCGTATTAACTCGAAAAATTTAGAACTATACGTAAAACGAAAATTTACGAAAGATGAAAAGTATAAGTGACAAAAGTTGTGAAGTTAAATTGCAAATAATGAAAAGTTTGGGTTAAAGTTAAAAAAACAAATTATGTAGGGTTAAAATTGTAAAAAGTAAAATCCTTTAGGTTAAAAATAAAAAATCAACTTTTTTTTTTTAAGTCACCCAAAGCACAATGTACAAGTACTAATGCACAAAAAAGTTACAAACTTATATATGGAATAATTACATGGGCCATATAAATTACTTACATAATAAACTCAAATAATATTAGGATTAAATTGAGGCCGCACTCCCGCGTTACCTAACTCGTTTAATCTCTAACATTATTTCCTCGATCGACAAGTTAATCCAATACCCTAAAATCCGTTGATAACACTAAAATTACCAACACTGATCTCAATCAAGTCTTTCAGTGCTGTACAACCCACGCCCAAACCCAAGCCCACCCGGGGTGGTGACTTGGGCGTTTCTCTCCAACCCACGCCCCAACCCCCGTCCTATACCCCATAGTCTTATCACTTGCAAAAATTCCATCACTCACAACATCCAATCAAGTTCCGCCATGTCATCAACCATTATTCCATCACTCACAACCTTTTTTAGTGGCAATGGTCATCACTCATAACACCCAACAATAAACCCTCACACCCCTCACATCCTTCCTTCCATCACGCGTGAATTTTATAACGGGATTAATGTTTCACTCGTGATATTTGATGGGTGGCGGTGGAAATTGAACAAGTTCCACGCGTTGTTATTTTCCATCATGTACCAAATTAGCACCGCCCCGCCTCCCCTTAGAGAGAGGAAAAAAATAGAAAAATAAATAATAGAAAGTTAGAGACGGGAACAGAGAACAAAAATAGCTTGAAGCATCATCCATGCCAACAGAGTTTTTTTTATTCAAACTCATGCTAGTAGACCAATGTGCCCTTCTAGACCAATCGTATATTTTTTAATTACTAAACTTGCATACCATGAACCCATGATCTCTTACCATCATTAGCTCTATCAAACTCAGCAATACTACTGGGCTATTCTCAAATGGATTATCAATTGTATAATACAAAGCAGAACATTGTACAAGACGAAGTTAATGGACGAATATGAATTGTTATTGTTATCCATTTATAAAATATGAACTTTGAAGGAACGCAATTGACTGGTCGCGTTTATCTAAACTCTAAAGCCGCAAATCCGCACGCCAACATAAGGGGTCGGAGCAATTGACTAACGTATTGTCGGCCCACTTTTACCCTAAACTATCTTAAACACATTAGTAGGTGGAAACACTACCCTAAACCATAGACTTCACCCTTTTACACTACTGTTTGTCTCCCTACACACTACTCTTTCTATCTCTCTCATACCCACACTCGGTAACCATAAATCTACAACCCCAACCACACTACCCGATTTGGGGTACCCGAATAAGTACAGGTGGTGCACCCGATTTGGGTACCTACCCAAACCCCCTACCCCAAGGTGCGACCATCGCTTAAGAAAATATAGGTGTTTAAAATTCGTACGGTTTTTGGGTTAATTGGATTCACCCAATGAAGATGTTTCAACCCATTAACCGACCCAATTAAATGCTATCGGGTTCGGTTCGGGTAAGTCAGATCTTATTTAGTCTTGGTGATTGTCAGAAAAAAAGGTAAAAAACTAAAAGAAAAAAAAAAGCTAAAAGCCTTGGGAAAAAAAGTGGTAAAAATGAAAAAACAAAAAAAGTAGGAAAAAAATAAAATTGGTAAATATGAATTATTTGTTGTGAAATAACGACCTACTAGCCTAATGGCAAACAATAAAAGAAAGAGATGTAGGGAGAAAAAGACTGATATTTCATTGATAGATATATCTAATACAAGAGATATAATGTAGTATATATAGGAGAACAAATCTTGGAGAATAAGTCAGTCTATTTTAGGTGTTGATAACCATAATAATATAATAATATATTTATAACATTATTAAGTTTCTTTATTTGATTTATTTTTAATAAGATATATAAAAATGGATCAATTTTATATTTCTAGCTTTAAGATATAAGATATCATGGAGAGGTTTATTAAGGAAACAAAATAATGGGGAATCAAGTTTTACATTTAAAAAATTCATAACAACTTAATTTACATAATTTTTTCGGATAAACACATGTAAAAGTCGTTCAAATAAAAAGTTAACTTTTTTAGCTATTACTAATAGTTTTCTTAAACTTTATTAAAATGACTTCTAGATATGTTTATATGCAAAAGATTCAAAAAAAAAAAAAATATAGGTACAAATATTATTTTTTTTATATGTGAAAATGATTTTTATGATTTTTTTAACATGTTTTACCCATAGTTCTCCGCTTCCCCATTTTTTTGTGGTTACCCAATGTGTTGGTGCACTAATGTCTAATGCATGCGTCTTTTTTAGAGTCTGTTTGTTTATATATAAGTGTTGGTAGCATAACATGTTAAATTGTAAAAGTTTGATTTTGTAATAGACTCATACGTGCGCATGAGTGATACGCGTGTTTGAGTCATACGCACGGAGGACGAGGTCTATATATAGTGACCTCCGTAGGCATGATGTCATAACTTTGGATTTGGAGCTTTTTTATATGAATTGTAAACACAACGTTATGCTGCCGAAATTTAAATAGAAAAGATATATTATGAAATTGTTGTATTGCTAGTTCAACATTTGGATTCCGCATTTATGTCGAACTCGTAGATTTCCGCGCTTGTTCGTTTTTCAAGTTTTATCAAGAGCTACACATCACCTACCCATCCTACAAGTGGTATCAGAGCAGGAGAATGGATATCTACTTGTGATACGCTTGGATTTTGAAGATTTTGGGTGAAAGGGCTTCAAAAAGAATCATTTTTCAAGTTTATACTAGTTTCCACGGTTAAAAAGTTCTAAATTTCTTCTCACATCTTCATTTTTCGTTTTGGAACAATATATCAAAAAAATCTCAACCAAATTCATCCATTTTCACCTCCAAATTGTCAAAATGGTTCCGGGAGCAGGAGGATAGTCAACATGCGGGAAGGTCATACGCACGAGCTCCTACGCGCGCAAGAGTCCCAGGTTTAAAGGTGTCTTACATTCAGCTGTTCATACGCTTAAAAGTGTCTATGTTTTGGGTCATCCGCTTAGAAGTTCATACGCTTGGAGTCATACGTTTGGAAGTGTTATTTCTCAAAATATTTTCTAAGGCATGGATTCGGGTATGTTTAATGCTTTTGCTACGGGTGGGAGTTCATATAGCATAGTTCAAAACATGAATTTGGATAACGAGATGGGTACGTCCAACAAACCACCAAAGTTTCTACAGATGGAAGATTACCCACGATGGCTACTCGGTTCGAGAATTATGTGCAAGCAACATGCTTAGAAGCTTGGATGGCGATTGAAGACGAGTACTTGATTGCAAGAACTGAAGGTGGAGAGAAGATTAAGATTTCTCATATTTCAGATGTTGAAAAGGAGCATTATACAAGAGAGAAGAAAATGTATAATATGCTTCAACAGTAAATCAAAGACGATATTCCACATCTTCTTCAACACAGAGAAACAACTCAGTCACTTTGGGTAGCCTTGTTGAATAAGTACAGGGGATATGTCGATATGCGTAAAAGCAAAGCTGATTTGATAAAGAAACATTTTAAGGAAATGTAAACTAGTCTTTATATCAATTTTCAATCTAGATAAATTACCATAAATTTAAAACCTCATAAATCATGTATGGTTAGAACTTAATTGTGTTTATATGATAAAAGACACGTCTTATTATTCATTTTTTCCAAACATAAACGAGTTTTACTTCTTTAGATAAAAATTCTCATTTTCATTTATTTCCACTAGGATCCGGTTCACAAACAAGTTGTTTTTTTTTTCTAGTTATCGTTTTGGCGGATGTTACAATCTCCCCTACTTTAAGGAATTTCGTCCCGAAATTAGGAAGAAACCGTAAGCGGTTTGTATTAGCACTAGGTGTCTTGGAATCAGATTAGGTCTTGAGTGTGCCAGGTAACAAGAGTCTTAGAGGTGCCGAGGGTATGCTCAAATTAAGATATAACAAAGGTAGGGTATAGGTTTAATTGAGGCAGTAGCGTTCCTAGTAAGGGTTGGATACCCGAGCGGAGGACTCGTTTTTTAATGCTAGAGGCACGAAAGTGAAAAGTGTCATGGCATAAAAATGACTTGTAACATGATTAGGGGGTTTGCTACTGAGTCGTAACACATACTCAGGATGTGTACTGGAATTTGTGTCACAATATGGGATTTGAGGATAACAAAGCGCCATAATGATAAAGTTACATACGAAAACCTCAAAAATGAAATCATCAACCACATAAAAAACTAACACATAAACTCCTACGATTTGTTTTACGCAGCTTTGAAAATTTGTCAGAGACACTTATATATAGGAAGTACCAGCGGCGTATCCACCATGTCTCTACCAAACTTTATCCACATCGTTATTCGAATCATGATCGACAATACTTACACAAAACTTCTCATGACTAGGCTAATGATGCTTTTGTTCATTTGACAAGAACACTTATATATAGGAAGTACCAGCGGCGTATCCACCATGTCCTTATCAAATTTTCATCGGCTTCGTTATCAAGTCATGATTAGTTCTATGTGACGACTAGACCTAAAAACCTACTAACCAAACCATAAACAACCAATACTTGAGTCTCGATCCCAAAAAGGCGAGACTAAATAATGACAGTTCCTACATCCCATGGTATGAGGAAGGGGTCAGCCTACTGTAAGACCCAAGCTTACATAATTGAGAATTTATAAAAACTTTTGCATTTTATACAAATAGTGCAAATCAACATTCATACAATGTTTCGGTTTAATAAAAGTATTCATAAGTGTTTAAAACACTTAAACACTTTAGCACATTAATACGTTCCTAAAATATAAAACCCTTACAAAGTTCATAATTGATTCGGTTCGTAAAATAACGAAAAATAAGCGGAAGCTTGAAAGTCGGTTGTGTTTGGTTCGTCCATTAAGCTTGATCATCATCCGTAAGGTCCTAGCTATTACCTATACACAAATAACAACTCAAATATGGTGCTTAGACTTGTATTTATAATCCATAAACAACAAATAAGCAATCAAAATTACTTTTGGAAAGCCGTCGTAGGCTACGGTTGGTGTACCGTAGCTTATGGCACACATAAACAACTTAGACAACAGCTCTGAACCGTAACCTACGGTTGCCAACTGTAGGTTACGCTGCAGCCTAGCTGCAGATTTTTCAGTTTTGGTCCTTTTTACGAAAACGGTCGTAACTTTCAAACCGTTTATCCGTTTAACCTCCCGTTTCTTCCTACATGATCGTAATTTGATCCTCTATTATTTAGACTTGAAATCCAATATTCAGATTAAGGAAATTCTTAACTTATAAGTTTTCAGCTTAATATTCATTTACGAATTATTCGACCAGTTCATGTTTTCATCAAACAAACTCATTTGTTTACATACAAATTCTCATGAACGTCATAACTATAAATGTTTCCTATTATCGGAGGTTCTATTCACGGATTTTATGCGTCCATAATCCGTTTTATGTGTATACTTATTTTGACCCATTAAGGGATTTAAGCATTTAAGCTTAAATCTCGCTCCTCCTTTCCTTACATCTTATTTCAACATTAAGACATCTATTTATCTTCCACCACAACTATATTTGTGGTGGATTTATTATAGTAAAATCATTTATTCAGAATTCTACCCTTCGGTTTGTCAACTTACGAAAAAAGACTCGTTAAGAGGGATTTAACCAAAAAGGCTTACGCCTCTCACTTTTATACATCCGGAAAGGTCTATCTTATTATTAGACTCATTAATAATCTACCATTAATGATTGCTTACCCGATTCATCGTCCAAGGTATTTTAGTCAATTTTAGTCCTTTTAACTACGAAGGACATTTAATGGCCGGATTTGACCAAGCGGACACCTTTAACCCGTATTCCATTTAAAACTCATTATGTTCTTAAAAACATAAAAGTCTCCCATTGTTTAGTGTTATAAGCTCACTCAAGTGCACTTTTCGCTATAAACATGTCTTCGACTCTAATGGTCGTTTTACCCACACACTAGATATACCTCACTTGAGGTGATCTAGTGTCCACCCTTAACTCGACTAACTTTAGTCGTATCGCAAACCCTCATCGAGAGCATGACTACTACACGTACCTGGCTTGGGTCATAGTATTGACCCGTTTGTTTTACTACCTTGCACTATTAATTGCTATTTTAATAGCAACCCAACCATACGCTATTTCCTGTAAACACAAAACTAGACTAGAAACCATTAGTTATTATTGTCAAATGGTGATAACATCACCATTTGACCTGTTTGGCCTAAATGACCATTTTACCATTATGAGATGGTATTTATTTACCAACTCATCACTTAGTTTGTTTCGGTTTAAACCATGTGATCATATTACTTAAGGTCGTTTCTTAATACGTTCGACCCATTATGGCTTACACCATAGGGTGTCTTGATTCGAAACTCCTTGTTTATTTGTTAACTCGTGTCCGAATTACTATTTTACCCTTTTACCTATCATGGTTTACACCATAAGGCAACTTTTCAAAACTCCTTGTTTATTTGTCATTACATGACTAAATTACCATTTTACCCTTTTTACCATCAAATATGGTTTATTACCATTTTCACTTGTTCCGACCCATATTGATTCGTGTCGGAACGTCATATTTCTAAATCTTATTCCAAATACCAAATCGCTTATTCTTAGTCAACTACATAAATAGAAGTACTATTTTAAATGTGTAAGCTTAACTTACCTTGCATCCAAATTATGTTTTTCCCTCGTACTTGATTCGTTTGACCCGCTTCTTTCCCAAGCTTCCACATAGCTTATCAAGCGTCAAACTATCTTTTATAATTCGCAAGATGGTTAGATTAGTCATTATTAATCGCGACTATTCCACCTTACGGATTTTATGTCAAAATTATTATTCGATCTTATTATAGGTCAATTTGACTTTTAAAAGTCAACTGCCTTTTTACATATACAAACCCATAAATAAGTTCGACAACTCATTTAGGCATTTCGTTAATTACCTGGTAGGCACTATTATTAGGCTACCATTATAACCACGTTCCCTAACTAAGTTCACGCAATTGTTAGCATCAATTTAACATAACTTCATTCATTCTATGCTAATCTATGAATCTCATACAAAAACTTGGGATTGTTTCATCACTATAAAACAACCCATTGCATCATATATATGGAATTTACCCAAACATCAAACTTAGCCAAATACTTTAAACATTTATAAACACATGATGATTTCAAACATCATTTATCATGAATATATCATCTATTTCATCATATCATTCCAAAACCCATTCCATGGCAAGTATAAACATGTACTCGAATTCGTAGATTATTTAAGTATCTTCTTATTACTATCATGTATGATGATTCTAAACATAAGCATATCACCAATTTCATCATATTATCAAAACCCATCTCATGTCATGTATGAACATATACTTTAACCTCTAAATTATTCAAGTATTTCATATACTTGCAAGTATGATGATCATACACATAATCACATTATCAATTTCACCATACTAACAAAATATTGAACTCAAGGTTACCACCTTCAAGTTCATCCACATATTTATCATCACCAAATCATGAATTACAACATACCTTATGATCTCCAAGCTTAGATGATCACGAATTTATGTTCATACATATGATTTGGCCCTAATTCACGCTCCAATTTGGTGGATTATAATTGAACAAGGGTTTGCTCCCTTGTTCTTCTCCTGTTCACTAGACACACACACACACACACACCTAGTGTTTGTTGTGTTTTATTTGTATAAATAAATTCAAGTTTCAGTTTTTCCCTTTTAGCCCTCTAGTTTGTGATTTTATTCATAAAAGGCTACAACTCATTGTTTTATTACTATTTCCAAATTACTAACTAGGTTAATTTGTTCCTAGTTAATTTGCTTGTGGGTTAACTTTTACTACCAACAGTATTTTCACCCGCTCATTCTTAGTTATTTTGGTTTAGTTACCAAACCCGTTTTTGGGGGTTACAAGTCTACCCCCGTTAAACAGGTTTCGTCCCCGAAACCTTTCTTACATAGTTCCTTGGGTTAAACCTAGTGAACTTAGTCTCGGTAATCACTTGACCATTCCTCATATTTTAGTAGTGCAATAATATTACCAGGAAAGTATGGAAATGCTCTTCGGGTTCCAAGGTGCATGTGCCTTTCATATGTAAGGCCTCATGGGCCGCTACTTTCATCTTGTATCCTTTATACTCGTCGTTTACTTGACCGAGTCACCATTTGGCCACTTGGTCATATGAATTAATCAACATGCTTATTCCACGCTAATCCTATAATGATAAGCGTATTAAGCAAGTTCTATATTTAACTTTGACCTTGACCGACCTGGATGGTTAGACTTATCAGTCATTGGTTACCTTATACTTTATCACTCAGGTATACACACATTGCCTTCCCGAGGCCCACAAGCGTTTATGACCCCCAAATCCCGTAGCTCGTGCTACAATGGGGTCATGCTTCTCGTCATGTTTAAGTTCATAACAATCTTTTTGTTTTTGAAAAATTTCCTTTAGAATTTATCGTCTTGCACCTATTTATGTCAAGACCTATTTCTTTTAATATTAAATATTTCCAATTTCCTCTCACACTATTTATGTTTGTTAAAATGTTGTTTCTAACTAAAACTGAATTTTAGTTTAACGTTTTATCTTTAACTTATGTCAATTACTCATGTCAAGCAATCTAAAGACTTAGCATTTATTCTTTTACTGTTCTTATTTTAAGCGGGGATTCTTAACTAGTTCCCTCGTTTTGCCTAAGTAGCCCGTAAGCCCTTTCACTTAGTATCGTAAGCTATTTCTTTAGGCTTTCACTTCTTTAAGGTGAGGCCTCTATGATCCATTTCTCTCTATTCGTGACCCGAGGGTCATTTTGGTCCCGTAGACCTTTACACTGTTTATAACTCGAAGGTCATGGTGATCCTGTAGATCATCCTTTACTCATGTCATTCTTTAAAATGTATTTGGTGTCAAAGCCCCCTTTTATGTTTGAAAATCATTTATTTTCATACTTGAGATACATTAAGTTCTCGTGAACCTATAGATCATTTGTTCACCTCTCTCCTTTTTTTTAACTTCGACCGTAGTCCATGACTACGATCGTTTTCCTTCCGAGCAATATTTCTGCTCCTATAACCCATTACCCGGGGTTATTATTTTGTAATTCACGTTCTCGTTACCTGGTTTGCGCTTACATTTTGTTACCACCTATTTTAAAGAATGTTCACCCATCTTTCGATTGATGACTCATTACCCGAGTCTTTTGACTTTTAGTCCGTATTCCCATTACTCGGTTTACGCTTATATTCAAATTTTATGTCACATCCTGATATTTACAGCTCAGCCCGGTGGGGAGTATCGTGACGTAAGATTGGTATCGTCATAGTCAAACATACATAGAATAGCACAGCGGAAGTCTTGGAATATAAAATATTATTACAAACCCGATTGTCTGATGATACCGAAAGGATAATTACATACGAGCTTGCAATATTAAATCCACAGGTGGATCATTATAAAATGTATAAAATGAAGTTTAGCAGACTTTAGGGCATCCTAAGGATTTGCAAGATCCTTTATTGACACCAAGTAGCTCCCAGCCTATTTGCGTATAGTACCTATCACTTAATCTTTTGAAAATACGTCAGTTTACACTGGTAAATACAATTAGCTGGCTCATTTGAAAATGTTTACAAAAATTGGTTTAGATGCACGAGGCATGAAAATCTTTTATAACTTGGGACAATTATACTTATGATCTTGTATACTGAATTACAAGTTTGTCATACATTTAGGGCCCGATATAGAGCCGAGACATGATTAACCGACACACCACTTATCGCTTCTCGGGAAATCCACAGAGGAGTTTATTTATATCTTATTCCCTTTTTGGGGAATAGAAACCATATCCCATCTGACAAGTGTATGCCTACACCTCGTGCTTAGGTCATGGCCATTTGCAATTAAATGAGCCGAGGATATCCAGGACACGGTCTGTGACAACTGGCACAAAACCGGTAATTTCCGTACAGTCTAATTATTAGTAAATATCTGCAATTATGTGCTTAAATGTCAACATTGTCTAATTTCATGCTATACATGTGAATTCATGCACGTATTATACTTCAAATATTGCTTTATGCATTACTTTAGCGTTGCGTCAGAAAAACTAGCAAACTCACCGGTAAGACACACTGTGTCAGCAACTCTGCAGAAAGCAGTCAGATAATAGAATTAAGGCCTAGGAGCGGGTCCAACAACTAAAATACATTAAAACCCAAGTGTAGATACAGGGGTTAACATATAAACTTTCCGGAAGCTAAACTATGCACTAAAAATCACCCGAAACTCACTTTAAATGCGGAATTCAGCAAAAATCAGCATAATTCAGCAATAATTCAGCTTTTAACACAATAATAACATGCAAAAATTTATGTTTTATTGTCCAAAATAACTTACAAAGCGTCGGGAAGTGAAACTGCCACAAAAAGTGCTTTATACCTAGTGAAACTGTGCAATTCAGCACTTTAACGAACCGTAACGAACCGAACAACCGAAAAATAACTGGGACATCAAAATTTGACTAGAAGTAATGTTTTTATGATATTAAACTAGTATTGATGCTAGAACACCTTTAAAACTCATAAAAATACCTTAACACACTTAAACATACTTAAACCTTCTAGTTTGCACTTTAAACCTTCAATTTCCAAAATATTACACTTTACCCCCCCCCCCTTTCACCAAATCCATACCCAATGGGTCCCACACATGGATTTTATTTGATTTCAATAGATTTTATTAGATTTTATGTGGGGAATATTCTAGTAATATACCATAAAGAAGATTTGGAAGATCTTTATAAATCCTAAAATACTCACACTTCCATCATTCACCTTCTTCTTCCCTCCTCCCTCTCTTGCTCTTGGCTCAAACCCACACACATACACCCACCATTTTCAAGCTTCAATCATTCAATACAAGGTGATCTAGTGGTGTATGGAGGCCATTTAGGAAGGTGTATGGTGCTAGAACTTGAAGGACCACCTTGTGGAGCTTTTAACCTCTTGATTTCTTCCTTGTTCATCATCTCCATTTTTGTGCCACTTCCCTAGCCATTAGAGCTAGTAGTAAGCTTCTTGATCACTAATTTAAGTCATGCTTATGTTATGTACAAGTTTCACCATCTAAACAACTTAACTTCTAATGTTAAAAATGAAAAGATCTAACGTATTCATGAAGAAAATAAGTGATTACATGAGTTTTTAGTGTATGTAATGAAGTTGTTTATGTTATATCTTGAGTTTATGATTAGATCAAGTATGTTAAACCTTAGATCTACCAAGTTTAAGCATGGATCTTGAAGGATCCATGGTTAGACTTGAAGATGAACATGTGAAGCATAATGTGAACTTGAAATAGGAATTTTTACACATAAACTTGTAATCTTGAAGTAATAAAGTGTGTGTTAAACTAATTTTTGAAACTAATTTCTATGAAAAGTTTGTTAAAAGTTTAACACAAAGCTTGTTTATGAAAGATCTAAAAATATTAAGCATGGATCTTGAAAGATCCATGGTTAAACATGATATTAAAAATGATGATCCTTCTAATAAACATAAAAGTAGTTTTAGAACATGATTTATAAGGTTTGAAAACATAAAACTCATGGATGAATGAGTTAGTGGATTAAAGTTTCACATAAGTTTGTTTAAAATACAAAAGAACACTTGTTTTTGGAAAGATCATAATATGTAAAGTGTAGATCTAAAAGACTACACATTTCTAACAAGAGACAAGTTCACCATGATGTTTCATATGAAGAAGTCAGTGTTTATTGTTGATGATTGTTGTTGGAAAATTGTTTTGATGTTGAAAAGAAAATAAACACATGTTTTGAAAACATGGGAAATCTCTATTTTTAGGGGAAACTATGTCAAAATTTTATAAAAATTTTGACACTTAGAAAAATATAAGTTTTGGTGAAACTTATTCCCTAAAAATTCACCTAAAAATATTTACCAAGGTTTCCCTAATTTTTCTGTAAAATTACAAGTCAAGAAATGGTGATTTCTTCAAGTTAAAATCAATATTAAGAAAGTATATTTTTTGGGAAAATATATATATTTAGTGATCACCAAATTTTGTGCTAAGTGTATATTGTGTGTATTATATGTAGTAGTGTATTAAGGACTTGAAAATACACTAAATACTCCCAAGGAGTATGAATACAAAAATACACATACAACTACATGAGAATACATAAGTATACAAGTATACAAAATCGGGTGAATAACGAGAATGATTATATATATTTTATAGCATGACAAAATATATATATTTCTTACAAGTCTTAAAAATATATTATTTTTAAGAAGTCTAATTCAGGAAAGTAATAGAAATCAAAGTATTGATTTTTGGTGAAAAATACAAAATACACAAGTATTTACATAAAATACAAGTATACTTTCCTAAGAATACTTGTACCAAAATAATATTGAGGATATTATTTTACGAAATACTTATATTTATTTTTGGGAAAATAATATAAGTAACATACATGAAAAGTTAAAAATATAAATTATTTTTAACATCTATTACCTTGAAAAGGGACTACATGAATGAATATATATTTGAGAAGAAAAATATATATTTACAAAAATACATTACATACATAAAGTGCAAAGGCATGACAAATGGGCGAGACCCGACAAACAAGGGCACGACCCTCACAAAGATTGAACATACAAAGAACATATACATAAACAAACGATGGTGACTTGTACTTGTGTGATACAAGTCTAGTGACTAACATTAATAGAACACGTATAGGTCACGACGCTACGAAACCAACCGGTGAAGTTTACGGCGCAGGATACGCAAAGCTGTGAGTTCATGTCCCCACTTTTCACTACTAGAAAACTGCTACTATTCCTACCAAAATTTCCTACACATTTCCTACGAACGAAAATGCTGACACTTTTCCCACGAAATTCCGACGAACAAGAAATGGTCTTAGTTTTGTGACAAAAAAAGCGACAAAAAAGCCACAAATTGTTATGCGTAGGAAAAGTGTCAGAAATTTCCCACGGATTTCCGACGGAAATTCGTAGGAATCGGTATGCGTAAGAAATGTGTTGGAAATTTTTGACGGAATTCCGACGGAACTCGTTTTTATTTTAACGATTAGTAGGAAATGCGTACGAATCCAATTTATCGTAAAAAAATATTCATAATAAACAAAATTAATGATATTAAAATATAAGTTTTATTATTTAATAAAAATATATGTCATTTCTAAATTAATTCCGTAGGAAGTGTGTTGGAAATTCCGATAGATTATTCACGGAATGGATAATTTTTTTTTGTAATAGAGATATATGTTATTTTTAAAACAAATTAATATATATCTGTAGGAAATGCATAGGAAAATACTAACGCAATACGTTTCCTTTTAACAATTCGTCATAAATCCGTAGGAAAAAAATGATTGTAATAGTTTCGTAGAAAAATCGTAGGAATCCATACAGGCCTTAATACGGTCTATTAGAGCATGTATGACTCGTATTCTTGACAACCATATAATAGCACTCAATACAACGTGATGTAACACTTCAATATCGAATGTTACATAATAAAGGTCTCAGCGGACCTTTAAGTTATATTAAGGTCCAACACGGTCAATTAGGGTATGTATGACTTGTAAATCTTCGTTATGATATAATAGCACTCAATACAACGTGTTGTAACCCTTCAACATCGAATGTTTCAAAATAAAGACCTGAACGATGTGACAACTGTCAAATTTGCATGCATCCGTACAATTACTAAATGATGATTAGTGCTTAATGACTGTGCTAAATTACAATTAATTGCTTCTGATTACTGTATCATACTTACATGCGCATTACATATTGCATATGGTCACATCATTTTTACATGCAAACTTTAGTGACATAAACGATGCACAAAGCATGGCTAGCACAGTTAGCGGATAACTCAGAAAATGTTGACGATATTCAGTACATAGACAAACAATGTTTTGAGACCCAGTATGGACCAGAGACAAGGTACTACACTAGTATGGTGTGTAGGGAAGTAAGGACCATAAAACTGCTTCACTAGGTGATAGTTTAAGTGCCGGAAAGTGCCTAAAACCCGCTTAAAGTGCTGAATTCAGCATATTTCAGCAAAATTCAGCTTTTTAACAAGCTAGTAATGTGCAAAAATATGACTAAATGGTCCTGAATGTTTTCCTAATTGTCGAGAATTAAAAGTGTCACAAAAGGGTGCATAAAGATCACTAAACGGAATAGTTTGACACTTTAACGAACCGGTATCTAACCGAACAACCGAACACTACCCGAAACACCAAAATTATACTAGAAGCATTGTTTTAATGTTTTCGAGCTAGTTATGATCCCCGAGCACCCTAACACACTATATAACACATGATATGCTTAAACACTAAACACTATACTTGAAATCTAACTTAATCACTTAACTACCCATTGGAAACCAACTAATACCCCCCCCCCCCCCCCTTATATTTACGGTCACCATGTGCCCCCCCCCCCACCCCACCCCCAAAATCTTGCAAGATTTTCCTTGATCTTCCTTGGATTTCCTAGAGATCATATAGTGTACTTTAAAGATATGATAACCAATGGATAAAGGCATTAGATGATTTATAAAAGGATATGTTGGATCATGAACTCATTATCAAACACACAAAATTCTCCTCTCTTCCCCCATGCTCTCGGCCGACCCTTAACCACCATACAAAATCAACCTCCTTCAACCATTCTAAGCTTATACAAGGGAGCTAGGAGGGGTATAAGGAGGCTTGGTGGCTTTGGAACTTCAAGGACCTTTCTTACTTGCTTTTATCCACTCACTTTCTACTCTTGAATCATCCCTAGCTTTGTGCTAGTAGTAAGGTCCTTATGAACTCTTGTTACTTCATATATTGTTGGTTAAAAGATGATGAACAAGGTTAATCTTGTTGAACACTAAAGAACATATTCATAAAACTCTAACATAAGCTTGTCATATGATGAACTCTTGATGAAATAATGTTGTTTAGAGTATGTATGATACTTGATTGTTGTTTTCTTGAGATTATGATGTTGATCATCATAAGGAGCTTGCTAGATTGTGATTAAACACATGATCTAGCAAGTGAGAGGATGATTATGTGACAAAACAAGATGATCATCCTCATATATAAGCATGAACTTGAAGAATAAAGTGATTTCTTGAAAAATAATAAACAAAGTGAGTTAGTAATCTTATGGATCTAAGATTTATGAATGGTTTTCCGAAAGAACCAAGTTCAAAATGTGATTTTTAGAAGATCTTGGTTCTTACTTAAATATACACTATTTTTGGTGATAAAACAAGTGTAGAAACACTTGAGAAACAAGAAGATTTCACAAAGAAACGTTTTTGTAAAATATGTTTACAAGTGGTAAACACCTAAACCTTCCAAGAATGAGATTTTTAAAGAAGTAAATGCATTTTAAGGGGTAACTAAACCTACTAAACACACTACCAAGTTACTACAAGCTTTTATGAAAGTTCAAGTTCATGTTGTTATGTAAGTAGCATTACTTTGGCACTTGGTAAGTGTTAGTTAGAATGTTGATTGTTGTGATAATTTTAAAAAGAAAATGATATGCTTCGATAGCGTGGACACCTCCATTTTTAGGGGAAACTATGGCAAAATTTTCTAAAAATATAAACACTTAGAAAAATATTTTCAAACAAATATTTACAAGTGCATTTTAACTATGGTTTTCAATATAAACTTTGCCATAATTTTTGTAACAAAAATACAAGTATTGGAGGTTGGTTTTTATAAATAAAAATGGATAAATATGTATTTAGAATATATATTTACATTAAAGACATGATGTGTGTGAATATTTGTATGCTTTGTGTAGTAGTTATATTATTATAGGGATTAAAATAATATAACTTGACAAAATACCAAGAAATTACAATCCAGAATGTTACCAAAAATCACGAGGAATAAATACACGAGTTACACACAATATATTGGCAAACCGAACTAGAAACGTAACTTACAAATATTCCGGAAAATACGTTATAAATATATTTTTGGTAAATAATATTTTGGATACCGAAAGAATGAAAATGGGATTTTCACAATTATCACAAAGTTATGTCATATTTTGACAAGAAGGAGATATATAATTTTTTGCGATTAAAAATATATATTTTCTTGAAATATTTGGAAGATATATAATTTTTGGGAAAAATATATATTTCCTTGAAATACAGTATTTTTGGACAAAATAAGTTTATATATTTTCTAAGTGAGACTTGAAAATATATTGTTTTGGAAGTATATTGGATATTTATTAGGAAAATACGTACACACCGGAATACAACACCAATACGTGGCAAAATATACAAATACAAATACGAATACAAATACTTGAGAAGTATTGCTACAAAATATTGTTTCACAATTATTCCAAAGTTAAATACAATTTAAAGTTAAAATATTTATTATTTTAACAAAGTAATTATAACTTGGAATAATAACGAAGATAGTTTGAAACGTAACTCAAAGGCACTAATCAATACAAAGACAAGGCACGACCCGCTCGTCTAACGGACCATAATACGCATGTAGGTAGTCGTGCGTTCTAGGGGAAGCTTTGAGTTACATCGGATACAAGGAACACAAAACTGTGAGTTCATCTCCCCCTTTTCTTTTAACGGTTTTCAGTTTTATACTTCGGGGGTGAAATACATGTTACATACTGCTTACAAACAATTACAATGGTATGATTAGCTAAGGAAAGGTACTGCTAGATCTCGTGAATGGGTAGGCGAATACTTGAGGCCATTAATCCTCGTTGTAGGACCGAGGGGCATGAGCATGGTTGTAAAACAAGGTCTCCAAGGCCGAGTACTCTCCGAGTAGTCGCTACAAGGTAGGTTGCCGAGGCGACTTTCTTCAACTCTGACTAATTACTCAGAATCGATCAAATGCGGTCAGCATTGGCTAAAATCGGATATAATAAGTCGACTCGGGCCGAGTTTGACATAAAATAAAATAAAACATAATTTCTATGCCTATCATATTAAAGAATGAATATCAATTTCATGTATTTTGTTATAAATATTAGTGAATTTATGTTATTTGACATATATTTAATTTCCGAAAACTAATTTCTTTATAATTTAGCATCTCCGAGTACTCCCCGTGTACTCTCCGCCTAGGTCGAGTACTCTCAACTCCCTGGTCGACCAACTAGGGAGCGCCTAGCGACTTTTACAACCATGGGCATGAGTGATAGATCTATTGGGTGTTGCGAGCCCCACCCATGGGCCTGCGAGTTGGCCGCATGTGGTGACTATGTAGTTCCGCCGGAGGGGCCGGGACGAAATACGCATACAGGATTGAGTGCTTCCTATGCCATGTCACTTTTATTAATGTATTAGCTACACATTAATTGATCTGTTTTTCCTTGTTGCTACATACCAGTTTACAAGTACATACATACATACAAAGGTTTTCAAGGATGTTTCGTGCACACATACTAAACACATGAACTTGCTCAACTTTTTTTGATGTTTTCAAACTACATGTATTTCAGGGAATTAGTAAGTGGATCTGGCGGGCGTTGGAAGTTTTATGCTGCGATAGGAATAAAGATGTCATCCATGGTCTTTGGGTTTGGTCCGTGTGTCTTATTCCTGGACGAGACACGTCTTCCAAATTTTGGTTATTTTTTTTAAAAACCTTTTTGACGAGTCCTTAATGAACTCATAAACAATTTGTACTGGTTTGTAAAACTTGAATTTGAAGTCTACGTTTTAAACGATGTTGTTATGTTTTAAACTCATTTAATGGATGGCGAATCTATGGTTTTATCATATAGTTGTTATGATTGAATGCAATGGTATTAAGAAAGTCACACCATAATCAGGCTTCCGCAAAAGTCAGGGTGTGACAGCTTGGTATCAGAGCTTCGATCGTAGAGAACTAGGATTCTTTCTCGAGTCTAGACTACGATCATTAGGGCTCTCACGGAAATGTTTTTACAACATGTTTTCATTGCATACACGAAACGCCCAGATCCACAGGGAAACAGACATTTTTACAAACAAAAGACATGAAACATATTCCAAGGTTTACGTTTATGACTCTGTCTGAGAGACTGGGAAGACTAGGGAGTTCAGTCTGAGAGACTGGGTAGTTCTTCAGTCTGAGAGACTGGGAAGTGTAGTCTGAGAGACTAGTTGGGAAAGTCTGAGAGACTGGGTGTTTCAGTCTGAGAGACTGGGTGTTTAGTCTGGGAGGCAAGGTAGTTTAGTCTGGGAGACTGGGTGTTTCAGTCTAAGAGACTGGGTGTTTCAGTCTGAGAGACTGGGTGTTTAGTCTGGGAGGCTAGGTAGTTTAGTCTGGGAGACTGGGTGTTTAGTCTGGGAGACTGGTTGGTTTAGTCTGGGAGACTAGGTGGGATAGTCTGGGAGACTAGGAAGGATAGAAATTTTCATGAAGAATAATGTGAACACATGATTACATGATGAATTGTTATTGATTGCAATATACTAAGTGTTAGTGATTACTATGAATATACATGCTATGATTATTATGTACCAACACACATGTCACCTTCCTCAGACAGCGAGCTGTCAGACATTGACGACCTTACGACCATCGCCACAGATAATGAGATTGCACCTGCGCCGGAGATATATACATCAGACACTGAGAGTGATCCTAACATGCTGTCCAAGAACGAGGACGAATTCCAACCGTTCGTGCTGCCAGACTTTGATGATGATTTACCCTTGCTGACGGCTCCCCTGGCGAGGATCCCTTTTGTCATTGATTTCAGTCCATGACCACCTTATCATTGGTCACCCAGATGTCGAGCACACCATGGCTTCGATCCTCGATGATGCGCCTCCTGTGAACATTCCTTTCGAAGGTTGGCTACTCGACGAGTAGTTGATGATGACGTTGACATGTTTATTGATTGTCCTCCTGATGACGCCCGTGATGATGGAAAGTTGGACGAGAACGTTGTTACTAACTTCACTTCTTGAGACCCCTGTTATCAAGCCATCCCCTGATTCTGGTATGCATTCGATTTCAGACTCCTTTGAGTCTGTGACATTTTCAGCTTCACAAATGGTCAGGTTACCGCTTTTTGCTACTGACTCAGATGACAACACCGCTATGACTGTTGCACCATCACCTGCTCGAGATCCCACACCTTCACACGATCCAGAGCCTGCTCCTGAGACAGCTCCAGTTCCTTTTGGGTCAGCTTGATGTTGCACCTGCTGATCCTGCGCCCTTGCTTGATTATGACCCTATTTCTTTTGGTTTAGCAGACATTGCACCCCTTATACCTGACCCAGTACCTGCACCTGATGATCTTCTCTTTGTTGGGACATTTGTTCCTGCACCTGCACCCGCTGATGTTGCTCCTTTCCTCCTATGGAGTCCGACGTCCATCACACCAGCTTGCCTATTGCTCTCTTTCAAGACATATCCGCACCCTATCCAGAGGAAGGTACCTTTAGCCAACACATGCATGACAGTCTTTTTGTATCAGCAGCTTTTCCACAGATCCCTCAGGCTGTACTTTAAAGATATGATAACCAATGGACAAAGGCATTAGATGATTTATAAAAGGATATGTTGGATCATGAACTCATTATCACACACACAAAATTCTCCTCTCTTCCCCCATGCTCTCGGCAGACCCTTAACCACCATACAAAATCAACCTCCTTCAACCATTCTAAGCTTATACAAAGGAGCTAGGAGGGGTATAAGGAGGCTTGGTGGCTTTGGAACTTCAAGGACCTTTCTTACTTGCTTTTATCCACTCACTTTCTACTCTTGAATCATCCCTAGCTTTGTGCTAGTAGTAAGGTCCTTATGAACTCTTGTTACTTCATATATTGTTGGTTAACAGATGATCAACAATGTTAATCTTGTTGAACACTAAAGAACATATTCATAAAACTCTAACATAAGCTTGTCATATGATGAACTCTTGATGAAATAATGTTGTTAAGTGTATGTATGATACTTGATTGTTGTTTTCTTGAGATTACGATGTTGATCATCATAAGGAGCTTGCTAGATTGTGATTAAACACATGATCTAGCAAGTGAGAGGATGATTATGTGACAAAACAAGATGATCATCCTCATATATAAGCATGAACTTGAAGAATAAAGTGATTTCTTGAAAAATAATAAACAAAGTAGTAATCTTATGGATCTAAGATTTATGAATGGTTTTCCAAAAGAACCAAGTTCAAAATGTGATTTTTAGAAGATCTTGGTTCTTAATTAAATATACACTATTTTTGGTGATAAAACAAGTGTAGAAACACTTGAGAAACAAGAAGATTTCACAAAGAAACGTTTTTGTAAAATATGTTTACAAGTGGTAAACACCTAAACCTTCCAAGAATGAGATTTTTAAAAAAGTAAATGCATTTTAAGGGGTAACTAAACCTACTAAACACACTACCAAGTTACTACAAGCTTTTATGAAAGTTCAAGTTCATGTTGTTATGTAAGTAGCATTACTTTGGCACTTGGTAAGTGTTAGTTAGATTGTTGATTGTTGTTATGATTTTAAAAAGAAAATGATATGCTTCGATAGCATGGACACCTCCATTTTTAGGGGAATCTATGGAAAAAAATTCTAAAAATATAAACACTTAGAAAAATATCTTCAAACAAATATTTACAAGTGCATTTTAACTATGGTTTTCAATATAAACTTTGCCATAATTTTTGTAACAAAAATACAAGTATTGGAGGCTGGTTTTTATAAATAAAAATGGATAAATATGTATTTAGAATATATATTTACATTAAAGACATGATGTGTGTGAATATTTGTATGCTTTGTGTAGTAGTTATATTATTATAGGGATTAAAATAATATAACTTGACAAAATACCAAGAAATTACAATCCAGAATGTTACCAAAAATCACGAGGAATAAATACACGAGTTACACACAATATATTGGCAAACCGAACTAGAAACGTAACTTACAAATATTCCGGAAAATACGTTATAAATATATTTTTGGTAAATAATATTTTGGACACCGAAAGAATGAAAATGGGATTTTCACAATTATCACAAAGTTATGTCATATTTTGACAAGAAGGAGATATATAATTTTTGGCGATTAAAAATATATATTTTCTTGGAATATTTGGAAGATATATAATTTTTGGGAAAAATATATATTTCCTTGAAATACAGTATTTTTGGACGAAATAAGTTTATATATTTTCTAAGTGAGACTTGAAAATATATTGTTTTGGAAGTATATTGGATATTTATTAGGAAAATACGTACACACCGGAATACAACACCAATACGTGGCAAAATATACAAATACAAATATGAATATACCCATCCTTGGGAAGGAAATACGAATACAAATACTTGAGAAGTATTGTTACAAAATATTGTTTCACAATTATTCCAAAGTTAAATACAATTTAAAGTTAAAATATTTATTATTTTAACAAAGTAATTATAACTTGGAATAATAACGAAGACACTTTGAAACGTAAGTCAAAGGCACTAATCAATACAAAGACAAGGCACGACCCGCTCGTGTAACGGACCATAATACGCATGTAGGTAGTCGTGCGTTCTAGGGGAAGCTTTGAGTTACATCGGATACAAGGAACGCAAAACTGTGAGTTCATGTCCCCCTTTTCTTTTAACTTTTTCAGTTTTATACTTCGGGGGTGAAATACATGTTACATACTGCTTACAAACAATTACAATGGTATGATTAGCTAAGGAAAGGTACTGCTAGATCACGTGAATAGGTAGGCGAATACTTGAGACCATTAATCCTCATTGTAGGACCGAGGGGCATGAGTGATATATCTATTGGGTGTTGCGAGCCCCACCCATGGGCCTGCGAGTTGGCCGCATGTGGTGACTATGTCGTTCCGCCGGAGGGGCCGGTACGAAATACACATACAGGATTGAGTGCTTCCTATGCCATGTCACTTTTATTATTGTATTAGCTACACATTAATTGATCTGTTTTTCCTTGTTGCTACATACCAGTTTACAAGTACATACATACATACAAAGGTTTTCAAGGATGTTTCGTGCACACATACTAAACACATGAACTTGCTCAACTTTTGTTGATGTTTTCAAACTACATGTATTTCAGGGAATAAGTAAGTGGATCTGGCGGGCGTTGGAAGTTTTATGCTGCGATAGGAATAAAGATGTCATCCATGGTCTTTGGGTTTGGTCAGTGTGTCTTATTCCTGGATGAGACACGTCTTCCAAATCTTGGTTATTTTTTTTTTAAAAAACCCTTTTGACGAGTCCTTAATGAACTCATAAGCAATTTGTACTGGTTTGTAAAACTTAGATTTGAAGTCTACGTTTTAAACGATGTTGTTATGTTTTAAACTCATTTAATGGATGACGGATCTATGGTTTTATCATATAGTTGTTGTTATGATTGAATGCAATGGTATTAAGAAAGTCACACCATAATCTCGCTTCCGCAAAAGTCAGGGTGTGACAAACGAGCCATTAAGATATATCGAATTTTACATAATAAAGGCCTTAATTGGGCCATTAAGATATATCAAGCCCCACACAGTTTATTAGGGCTTGTATGACCTGTTAGTGTCCATTACGATACAAGATTACTCAACATGACATGATATAACCCTTCAACATCGAATGTTACATAATAAAGGCCTTAACGGGCCATTAAAATATATCAAGGCCCAACACGTTCTGTTAGGGCATATATGACTTGTAATTTTTTGTTACTATATAATAGCACTCAATACAACGTGATGTAATCCTTCAACATCGAATGTTACATAATGAAGGTCTTAATGGGCTTTTAAGATATATCAAGGCCCAACATGGTTTATTAGGGCATGTATGACTTGTAAATCTTCGTTACGATATAAAAGCACTCAATATAACGTGTTGTAACCCTTCAACATTGAATGTTTCAAAATAAAGGCCTGAACGAGCCATTAAGATATATCGAGGCTTAGTACAGTCTATTATGGCATGTTAAACTTGTAATTGTTCGTTACAATATAATATCACTCAATACAACGTGGTATAACCCTTCAACGTCGAATTTTACATAATAAAGGCCTTAATTGGGCCACGAAGATATATCAAGGCCCACACGGTCTATTAGGGCTTGTATGACCTGTTAGTGTCCATTACGATACAAGATTACTCAACATGATATGATATAACCCTTCAACATCGAATGTTACATAATAAAGGCCTTAACGGGCCATTAAAATATATCAAGGCCCAACACATTGTATTAGGGCATTTATGACTTGTAATTTTTTGTTACTATATAATAGCACTCAATACAACGTGATGTAATCCTTCAACATCGAATGTTACATAATGAAGGTCTTAATGGGCTTTTAAGATATATCAAGGCCCAACATGGTTTATTAGGGCATGTATGACTTGTAAATCTTCGTTACGATATAAAAGCGCTCAATACAACGTGTTGTAACCCTTCAACATCGAATGTTATATAATGAAGGTCTTAATGGGCTTTTAAGATATATCAAGGCCCAACATAGTTTATTAGGGCATGTATGACTTGTAAATCTTCGTTACGATATAATAGCACTCAATACAACGTGTTGTAACCCTTCAACATCAAATGTTTCAAAATAAAGGCTTGAATAAGCCATTAAGATATATCGAGGCTTAACACAGTCTATTAGGGCATGTATGACTTGTAATTATTCGTTACAATATAATATCACTCAATACAACGTGGTATAACCCTTCAACGTCGAATTTTACATAATAAAGGCCTTAATTGGGCCATTAAGATATATCAAGGCCCATACGGTCTATTAGAGCATGAATGACTCGTATTCTTGGAAACCATATAATAGCACTCAATACAACGTGATGTAACCCTTCAATATCGAATGTTATTTAATAAAGGTCTCAGCGGACCTTTAAGATATATTAAGGTCCCACACGGTCTATTAGGGGTATGACTTGTAAATCTTCGTTAGGATATAATAGCACTAAATACAACATGTTGTAACCCTTCAACATCGAATGTTTCATAATAAAGGCCTAAACGATCTATTAAGATATATGGAGGATTAACATAGTCAATTAGGGCATGTATGTGACAACCGGTAATTAACGACTTCTAATTACGCAATTAACAAATGTTTAAGGCAATAATAAATAGTGTTTAAGGCACGAATTAACTTAATTAGGCTCTTGGTATGCCTACAAACGCCTATCTGACTTTACAGTGCGCGTATGGTGATTTTCAGGAAATCTGCTGAGCGTTAAACAATAACGAACTGACACCGGACAAAATACTGACAACGCCGACAAATACGAAGTTTATTGTAACATCCCAAAAGGTTTACTAGACACATGAGTTAAATAAATTAAAAATTTAATATAGTTAATAGAAAATGTTATAAATACTAGTAAAAATAAAATGAGTTGTGAGTAAGAAATATGAAAGAAGTAAACAAAAAGGGGCATTGGTGAAAAATTAAGCAATGAAGGGATTAAATAAATAAAAACTCAAAATTTCACCTCCTGGGGGGTGCTGAGTTCGATCAGAGCAAAGGGAAACAAGGGGGAACCCTTGTTCTTGCTAAATTCAATCAATTGACAACGGATTTCAAAGATATTCAGATGCATGTCTCAAATTTTCGATCATCTAAGCATACATAGTGAAGTGGTAAGTCGAATTTCTTGATTTGGTGAATTGTAGAAAAAGGGTTTCAACCCAATCATGAGTTTGTGGTATGATTTGTGTAAGTTGGATGATAGGGTTGCTCCCTAGAGTAGAAATCAGGTTTGATTTTAGGTCAAATGAAAAATAATTGTATAAAACCACTTGAGGAAAAATTAGCATGAAAGGGATGATCAAATAGAAGTAATTATGATTAATCTTGATATATGATCTTGCTTGTGATACAAGAATGCTAGATAAATTGATGTAGAATAAAAGAATTGTATGAAGATGATTGATTATAGATGACATATAAGAGAAACTAGTAAGTCATGCTTTGAATGTTTGTACATTATGCTTTATTAATGTGACGCACATCAAGTGTTTGATGAAATGCTTAAGAGAATAAATGTGTGAAATCCTAAAAATTAGTGATAATGTTCGTTACTTGAAAATGAGAACTTTATGTAAATAATGGAATAAAAGTGTTGGGCTAAATAAATGAATGCGTTTAATGTAGGCGTGAAAGAAGAAGGCTCAAACACTAAGAAAACGGGAGACTCACAAGATCGAGGTACGTTTATGTACACCATATTTCTATTTTGTTGTCATATGTATGCTAATCCCAATTGTTTTATGTTGTTATGATAAATTATGAGATTTGAATCTACAGTTGCTTGAAAGTAAAAGTAAGACCCGTCATAAACGCGTTAGGAGAAATGAATAAGTTATGAATGAGAAAGCATTATACTCGGTTCTTTCTATATGAACCGGGTATAGGAAGTTAAGTACGTGACGAATGAAAGTCTACTCTATCCGTTCTTCTCGGATTGGAGTGTAAGTGTAGGAAATGAATACATTTGTTCGTCATGAACGAATCGAATGGAAGTTATGTTAGGAATACTAATACCCGTTTGTAACGGGTAAGTTAAGAAAAGTGCGTTCGTCTCTACATTGAGGCGAGCATGTAAAGAACCGTCTAACGGATAGTAATGTAATAGAATGATGTAAGGCTGTGATTGAGGCGAATCAAGTTGTTAGATGATTTGGTTAGTGACGAAATGCTAACTTATTTGTTTGTGTTGAATGTAGGTAAATCCTCATCTTAGGCGACTTGGCAAGTTGGAGTGAACACACGCACGTGCTATGACCATTAAGCGCTTTCGCTATTTTGTATTAATGTTTTGGGTCAAAGTATTTGTTTTGAATAACCTTGTTAGTAGCTATACTTTTGAAAAACTTGATGTTACGGTTTTAATCGTGTCTAGTCGAACGGGTTGTAGACGTTATGGTATTGATGATGGTTAAAACAGGGATACACTCGTCATATGGACGGGTCATGCCCAAATTTTTTTAATTTCGGATTAATGTTGTTAGTATTTTCTTTACCTTTAAATCGCGAAAAGCTTGGACGTTTTTAAAGGTTTATGTTTCTAGTGTCGTGTGGACGTTATTTCTATTAGAAGCAAAAGCGGGCCTTACAAGTTGGTATCAGAGCCAAGGTTTGAGAGATTCAAGCACAAGTAGTAGTGTTTGAACTCAAACCGACGGCTCGTTCAAAAGTGTGTTCACTCCAAGATCGCCAATGAGGTAACGTTTAAGTCGTGTATGAATGCAAATATGTTTATCATGTGTATGATGAAAATATTAAGTTAAATATATAGGAAGTAATATTAGAAGGTTAAACGGGAAGTTCCAGAGATCAAAGAGTGGGAACGGACCTGCAAATGAGTAAAAAACACTCCGAAAAGGTTCTTCAGCATTTCAGCAAAGGAAGGGCCGTCGCCGACGGGTCGTAAGCCGTCGTCGATGCCACCATGTTTGTTGACGCCTTGTTCTCCTACTTACGGGGACTAGTGGCCAATGCCACATTCCAAGGCCCGTCGCCGACGGGTCACAAGCCGTCGCCGACGGGTTGTGCAAACTCAGTCCGTCCACTTTTCACATTTTTCATATTTCTGTTATACGTACTACCCGAAAGCCTAGTTCGTGGCCCCGTTGAGTCCTTGTTGGACGAATTGAGTCATGAAAGCATAAAAGTAAATTGGTAGTAATGGGACGAACCCTACCAAACATGAACAAAAGTTGTGAAATTGTGTTAAATGAATGACACGAAATGAATGGTGAATCTAGAAAATTAAACATCGAAATACATGATTACAAATGTGATAATCAAAGGTTGAATAATGTGATATATTGGAAGTTTATGATTCGTATTAAACGTAGACATGACATTGTGTAGATGGCGGATGCGAGAAACGTTAATGATGATGATGATGATACGGCTCGTCAAGAAGAACTTAATAGCAAGGTCACAGAAGTGGCGGAAGGGGTTATGCAAGCTAATCTTCCACGATTAGCTCAAGAAGTAGAAAGTCGGGTGTTGGGAGTTGTGGATGCCTTAATGACTAGCAAGATCGAAGAATTGAAAGAATTGATTGAGGGATCTAAAGGTAAAAGCAAAGAACGACGGTGCACGTATAAAGATTTTATGGCATGCAATCCTGCAATGTATGATGGTAAAATCGATCCGATCGCATGCCAAAGATGGGTTTCAAACATAGAAGCGGTATTTATACGAAGTCGGTGTGATAAGGAAGACCAGGTGATGTTCGCTACTGGTCAACTCATTCTTCAGGCGAAAAATTGGTGGGATGCGCATAGTAAGGAAGTTGGGGAGGACAAGCTACAACGGATAACTTGGCAGGAATTCAAGGAACCTTTTATGAGATACCACTGTCCTCAGTCATCCATTGATAAGATTCAGGAGGATTTCTTACGCCTCCGACAGAAAAACGAGACGATAAACGAAATATCAAACACGTTCATGGATAAGATGAAGTTTTGCGAAGACTTTGTGAAGACAGAAAGAATGAAGATCAACCGCTTTTATGGTATACTAAAGGCAGAATTTAGGGATTTCATCACTCCCTCGAAGTGTGAAACCCTTGACGAGCTCATCAATCTGGCACGGGATAGGGAAATTGAAATTAAGAGGCAAGAAGAACATGGTGAAAAGAGGTCAATAGAAAGGGGGACCAATGCAAGTCCATCTAAAAAGGCGAGGTTCCATGATCAGGGAAGGAAAGATAAATCGAAGAGTGGTATTACTCCTTGCAAGACATGTGGGAAACTCCATACTGGGGAATGCCTTTTGGGTAAGAAGGGGTGTTATAAATGCGGTGAAGAAGGGCATACGTCCTACAAGTGCCCTAGCAACCCGAAGACATGCTTCAACTGTTTCCAAAAAGGGCATGTTAAGTCGGAGTGTCCTAAACTCCAACAAGGATCAAAGAAGGAGGGAAAGAATGAAGAAAGCTCTAAGGCGAAAGGGAGGATGTTTCAAATCACATCCGAAGAAGCTAAGTCCCATCCGAATGTGGTTTCAGGTATCTTTTTATTAAATTCCATACCGGTTTATGTTTTGTTCAATACTGGAGCCACTATGTCGTTTATTTCAAATAAAATCGTGCAACATCCTTCATTTAAGATTGAACGAATGCCGATACCTTTAGAAGTAGAAATAGCCGATAGTAAGAACTATGTGTTACACGAGATTTGTAGAAATTGCAAATTCTCTATAGAAGATGAAGAATTCGATATCGACCTCATACCTATGGTTTTGGGGGAATTTAAAATGATAGTAGGGATGGATTGGATGGCACGACACCGTGTAGAGATTAATTGCGAAAATAAGGTTATGCTTGTCCAATCTCCAAGTGGAAGGCAACTAAGTATTCAAGGGGAGAGAAATGTGGAAACAAAATTGTGCACCCTTGTTCAAGCCGTTAAATACGTACTTAACGGGAGTAGAGCATACCTAGCTTATGTAGTAGACGCTCGACAAAGCCTCCCGAAGTTTGAAGATGTTGAAGTCGTGAACGAATTTCCGGGACTCCCTCCCGAACGAGAAATAGAGTTTCGCATCGAATTGAATCCGGGTACGAAGCCGGTTGCGAAGGCTCCCTATAGATTGGCTCCCACTGAGATGCGGGAGTTAATGACACAATTACAAGACCTACTCGATAAGGGCTTTATACGCCCGAGTGTGTCACCTTGGGGAGCGCCTGTCTTATTTGTTAAGAAGAAAGATGGGTCGATGCGCATGTGCATCGATTACAGAGAATTAAATAAGCTGACCGTGAAGAACCGCTACCCTATACCTAGAATTGACGATCTTTTTGATCAATTACAAGGGGCGAGTTGGTTCTCTAAGATAGACCTGCGTTCGGGGTATCATCAAGTCAGGGTACAAGAAGAAGACATTGCAAAGACCGCATTTAGAACCCGATATGGACATTACGAGTTCCTAGTTATTTCCTTTGGGTTAACGAACACTCCAGCAGCGTTTATGGATCTTATGAACCGGGTATGCCGACCCATGTTAGATAAATCTGTGATCGTGTCCATAGATGATATTCTAGTCTACTCGCGAAGTAAGACTGAACATGCGAGACACTTGCGTGAAGTACTTGAAGTTCTCCGTAAGGAGAAACTTTACGCTAAATTCTCAAAGTGTGTCTTTTGGCTCAGAGAGGTGCAGTTTCTCAGCCACGTGATAAACTCGAAAGGTGTCTTGGTTGATCCATCGAAGATTGAGGCAATAATGAAGTGGGTTTCCCCAAAAACTCCAACTGAAGTAAGGAGCTTTCTAGGCCTTGCTGGCTATTACAGGAGGTTTATACAAAACTTTTCAAAAATAGCGCTACCCTTAACGAAGTTGACAAGGAAAAAAGGAGAGGTTTGTGTGGGGCAAAGATCAAGAAGAAGCCTTTCACGTGTTAAAAGAAAAGTTGTCTAGTTCTCTGGTCTTAACACTCCCAGATGGAACGGAAGATTTGGTTGTCTATTCAGATGCTTCATATCAAGGTTTAGGGTATGTTTTAATGCAAAGGGGAAAGGTTATCGCTTATGCATCAAGACAACTTAAACCGCATGAAGGAAACTACCCAACTCCCGACTTAGAGTTGGCGGCAGTAGTTTTTGCCTTGAAGATCTGGAGGCACTATCTCTACGGTGCAAAATGTACAATTTATTCGGATCACAAAAGCCTCAAGTATTTCTTCGAGCAGAAATACTTAAATATGAGGCAGCGGGGATGGTTAGAACTTATCAAAGATTACGATTGCGATATCCTTATCACCCGGGGAAGGCGAACGTGGTAGCTGATGCGTTAAGCCGAAAAGAGTATCCATCTCCCATTCGAGTGAAATCCATGAAGATGATAGTTACGCCACGTTTACTTGATATGATACGAGATTCCCAAATAAAGTCGCTTGGAGTAGAAGACCCAAAGAAAGAAAGAATGAAAGGTATAGCCGATAAATTAAAAGAAAATTCGACCGGACTCAAAATAAGATTCGGTCGAATTTGGATACCACGATTTTGCGAAGTAAAGACCGCTCTACTCGACGAGGCTCATAAGTCACGATACTCAATCCATCCCGGAGCAACCAAGATGTACCGGGACTTGAAAACCAATTATTGGTGGCCGGGTATGAAACGCGATATTGTAAAGTATGTCTCAAAATGCTTAACGTGCTCCCAAGTGAAAGCAGAACATAAAAAACCATACGGGGAGTTACAACCCTTGGAAATACCAGTCTGGAAATGGGAGGAGTTAACTGTGGATTTGGTAACCAAGCTTCCTAGAACGAAAAAGGGGCATGATACAATATGGGTAATCGTAGACCGACTCACAAAAAGTGCCCACTTTTTACCTATTCGAGAAGCTTACTCTTCTGAGAGGATGGCGGAAATTTATATGAATAAGATCGTATCTCGACACGGGGTGCCTGTGTCAATCGTTTTAGATCGGGATACTAGATTTACCTCTCGTTACTGGCAGAAATTCCATGAAAGTATGGGCACGAAGCTACACATAAGCATAGCCTATCACCCTCAGACTGATGGTCAGTCTGAGTGAACCATCCAAACGCTTGTTGATATGTTAAGGGCTTGTGCCTTAGATTTTGGCAGGAATTGGGATGACCATTTACCACTAGCGGAATTTTCTTATAATAATAGCTATCATAGTGGCATCCAAATGGCCCCTTATGAACTATTATACGGGAGAAAATGTAGAACTCCTGTGTGTTGGGGTGAAGTTGGACAGAGAGAACTTGCGCCAAGTGAACTGATAGCAGTAACGAATGAAAAGTTTGATTCGATTAGAGCCCGACTGAAAGCAGCCCAGGATCGGAAAAAAGCTTATGCGGACAAGAGGAGGCGTCCCATCGAGTTTCAAGTCGGAGATTATGTCCTGCTGAAAGTATCTCCATGGAAGGGTATAATCCGTTTTCGCAAATGAGGTAAGTTGGAAGGGTTGCATATCGATTAGAATTACCGTGCACACTAGACGGGATTCACAATACCTTCCACGTGTCGCAGTTGAGGAAGTGTCTTGCGGATGAAACAGCTCTAGTGCCTCTTGACGATATCGAGTTGGACGAGAGGTTAAATTATGTCGAAAGACCAATAGCCATTAAAGACGTTAAGGTGAAGAATCTTCACAACAAAGCCGTTAGACAAGTGTTGGTTCAATGGCAACACCGAAAAGGGTCGGAACTTACATGGGAAGCGGAAGATGAAATGAGAAAGCACTACCCTTTTCTCTTTGGTATGTAAATGTTTGAACTTGTTATGTACCCAGGTTTTGGGGACGAAACCTCCTTTAAGGGGGTAGACTTGTAACATCCCAAAAAGGTTTACTAGACACATGAGTTAAATAAATTAAAATTTTAATATAGTTAATAGAAAATGTTATAAATACTAGTAAAAAGAAAATGAGTTGTGAGTAAGAAATATGAAAGAAGTAAACAAAAAGGGGCATTGGTGAAAAATTAAGTAATGAAGGGATTAAATAAATAAAAACTCAAAATTTCACCTCCTGGGGGGTGCTGAGTTCGATCAGAGCAAAGGGAAACAAGGGGGAACCCTTGTTCTTGCTAAATTCAATCAATTGACAATGGATTTCAAAGATATTCAGATGCATGTCTCAAATTTTCGATCATCTAAGCATACATAGTGAAGTGGTAAGTCGAATTTCTTGATTTGGTGAATTGTAGAAAAAGGGTTTCAACCCAATCATGAGTTTGTGGTATGATTTGTGTAAGTTGGATGAGAGGGTTGCTCCCTAGAGTAGAAATCAGGTTTGATTTTAGGTCAAATGAAAAAATAATTGTATAAAACCACTTGAGGAAAAATTAGCATGAAAGGGATGATCAAATAGAAGTAATTATGAGTAATCTTGATATATGATCTTGCTTGTGATACATGAATGCTAGAAAAATTGATGTAGAATAAAAGAATTGTATGAACATGATTGATTATTGATGACATATAAGAGAAACTAGTAAGTCATGCTTTGAATGTTTGTACGTTATGCTTTATCAATGTGACGCACATCAAGTGTTTGATGAAATGCTTGAGAGAATAAATGTGTGAAATCCTGAAAATTAGTGATAATGTTTGTTACTTGAAAATGAAAAATTTATGTAAATAATGGAATGAAAGTGTTGGGCTAAATAAATGAACGCGTTTAATGTAGGCGTGAAATAAGAAGGCTCAAACACTAAGAAAACGGGAGACTCACAAGATCGAGGTACGTTCGTGTACACCATATTTCTATTATGTTGTCATATGTATGCTAATCCCAATTGTATTATGTTGTTATGATAAATTGTGAGATTTGAATCTACAGTTTCTTGAAAGTAAAAGTAAGACCCGTCATAAACGGGTTAGGAGAAATGAATAAGTTATGAATGAGAAAGCATTATACTCGGTTCTTTCTATATGAACCGGGTATAGGAAGTTAAGTACGTGACGAATGAAAGTCTACTCTATCCGTTCTTCTCGGATTGGAGTGTAAGTGTAGGAAAAGAATACATTTGTTCGTCATGAACGAATCGAATGAAAATTATGTTAGAAATACTAATACCCGTTTGTAACGGGTAAGTTAAGAAAAGTGCGTTTGTCTCTACATTGAGGCGAGCATGTAAAGAACCGTCTAACGGATAGTAATGTAATAGAATGATGTAAGGCCGTGATTGAGGCGAATCAAGTTGTTAGATGATTTGGTTAGTGACGAAATGCTAACTTATTTGTTTGTGTTGAATGTAGGTAAATCCTCATCTTAGGCGACTTGGCAAGTTGGAGTGAACACACGCACGTGCTATGACCATTAAGCGCTTCCGCTATTTTGTATTAATGTTTTGGGTCAAAGTATTTGTTTTGAATAACCTTGTTAGTAGCTATACTTTTGAAAAACTTGATGTTACGGTTTTAGTCGTGTCTAGTCGAACGGGTTGTAGACGTTATGGTATTGATGATGGTTAAAACAGGGATACACTCGTCATATGGACGGGTCATGCCCAAATTTTGTTAATTTCGGATTAATGTTGTTAGTATTTTCTTTACCTTTAAATCGCGAAAAGCTTGGACGTTTTTAAAGGTTTATGTTTCTAGTGTCGTGTGGACGTTATTTCTATTAGAAGTAAAAGTGGGCCTTACATTTATACGTATAACTTATACTTATGAATGTGGTTTTGCGAAAACATCATGCTTTCGAACGTCACAAAACGCAAACGTGAACGAGAAACGCGACTGCAGGAACGCACCGACAACGAAACGGAAACATCGAACAGGCGTATTACCTTCAAAACTGAAATATTATGACATATTTAGTTTCGTAATTGAATTTTAACATCCACAGACGAGATCGGATCAAAAAACGGATTAAAAACGATAAACGAAACGTTTTGCGCGATTTTAACGCAACCGACGAACGAACGCGACAAAAATCAATATCTGACGTAATTTTTAGTGTGTCAACTCTAAAAATTTATTTTACAACAACCTACGAAATTCGGGAGTGAAAACGGGCCGAAGAAATGTCATTGGACCACACGAAGCGTTAACTAGCCCTGGGCCCAGGCCCACTTGAAACCCTTCATATAAATACCTCACTTAACTTCTTCAAAAACCCTAGCACCCACTTTTCTTTTCAGTCGACACCCCCCACTGGTTCCTCTCTTTCTCTCGACATCTCCTCCCTCTCTCTCTCTCTCAAAATTCCGGTGACCGGAGATCGGAATTTCGGCCGTTTTTTTCTGACCGTCGCACACCCCAACACCCTCCTTTCTTCTTCTCTGGTCTTCTTCACCCGCACCCCCTCGTTCTCACCCTCGTTCTCGGGTCCGGCCGGCCACCAGCCGCGTTCTGATGATGATGATGATACACGGATGATGATGATGTTGATGTTGATAGACTGGTGATGGGGATGCCGACGTGAAGTTGACGATGACGGTGGTGGTGTGCCGATGGCGGCGGACATGGGGCTCCGGTAAGTGACTCGGCCAGAAATTTTGTGTTATGTAAGTTTACTCAAACATGAAATTCATAAGGTCATGTCTTGATTTAGATGCCATATTAAATGTAGGCCATGCAACTGTGGGTTTACTTTGGGCTTTAGTAATAGAAAATCATGTTAGTAGCAACAACCTGGTAAAATGCAGGTTGGAAAATGTCACAGGTTTTAAGTAAATGTTATTTTTTAGTCAAAAATATTAACTTGCATACTATGTTACAGAATTTGTTGGAGTTGGAAAATATGACTATAATAGGTCAAAGGTATTAGTAAACTACTAAACTCAGTGGCACCTTTGTATAAGTGTACGATAGAACTTTGGTATGTTGTATATAATGATATGTGAATATATGATTATATTGTTGTTATATAGTAAGTTGAGTGAAATAGACGTTCGACATAATTTTACCAATTCGATGTTGACCGAGGGTTAATGCAGCAACGCACCTGTCACACATCTAGTATAAATATGTACAAAACTATATTGAAGATGTTGATGCCTATATTTATTTGCTATTAGCTTTCATTGATGATATTTGTAATAACTTCTACTATTTACATATTTTTAGATGCGGAACAACATGAGAAAGGCTACGGACAATGCCATACATATGTTGGAAGGAGTTGATGCTGATTCTTTTAAAGAGTTAGGTATTCCATTAGTTTAGCTTTATATATAGATTTTGGAATTGTATGTAGTTTGTAATTTAATGTAGCTTGTTATACATTTAGAAAATAATTGTAATTTGACTGGTTTATTTCCGAATTTAATGTGATTGGGTTGATTTGAAAATGTTTGAATTGGTGTATATATAATGGCTTGATTTGTTCGGGTTTTGAATGGGCTCGAAAATGTCAAATTATATATTTTTTCCAGCTTACATTTTAAGACGGAGTTCATCATATAATATTAAATTATTTTCTAAATATGTATTTAGGATCAAAAGACGGGGTTCATCATCTTTTAAGACGGGTCTACTTTAAACCCCGTATTTTAAGACGCGGTATTTTAAGACGAGGTTAGAAACCCCGTCTGGTGTGTATCCATAGGAAACATGTAGGAAAAAGAATACACAGGTTTTGTTAGAATTGTGTAGGAAACAAAGATAAATTCGTAGGAAATGCATGGGAAAAATAATACATTCTGTTGGAATTGTGTAGGAATTAAGAACATATTTCGTTAGAACTGTGTAGGAAAAAAATATTTCCGTAGGAACTATGTAGGAAAAACGAATACATTCCGTTGGAATTGTGTAGGAAGAAAAAAAATTCCATAGGAATTGTGTAAGAAAATTAAAATATATAAAATATATATAATAAAAATAAATATAATTGATTTAAACACAAAATTTTAAAAAAGTAATGTTTCGTGGGAAATGCTTTGGAAAATTAAGAAAGTTAATTCCGTGGGAAATGTGTAGGAGAATTATAACGAAACATTTGTGTGGGAAATGAGTAGGAGAATTTGTAGGAAATGCATCGGAAAAAAATTACCCACGAGCAAAATTCCCACATCCCATTTTCGTGGGAAATCCGTGGGTAAACGCAGTTACCCACGGATTTCCAACGGAAATTGACGTTGGAATAATAGCAGTTTTCTAGTAGTGTTTAAACTTTTACTTGCTTTTTAAACTTGGGGAAAATACATGTGCTACGGTATGTTGAATACAAAAACTAAGGAATGATACTTTAGATCATGTCACGAATAGGGTGCCATAAGAACCATTAATCAGTTACATACCAAGACCGCAGATCAAAAGGTTAGATCTAATGGGTTTCAGGCAACCACACTCTTGGCCACTCTTTTACCAAGCAGTGCTTTTATGTCTCTAGTCGTGAATCGACAGTCGTGGAATCGACAGTCGTGGAATCGACAGTCGTGGAATCGACAGTCGTGGAATCGACAACTAAAAATGCCTATGTTTTGGATGCTTCCTATGTCGTGTCACATGTTAATGGCCTTGTAAACCATTAGCGATCTCGATTTCCTTACATTTACAGAAGTACATATTTCAGTACAATTACATACCATGTTTTCATTCAAGTATATAAACATTCAATACAAAAACTGCATGAATTCACACCAACATTATGTTGACGATTTTCCAAAACTCACATGTATTTCAGGAAACAAGTTGGATCTTGGGCGCTGGTGTTGTTTTCAAGATGTAAATTTCAAGTTTAGATGTCATCCACTTTTGTTTGTATCATAACTTGAGGGTTTTGGTTGAAACTTAAATGGCTCGTGTTTGTAACATTTCAATCTTATGAATGGATGAACATCTTGTTTTAAATCATATAGTTGTTTATTATAATCGAATGCAATGATATTGAGCAAGTCACGCATCATACACTTCTGCAAAAGTCAGGGTGTGACAGTTTGGTATTAGAGCTTCGATTGTAGTGAACTAGGATTCCTTCTCGAGTCTAGACTACAATCATTAGGACTCTCTCACGAAAACATTTTTACAAAAGGTTTTTCATTGCATTTACAAAAAGCGCCAAGATCCATGAATCCAACATTTTTCAAAGGAAAGAACAAACGAGAGTTATATGAGACATGTAGCATTTATTTGCTTGTGTATACTAAGTAACGGTATTATATATTAATATATATGCATATACGTGTACGAAATGATTATTGATGAGATACCTTCGACTTCGAATCATATTATTGTTCTTGACTTACGCAATGAGATTATCGACCTCACGTACACTGCGAAGCTTATGGTTGATTACCTAATGAGGCCCCAAGCTGGATTATGTAGAAAATGGTTGTTCTTCTCCCTTGAATGCGAAGGTGCCTAACTACGGCAGTGACGACGAGGTGGAGGAGGTAACCTTGGACAGCGACCTTATTAGTGAGACGAGACCCCGACGGCTTTTACGAAGCGAGATTGACGACACTCCCGTCCAATCAAGGAAGATGAAGTACTCATCTTGAAAGTGCCCCTCCAACTTCCAGGAATTCCCCTTATTCCTATTACATCTAAAGCATTGTGCCTATATATGCGTAGCGATAACAAATGATGGCGCGTGGACCACCATAATGGTCCTTTCCATGTCGGAGGTATAAGGACAGTGGTGTCCCCTCTGTGGTTGATCATCTACTTTGAACGAGGGAAAGTTGGGGTGACCGTGCAAGACAATTTATTATTAGGGGGCCCATGTAATAACGACTTGTAGTGCATGGAAATCCTGGTGGACTCTGCGGGTCAAGCTAATGATCACCACCCATCCAAAACTTTCTAAGTGTTCAGACCTTCATATAGTAGGGCAATACCTAGATAATTGCTATAGCACCTTACAAGTAGGAAACATGTCTTTGCCTACTTCGTGTCTGACACTTCTACCCATATTACAACACCGACGCACCCATCAGTACTTCCACCCTCTCTATCCCGTGGTGCACCCCATCGTTTGGGTAGTACATTCATACCCTAGAACCCACTTTACGGTTGCTTCAAGGCACAATTCGGTCCCGAGGAAGAAGTCATGTACCCTCACGACCTTATCTCTGCGTTTTCACTATCACTTTCTCCTATACGTGGTAGAAATGCACAACCCCCCCCCCCTCATCTCCTGTGAAGCATACCCGTTTATGTAAAACTAAAGACTATGGAAGAGTCAGAGACTTGAGGAATAAACAAGGAACAAGGTGAAGGGAAGACCTCACCGTATTTTTATAGCCCTGGATGACTTGCATCAATCGGAGTAAGGTGACTCTGAGGAGGTTTTCTATGCAAGACAACAACATCTATTCCAAAATAAATGTTTAATCTTGTCAATATGTTTCATACAAGAGAAGCACATGGAACCACAGCAAAGGAAATGTTGGCCGAGTCTAATCAGAACCTCTACCTGCAACAAGAGCTGAGCCTGAAGCTCTGTGGAACCAACAAGTTGCTGAAGCAATCATCCAATACAAAGCAAACAACACTGAAAACAACGGCGAATTAAGAGGAAGTATACACATCCCAAGTAAAGCTCTAAAGCAGACAACAAACATAAGGAAACGGCTGCGACTAGGAAAGTCAAGGCATTCGTTGTCATGACCAAGATAGGTGATAAAAACTACCAAGGAGAACTACCAAAGTGTGATAGATGTGGTTATTATCACACAGGTCTGTGCAGGACTCGTAGGTGTGAAATTGGGGCAAGACCGGGCATAGCAAGGAGGCATGCTGGTCTGGTATGAGACATGTGAATGGAATTTAGGGCAGTAATAGCAATGGCAAAGGCCAAAAGTTGCTACGGATGTGGCGACAAAGGACACTATCGGAAGGACTGCCCGAAGAAAAGTTCAAGCTCTTGGGAGCATTTTCATGAAGGGAATACGCAAGGCACACTAGTACCCGAACGTAGTTACGAGTACGTCCCTTATAAACCGACACATTGCATCCGTTCTATTTGATACCGGCGCCGACTTTGGTATTAAGTCTATGGAACTTAAGGATATACTTGGCTTAGGAACAAGTAAGCAAGACTCCCCACATGCTATAGAGTTGGCAAATGGGAAATCAGTCGAAATGGATAAAGTTATTAAGGGTTGTATACTTGGACTTGGGGAAACGAAAATTCCCTATCAACCTTCTACCAGTTGGTTTAGGTAGTTTTGATGTGGTAGTCGTCAGGATTGGATTTCCAAGAATAAGGCTGAAGTTGGTTGTCATGAGAAAATCATTCGCATCCCTCTTGCGAATGATGAAACACTCATCGTGCATGGAGAGAAATGAGACACGCCTCTGCGAATCATCAACTGTATGAAGGCGCAGAAATGCCTACGCAAAGGATGCATTGCGTTCTTGGCACACGTTGTTGATAAGAAGGCTGAGGAGCCGAAACTCGAAGACATCCCTGTGGTGAAGGAATTTCCTGATGTTTTTCCCGAAGATCTCCCAGGACTACCTCCGCAACGACAAGTCGAATTCCATATCGACATGGTTCCAGGCGCCACTCCTGTGGCCAAGACACCCTATCGACTTGCTCCATCCGAGATGCAAGAATTATCTACACAACTCCAAGAGTTGCTGGATAAAGGATTCATAAGGCCGAGCTTCTCGCCTTGGGGAGCTCCAGTTTTGTTCGTAAAGAAGGAGGATGGAACACTACGGATGTGTATCGATTATAGAGAATTGAAAAAGCTCACTGTCAAGAATCGGTATCCACTACTGAGGATTGACGACTTATTCGATCAGTTGTAAGGATCGAGTTACTACTCCAAGATCGACCTTCGGTCTGGCTATCATCAGTTAAGGATCCAAGAGGAAAGCATACCAAAGAGCGTTCAGGACGCGTTATGGGCATTACGAGTTCCTTGTAATGCCATTTGGATTGACGAATGCGCCAGCGATATTTATGGATTTGATGAATCGTGTCTGCAAACCATATCTCGATAAATTCGTGATTGTATTTATCGATGATATTCTGATTTATTCCTGAACGAAAGATGAGCACGAGCAACACCTCAGGACCATTTTGGAACTACTGAAGAAAGAGAAACTTTATGCAAAGTTCTCAAAATGCGAATTTTGGATTCGTGAAGTACAGTTCCTTGGACATGTCCTAAACGAGAATGGTATTCATGTAGACCCATACAAGATAGAAGCGATAAAGAATTGGGAAGCCCCCAAAAATCCAACCGAAGTTCGACAATTTTTGGGATTAGCGGGCTATTACCGCCGGTTCATCGAGAATTTCTCCAAGATAGCTCAACCGCTAACTTCCCTCATGCAGAAGGATAAGAAGTACGACTGGGGTGATAAGTAGGAAGAAGCCTTCCAACTTCTCAAAAACGAGCTATGCGATGCACCGATACTATCTTTACCCGAAGGCACTGAGGGCTTCATGGTGTACTGCGACGCTTCGCGTCAAGGATTGGGTTGCGTGCTCATGCAATGCCAAAAGGTCAATGCTTACGCTTCAAGACAGTTGGAAGTGCATGAAAGGAACTATACTACACAAGACCTGGAGCTAGGTGCGGTGGTGTTTGCCTTGAAGATCTGGCAACATTATTTATATGGTACTCGATGTACAATCTTCACAGATCATAAAAGCCTACAGCGAATATTTGATCAGAAGGAATTAAATATGCTTTAGCGACGTTGGGTCGATCTGTTAAACGATTATGATTGTGAGATTAAATACCATCATGGTAAGGCGAACGTAGTAGCAGACTCTTTAAGTCGAAAGGAAAGGGTTAAGACCCTAAGGGTTTGAGCATTGGAAATGACTGTTCGAACAAATCTTACTACACACATTCATGACGCACAACAAGAAGCCCTTAAGAAGGAAAATCGTAGAGCTGAATATCGCCGAGGTACGGAGAAGAAATTGGTGCCATATGAAGAGGGAACCTTATACTTTATGGGGCGTATTTGGGTTCCGCTCTATGGCGGTAGTCAAGAAGTCATCTTTGATGAAGCTCACAAGTCGAGATACTCGATCCACCCAGGATCGGACAAAATGTATCAAGACCTGAAAGAATACTACTGGTGGCCAAGGCTTAAGAGCGACGTAGCTATTTACGTTGGAAAATGCCTAACCTGTGCCAAGGTCAAGACTAAATATCAGAAACCGTCCGGTCTCCTGCAACAACCAGAGATACCCAAGTGGAATTGGGAGCAAATCTCGATGGACTTCATAATAAAATTACCCAGGACCCCTAGAGGACATGATATGATATGGGTAACAGTTGATCGATTGACGAAGTTTGCATATATCCTACCCATCTGAGAAAAGGATAGCACCGGAAAGCTTGCTGAGCTATATCTTAAGGAAATTGTAGCACGGCATGGAATGCCTGTTTCGATTATTTTAGACAGAGATGGACGTTTCGTATCAAGGATCTGGCAATCCTTCCAAGAGGCTTTTGGATCTCAACTAGATCTAACCACGGCCTTCCATCCGCAAACAGACGGTCGGAGCGAATGGATCATACAAACACTGGAAGATATGCTTTGCACATGTGTTATGGCTCTAGGCGGTAGCTGGGATACTCATCTGCCTTTAGTTGAGTTTTCCTATAATAACAGCTACCATACGAGCATAAAAGCCGCACCGTTCGAAGCTCTATATGGCCGCGAGTGCCGCTCATCGTTGTGTTGGGCAGATGCTGGAGACAAACAGTTGATTGGTCCTTAACTCGTTCAAGTGACAACCGACAAGATCGTGCAGATCCGAGAGCGCATTAAAGCGGCTCGTGATCGACAAAAGAGCTACGCTGATCGAAGATGAAAACCCTTTGAATTCGAGGTGGGAGACAAAGTGTTGTTGAAGGTCTCACCTTGGAAGGGTGTAGCAAGATTCAGAAAGCGTGGAAAGCTGAATCCACGATACATCAAACCATTCAAGATCTTGGAAAGAATTGGTACCGTGGCGTACAAACTGGAGTTACCAGAAGAACGGAATGGAGTACATGATACGTTCCATGTATCCAACCTAAAAAAGGGTCCAACCCAAGAACCGTTATCATCCCTACGGATGAAGTGCATATCGACGACACAATCCAATTTACAGAACAACCTGTTGAGGTAACGGATTGGAAGATCCATAAAACAAGGAGAAGTTGCATTAAACTTGTCAAAGTACGTTGGAACTCTAAGCACGGACCCGAGCACACATGGGAACGTGAAGACCAGTTCAAAACTAAGTACCCCCACCTTTTCGAGAAAGCTCATGCGGGAGATAACTCAGCCTGAATTTCGGGACGAAATTCTTTTAACGGGGGGAGACTGTGACAACTGGCAAAAAACCGGTAATTTCCGTACAGTCTAATTATTAGTAAATATCTGCAATTATGTGCTTAAATGTCAACATTGTCTAATTTCATGCTATACATGTGAATTCATGCACGTTTTATACTTCAAATATTGCTTTATGCATTACTTTAGCGTTGCGTCAGAAAGACTAGTAAACTCACCGGTAAGACACACTGTGTCAGCAGCTCTGCAGAAAGCAGTCAGATAATAGAATTAGGGCCTAGGAGCGGGTCCAACATCTAAAATACATTAAAACCCAAGTATGGATACAAGGGTTAACATATAAACTTTCCGGAAGCTAAACTATGCACTAAAAATCACCCGAAACTCACTTTAAATGCGGAATTCAACAAAAATCAGCATAATTCAGCAATAATTCAGCTTTTTATACAATAATAACATGCAAAAATTTATGTTTTATTGTCCAAAATAACTTACAAAATGTCGGGAAGTGAAACTGCCACAAAAAGTGCTTTATACCTAGTGAAACTGTGCAATTCAGCACTTTAACGAACCGTAACGAACCAAAAAACCGGACAATAACTGGGACATCAAAATTTGACTAGAAGTAATGTTTTTATGATATTAAACTAGTATTGATGCTATAACACCTTTAAAACTCATAAAAACACCTTAACACACTTAAACATACTTAAACCTTCTAGTTTGCACTAAACCTTCAATTTCCAAAATATTACACATTACCCCCCCCCCTTCACCAAATCCGGCCCCAATGGGTCCCACACATGGATTTTATTTGATTTCATTAGATTTTATTAGATTTTATGTGGGGAATATTCTAGTAATATACCATAAAGAAGATTTGGAAGATCTTTATAAATCCTAAAATACTCACACTTCCATCATTCACCTTCTTCTTCCCTCCTCCCTCTCTTGCTCTCGGCTCAAACCCACACACATACACCCACCATTTTCAAGCTTCAATCATTCAATCCAAGGTGATCTAGTGGTGTATGGAGGCCATTTAGGAAGGTGTATGGTGCTAGAACTTGAAGGACCACCTTGTGGAGCTTTTAACCTCTTGATTTCTTCCTTGTTCATCATCTCCATTTTTTTGCCACTTCCCTAGCCATTAGAGCTAGTAGTAAGCTTCTTGATCACTAATTTAAGTTATGCTTATGTTATGTACAAGTTTCACCATCTAAACAACTTAACTTCTAATGTTAAAAATGAAAAGATCTAACATATTCATGAAGAAAATAAGTGATTACATGAATTTTTAGTGTATGTAATGAAGTTGTTTATGTTATATCTTGAGTTTATGATTAGATAAAGTATGTTAAAGCTTAGATCTACCAAGTTTAAGCATGGATCTTGAAGGATCCATGGTTAGACTTGAAGATGAACATGTGAAGCATAATGTGAACTTGAAATAGGAATTTTTACACATAAACTTGTAATCTTGAAGTAATAAAGTGTGTGTTAAACTAATTTTTGAAACTAATATCTATGAAAAGTTTGTTAAAAGTTTAACACAAAGCTTGTTTATGAAAGATCTAAAAATATTAAGCATGGATCTTGAAAGATCCATGGTTAAACATGATATTAAAAATGATGATCCTTCTAATAAACATAAAAGTAGTTTTAGAACATGATTTACAGGTTTGAAAACATAAAACTCATGGATGAATGAGTTAGTGGATTAAAGTTTCACATAAGTTTGTTTAAAATACAAAAGAACACTTGTTTTTGGAAAGATCATAATATGTAAAGTGTATATCTAAAAGACTACACATTTCTAACAAGAGACAAGTTCACCATGATGTTTCATATGAAGAAGTTAGTGTTTATTGTTGATGATTGTTGTTGGAAAATTGTTTTGATGTTGAAAAGAAAATAAACACATGTTTTGAAAACATGGGAAATCTCCATTTTTAGGGGAAACTATGTCAAAATTTTTATAAAATTTGGGTTATTGGAGTTTAATAATCCAAAGTTTTTCCAGTTAGCCGATAATAATCCCAACTTCAAAAATTCCCTCTGATAATTCCAACTTGTAAGATTTTGACTCCCATTGATCCTTTTCTAACTGGGTTACCAGTTAGTTATTTGCTAATGTGTTTTTTGCTGATGTGGCAGATGATATGGACCCTTATGGACATAGAAGATGACTTGACTGCTTATGTGGCACCATCACTATCTCCACCACCACTGACCCCACCACTAGCCACCACCACCACTACCAACCCCCACCACCACCCACCGCCAACCACCATTAGCTACCACCAACCTTCAGCACATCGTCATCAACCACACTCAACTCCATCACCACACTAACTCAGTCACCTGCGTAGCGAATTAAGGTCTGAACAACAAAGCCAAATAAAAAGGCAGTGAAAAAGCTAAAAGTCGATTCAAATCAATCTCATTAGTCCCTATGCAACTATTTCTAGATAGAGAAAGTGTGCAAAGGTCGCCGGAGAAGAAGACCGGACTTTCGCCGAAGTTACAGAGGTCGTCGGACAAATGAAACCTTATGTTTTATCATCAAGCAGCATCCGTACAATAACCAAGAACAACAAACAACTCTATCGACGCCAATAGTTACAAAAATGTCCTATTGATCGATACTCCGGAAAACGTCTGGTCATCTTCTTCGGCAACTTATGTGTTGAGTAGTAGCCTCTGGTGCTTGCTTGCCAACCTGTGGTAGTTGGTAATAGCCTCCGGCGAATGTCTGGTCATCTTCTACGGTCATCTTTACACACAAATGGAGATGGCGGTAGTAAGTGGTGGTGGTGGTGGTGGGTGAAGATGACGGCGGTGTTGGTGGAGATGACGGGCGGTGTTGGTGGAGGTGGCAGTGGTGGTGGGAGGTGTAGATGGCGGTGGTTGTGGTGGTGGCTGATGGTGCTAGTGGTGGTGGTGGTAAGGTAGTAATGAGAGTGCCAAATCATCGTCCAAGTCAGCAAATAATAAAGTAGTGTGCCACGTCAGCGTCCAAGTCAACGAAAACTAACTGGGTTATAACCCAGTTAGAAAAGGATCGATGTGGGCCAACATCTTCCAAATTAGGATTGTCTGAGGGAATTTTTGAAGTTGAGATTATTATCGGCTAACAAGTGAAACTTTGGATTATTAAAATCCAATAACCCATAAAATTTTGACACTTAGAAAAATATAAGTTTTGGTGAAACTTATTCCCTAAAAATATTTACCAAGGTTTCCCTAATTTTTGTGTAAAATTACAAGTCAAGAAATGGTGATTTCTTCAAGTTAAAATCAATATTAAGAAGGTATATTTTTGGGGAAAATATATATATTTAGTGATCATCAAATTTTGTGCTAAGTGTATATTGTGTGTATTATATGTAGTAGTGTATTAAGGACTTGAAAATACACTAAATACTCCCAAGGAGTATGAATACAAAAATACACATACAACTACATGAGAATACATAAGTATACAAGTATACAAAAATCGGGTGAATAACGAGAATGATTATATATATTTTATAGCATGACAAAATATATATATTTCTTACAAGTCTTAAAAGTATATTATTTTTAAGAAGTCTAATTCAGGAAAGTAATATAAATCAAAGTATTGATTTTTGGTGAAAAATACCAAATACACAAGTATTTACATAAAATACAAGTATACTTTCCTAAGAATACTTGTACCAAAATAATATTGAGGATATTATTTTACGAAATACTTATATTTATTTTTGGGAAAATAATATAAGTAACATACATAAAAAGTTAAAAATATAAATTATTTTGAGTAAACTGCCATTTTGGTCCCAGTGGTTTGGGCACTTTTGCCATTTTAGTTCAAATCTCAAACTTTTTACATCTGGGTCCCTATGGTTTGCATTTTGTTGCCATTTTAGTCCAAAATCCAAAAACCCTCTATTTTAACTGTTGAAAACAGATTATTTTATCCTTTAGTGCAGGGGCATTTTGGTCCATGTTAATTTATTATAACATTTCAATAATTAATAACATCATCTTCAAGAACATCATCAAACATCATCATCAAAACCCAGAAAATCAAGAACATCATATTCAAGAAAATCAAGAACCCAGAAAATCAAGAACATCATCTTCAAGAACATAATCAAAACCCAGACATCGTTCATCTTCAAACATCATCATCAAAACCCAGAAAATCAAGAACATCATCTTCAAGAACATCATCAAAACCCAGAGATCTTTCACCTTCAAACATCATCATCAAAACCCATAAAATCAAGAACATCATCTTCAAGAACATCTAAAACCCAGAAAATCACCATCCTCACTCACCATCCACCGCAACCACCACACGCTTCCACCACAACCACCACCACCTCCATTACCACCAGACATTACCATTACCATCACCCCCAACCACCATCCCGCACCAACAACCCTGCACCACCACCACACCGGCAGATCTGAACCACCATCTCTCACGGCGTACCACCACGCCAACATATCTGAAACAAGCACTATCCCCCCACCACCATTCTGCACTAGAAAGAGAGAGAGAGAGAGAGAAACAGGAGAGAGGGAGAGCCGAATGAGAGAGATACATGAGAGAGATAGAGAGAGGAACACAGAGATGACGATGGTGGATATGAGTTTCGGTAGGGTTTCGAGCCAAGAGCTCTAGCTCCTGCGAATTTACACGCTCGGATTATGTGGTGGTGCTCAGGTGGGACGACGCCGGAGTGGCGGTGGTGAGAAGGGGGAGGAGGTGGCGGTGGTGGCGGTGCTATAGAGAGAGAGGAGAGAGAGAGAGAGAGGGAGGAGGTGGCGGTGGTGGTGCTATAGAGAGAGAGAGAAGAGAGCGAGAGAGAGAGAGAGAGAGCTGATTATTTTGGGGATGATGATGATTTATTTTGGGGATGATGATGATTTATTTGGGTTTTACAACAAATGAAATTTAAAAATGACCAAAATGCCCCTGCACTAAAGGACAAAATAATCAGTTTTCAAAAGTCAAAATAGAGAGTTTTTGGATTTTAGACTAAAATGGCAATAAAATGCAAACCACAGGGACCCAAATGTAAAAAGTTTGAGATTTGGACTAAAATGGCAAAAGTGCCCAAACCACAGGGACCAAAATGGCAGTTTACTCAATTATTTTTAACATCTATTACCTTGAAAAGGGACTACATGAATGAATATATATTTGAGAAGAAAAATATATATTTACAAAAATACATTACATACATAAAGTGCAAAGGCATGACAAACGGGCGAGACCCGACAAACAAGGGCACGACCCTCACAAAGATTGAACAAACACAGAACATATACATAAACAAATGATGGTGACTTGTACTTGTATGATACAAGTCTAGTGACTAACATTAATAGAACACGTATAGGTCACGACGCTACGAAACCAACCGGTGAAGTTTACGGCGCAGGATGCGCAAAGTTGTGAGTTCATGTCCCCACTTTTAAACTTTTACTTGCTTTCTAAACTTGGGGAAAATACATATGCTATGGTATGTTGAATACAAAAACTAAGGAATGATACTTTAGATCATGTCACGAATAGGGTGCCATAAGCACCATTAATCAGTTACATACCAAGACCGCGGAACAAAAGGTTAGATCTAATGGGTTTCAGGCAACCACACTCTTGGCCACTCTTTTACCAAGCAGTGCTTTTGTGTCTCTAGTCGTGAATCGACAGTCGTGGAATCGACAACTAAAAATGCTTATGGTTTGGATGCTTCCTATGTTGTGTCACATGTTAATGGCCTTGCAAACCATTAGCAATCTCGATTTCCTTACATTTACAGAAGTACATATTTCAGTACAATTACATACCATGTTTTCATTCAAGTATATAAACATTCAATACAAAAACTGCATGAATTCAGACCAACATTATGTTGACGATTTTCCAAAACTCACATGTATTTCAGGAAACAAGTTGGATCTTGGGCGCTGGTATTGTTTTCTAGATGTAAATTTCAAGTTTAGATGTCATCCACTTTTGTTTGTATCATAACTTGAGGGTTTTGGTTGAAACTTAAATGGCTCGTGTTTGTAACATTTCAATCTTATGAATGGATGAACATCTTGTTTTAAATCATATAGTTGTTTATTATAATTGAATGCAATGATATTGAGCAAGTCACGCATCATACGCTTCCGCAAAAGTCAGGGTGTGACACGGTCGCATTAACCCCTACTGATTATGTTATCAAACAAGACAGATTAAAATGGGTTACGTAATTTATTAATCACAATCCGATTAAATGATTCCATACCCGACCAAGCGGTAATATTTTACCGTATCCTAAGCCCGTATAAGGGAAAATAAGTTAAAAGTATTTACCTGAGCTATTACTCGATTCACAGCAAAATTTATATAACTCAGCCGTATCCAATCTAACTAAATGCAGATAGCTTTTACCGGGAGGCTCTAGTTTGGAATGATGGTCATGTATAACCAATATAGAATGCTAACGGGTCTTATTTAGGTCATAGACCTAGACCGGCTAACTAAAAGTATTAGAAATAGGTACGATACGCTAGATTAAGCGATGACCGGAATAGAATGTAATTTAGACCCAACAAGTATGAAGACTTGTATAATATGGGTAACTAAATACATTCTGGATTTTGAAGTAAAAATGATACTACCTCCGTCCCATTAAATGTGTCTTATTTTGAATTTTCAAAGTCTTTATTTATGAACTTTGACTTTAATTATATATTTTTTGTGTTATATAAAACTTGATGAAAATTAACCCGATAAAAACACTTGTAAAACACACTAAAATCATATAACTTTCATCAAGTATTATCTAACACAAACAAAATTATTTAAAGTCAAAGTTTACAAATAAAGACTTTGAAAATTCAAAATAGGACACTTTTAATGGGACGGAGGGAGTAAGGTTTAACTCGTTTCAGTAAACTTACGTAAACTAGTTACGTAAGTCTAACCGTACGCGTATAAGCGATAACAAGTAACCGGATAAGTCATGAACAAGTTCCATATGACTATATACTTTAAACAAGTTATAATATCAGTAGAATATCAACTTGTATGCCCGTTAAGGTTTAAAAATGAAACTATGCCTCATAAGGGCGTTTTGGTCATTTTACGATATATAAAAGAAACTTGTGTACAATCTGATGTTACGACCATAAACATTCTTTGAAAATACTTTATTTATGATAGAGTTAACTGCCATTTTCGTCCCTGTGGTTTGGTCACTTTGGCCATTTCAGTCCATTTTTCAAAAATGCGCCATTTTCCTCCCCGACGTTCTGGAAAGGTGCCATTTCAGTCCAAAAATCATAACCCAGTTAAGTCGGTTTGTAAATAAGAACTGATTGTGTAAATTTGTTAATAAAAGGACCATTTAAGTAAAATGTATAAATATTTATATAATTATAAAATCTATATTATACAAAATATACACACATTCAGTAACCTGTAACCACACCATCACCGCCACTCTCTCTCTCTTTCTACTCTCTCTCTCTCTCTAAACCACCACCAACACCATCACCTTCACCTCCACCGCCGCCGCCACACCAGACCCCACCCACATCCCCTTCCAACACCACCACCATCCACCAAAACCAAACATGTTCTATCTCTACACTCTCCACCACCTGCATCACCAGTTCCCACCACCGCCACCACAGCCACTGCCACCACCACCACTCCGATCTGTCACCAACATCTCATACCACCATCTCCACCTCGTTCACCACTAACACACCACCACCACCACCACACCTGCCGCCTCCCTTTCTCTCCCTACTCTATATAAAAACACCACCACCACTAGCCCTGGCCGCCATCAACATCTCAGGCCACCGTCACCGCCTCATTCAGCACCGTCACCATCCAATCCATAACCACCGTCCCACCACATTACCCTTTGTCTCTCTACTCACTCTCTCTCTCTCTCTAACTCCAGTAACAACAATATCTCAGACAACCATCACCAATTCACCACCCTCATTCACCACAGTCAACATCCCATCCATAACCACCATCGCCATCACCAAAACAGCCAAACAAACCTAACACCTAAAACATTTCATTTCACACAGACATTTCATCAAACACCTTACCTGCATACTCACCACCGCCACCGGAACCGGAGCTCCGGTGGTCACCACCGCCGCCGCCGGAACCACCACCATCAACGTCATCATCGTCATCATCTGTTATCATCATCATCGATCATCATCGACCTTCATCATCATCATCGCGATCTTCATCATCATCATCAGACCTTCATCACCACTGCCGCCGCCTGCAACTCACCGGAAAAATGGCACCCCCACCGTCGCCGGTTCTCTCTCCCGCCTCCTTCCCTCTCTCTCTCTCTCTCTCTCTCGTCGTTATCTCTCTCTCTCTCTCTCTCTCCGACTTTCTCCCTCTCTCGTCTGATCTGTGAGATGTGGAGGGGTGTGTGGTTAGTTTGGTTCGTGGGGGTGTGGGGGGTCGGAAAGATGGCTGGATTTACTCCGGTCACCGGAGTAGAGAGGTAAAGGTGATGGTGGTGGTGATTGCAGAGCATAGAGAGAGAGAGTAGAGAGAGAGTGTGTGTGTGAACTGAATCAGAGTGTGTGTATACATTATATATATATATTATATATTTTATAATTATATTAATATTTATACATTTTACTTAAATGGTCCTTTATGTTACAAATTTACACAATCAGTCCTTATTTACAAACCGACTTAACTGGGTTATGATTTTTGGACTGAAATGGCACCTTTCCAGAACGTCGGGGAGGAAAATGGCACATTTTTGAAAATGGACTGAAATGGCCAAAGTGACCAAACCACAGGAACGAAAATGGCAGTTAACTCTTTATGATATAATATCATTAGGATATCAAACATATGTGTGTTTTATAGTTTAAAACCAAACTATGCTCCGTATGGGCATTTTGGTAATTTCACACATAGTTTTGAAGGCTAATTTGGGAATCTGAGTCTATACCATATACCTACTGTAAAAATATTTAAAATGATTTATAAAATCAGTAGGTAATAATTCTTGATTGGTAGTTATGGTTTAACACCATACTACGCGCCGAAACGGCGTTAAAGTCGCTAAATGACGATATTTGCGATCTTATAGGAAAACTGATGTTTTGATCAGATTTATATGACCAATATATGTTAATTAATATAACATATCAGTAAATAAAAGGTTTTGTTTGAAAATCATGCTTTTAAATTATTTTAGGTGCAAAAAGGGCATTATCGTCATTTAAGGACATAATTCAAGAACGTATGCGAAAAATCAGTTTCTAAACTGAATGGACATCCCAAATTATCCTAATTATGATATTACATCAGTAGGCAATGAGTTTGTTATGAAAAAATATGCTTAAAACCGATCTATGTGCCTAAAGGGCATTTTAGTCAATTTAAAGCACAATTTACAATATTATATGCAAACTCAATTTATGATCAGGTTCGTAACATTGATATATGTTAAACATGTTAACATATCAGTACCTAAGTTATTTGAATGCTTATTGGTGTCTAAAACCTTATTTTTGCTAAAAAGGGCATAACGGTCAAATTACGGCATATTAATGGATCTTGCATAAAATTCAGATTTCTAATACGATTATGTAATATAACCTTATAGGGTTATGCTACATAATAATATGATCCTAACGGAACCTAAAATCAGTAGCAAACTAATCTAATTCGGTTCATAATCGAAAGTCAACGCAGAAGTCAAACTTCGCGACTTTCAGTTGCGAACCGACCGTAAAACTGGAATTAACGAGCCGAACATGTTTACACATGTTCTAATAATTATTACCAAGATGTTTAAATGATAAAAATATTTTAGAATACTTCTAAACTCATATCGCAATTATTTCAAAAACTGACCCATTGACTTTTTAAAACAATATTATGTTGACTCGTCAATTGACCAAGCAAACGTGATTCTTAGGAGGTGCCCTTTTGAGGGATTAACACCTACCCAATTACGATCACGTAGCCACATTCGTTGCAAACAATGGCTTGACCGTTTAAGGTCTAACTAAAAGTCAAAGCGTTTATCGTAAACGCTTGACTTTTCGGCTTTTAAGCCAAATAAAAGAACTAGTCACGAAAGGAACACTTACACAGTGGTCCTATGGACTGAAGAAAACTCAAAGGTGGTTCCCAATTGCTTAGGATGCTCCAAGATGAGAAGATAGGAAGAAATAATGAAGGTGTGAGCTTGAATGAATGAATTCTAAGCCTTTATATAGATTTTGAGAATTGATAGGATCTTGCCAGGCATTCTAGGGGATTTATGATATGATTACATGTGTTATACCATGTTTTAAAACCATTAACAAGCCCCATGATTGATCAAATGGTTTAGAAGTTATGTGTGGTGAACAAGTAATGAATAAAAAAAATTAATAATAATAATAATAATAATAATAATAATAATATGCCCATCGTGACCAATATTAGGCACACCCGGGAGTATGACCGAGCATCACGGAGTTCCCGGTTCGTTTAAAAGGTCTCTCAAAGGTGTAGATTTACACGTTGACGCTTTTAGTCCTTTTAACGCACAAACTTGTGCGTATTATCGTTTAATGGCATCAAAGCCTTAAACAACCAATATTATACATTCTCGTGAGTATTATCAAACATCACGATGCTTCGGGTTCATTAAAAGGTCACTCAAAGGTAAGAATTAACATGTTGACACTTTTAACCCTTTTAACGCACAAACTAGTGCGTATTATCATTTATCGGCATTAAAGCCCTATATGGCCAATATTATGTATTCCCCGGAATACAATCAAATATTATAACGCTCTGGGTTTGTTAAAAGTTCACTCAGAGGTATAATTAAACATGCTGACGCTTTTAACCCTTCGTCGTGCAAACTTTTAATTAATTACGTAAACGGTTCCTTTCGATCAACTAGTGGCTCAATTATAATTATAAATACCTTGTATTGTTATTCAGAGGCTTAGTTTAAGCATGTTAACACTTTCAGTCCTTCCAAATTCAAAGTTTTTGATTTTTTGCAAAATTAGTCCCTAATAGTCAACGTTTGACTTCATTAGGGTTTAATACACGTGTCAACACATCGTTGGGCACGATTTTACGAGGTGTTACATTTTACCCATCAACCGGGTTCATACCAAAGTCATTATTCATGCACCCATTACGGTATGCCCTGAGACTTCTTTTCGACCCATTTAGTTATTCGTATGAAATCCTCAGCTCGTTCAACCTTACAAGGTTGAACACATTTTATTCTAAATTTTTTTCGCGAATTCATCATCTTTTAGTCACAACTCATTTTCTGAGTCTTTTGACTTTTAATCCACGTTCCCGTTTTCCGGTTTACGCATATATTTGAAATCCTACCCATCAACTGGGTATTTTACCGAAGTCATTATTAATGCAACCATTCTGGTATGTATTAAGACTTCGTTTCCATTTGGTTGTCTTAGTGAAATCCATCACTTTTATTCAACCCGTTTGACTTATTCGTGTGAAATCCATCACTTATGAACAATCAAACTTTATTCTTTATTTGACCTGTTTGACTTGTTCGTGTGAAATCCATCACTTATGAACAATCAGAATTTATTCTCTATTTGACCCATTTGACTTGTTCGTGTGCAATCTATCACTTATGAATGTTGGTGCATATATTATATGTCCGCCACTGTGCGAATAAGCTAGATAGAGCGTGTGTTGAATATTGTATATAATAGTGTGAAAACGGACAAGGTTTTGCATTGTAAATGTACATTCGTACTGATGGACTCAATCCATACGAATGGACATCATACTGGTCCGTAAAAAGTCCATTCATACAAATGGACAATGTTGATCCGTCCCTAGATGGTGCATTCGTGATTAAGTCCATTCGCACATGTTGATCCTTGCGAATGGGCTATGCCTATAAATAGGGATGAGGTCTTCTCATTTGGATAAGCTTTGGTTCCCAGAGGGGAGATGTTGTCCAATTGGTTTCATGGGTATGTAACTTCAAATCATCAATAAAAACCAGTTTAAATTAACTTGTTTGGTGTCTATTTTGTTTCTATTCCTTTCTTATCAACAATATTACACCGAACCGGTTATCTCGGGGCCAAAACTCTGTTAAACTCACTGGAACCTGGAATCTCAATTTTTATCAGAGTTACGCTACCGATTCAATCAATCTAACAGTTGACTGAATCACCCACGCTCATAAATTTTGGATTTATGAGGAGTTTTGACGTAAAAAATCGAATAAACATCAAATTGAAGGTAAATTCACGGATGGAATTTGAAATTGAATGCATCATTAGATTCAGAATTGATTTTCGCACAATCCTGTGAAATTTCATCATGAAACTCGCATAAATAAAGATTTTGGATCGAAAAATGTGATTAGGAATGTTCTTGAGAAGGTCGGACATTTTCGAGCGGATGTGCAGGTTCGCACGGATGTGGATATGTCAAATTGTATGAATGTGGATATGCTCATTCACACGGATCGACCTCTTGGTTCGCACAAATCGGACATTTGTTCTTTAATGTCAATTCATTCCAAAATCAGCTCATTCGCACGGATAGATTTACTCTATTCGCACGAACGAGAAAATGTCCAAAAAAAGGCATTTTTTAATCACAATGACGAGATGAGTCTCCAGAAAAAATTTGATGATTAAATTTTTTTTCGAGTTTTTAACAACCAAGCTAGGTTGTTCAGGGACACCGTCCGGGGCTTCAGCGAACAGATTTGATGATGCGATCACAGGTTGTGGAAATTAGTGGGGTAGTCATGATACTGGTGCAGAATGATTATCATCTGGGTTATCTGACTACGAACGAGTCGTAACAAAAAATCCGCAATGATGAAAAACTGACTTTTGGGGGCCAAAATGACATATTTTTGGTATAGTCAAGTTTTTTAGAGATCAGAAAGGACTGAATTGCTCAATTTGAGGAGGAATTCAGTGATAAGAAGTTAGAATTTGCGAAAATGAGGGAGAATAAAAATTAGTAGAATATATTGAAAGTCCGGCCGATATTTTTTAAATTCGTGACAATGCAACAGCATTCGGGTGGTTCCTACTTCAGATTGTCTGGGGATGTATAGGATCTGGATTCGTGATTTCGTGATCATAAGGTTTGAGTCTCGGGTCTTCGTCAAGTCGGTCATCAGGATTGGCATCAGGAGATGCATCTGTATTGTGGATACTTATAAGATATCACAGACGTGTGATAGTCTAAAGTGTCAGAATGGTTAATATTCAAGCAGATGAATTGTTTTTCGAACTAACCGTCGGGGAATGATGATGTTTGTTGGTTAATTTGCTGCCGGAACTAGCGGAGAAGACTATACATTTGTTATCGTGACTGAAGAGGAAGAATGTGAATCTAATCATGGATGAATGTTTCTGAGATCTAAATGTGTTACCAGATGGTGTGTTATCCGACGAAGATTTGCTGATTGTGGAGAATACCGTTTATACTGATCTATCATTCAGGAGTATGCTTAAAGGTGATCAAGGAAAACGGGAGTTCAGATTTTCATGAATATTCATTTGAAGGATATTGGTGTAGTGTTCGAAGTTTCTATCAATTGCCGGTTGGGTTTTTGAACATTAAAAGATCAAGTAGGCGGAATGCATGATCGATGGGGCTGAAATGGTAAACCAAAAACCGAACGCAGATGTGGTTAAAGCCGAAACAGAGAAGCTGCATTGATTAGTTTCAAGTTGGTGATTATTCATGAAGATTGTAGTTTAGCAAATCAGAGGAGGAGTCGTGAACTATGCAAACAAAGACCTGAAGATTTATTTTAGGGGGAATTTATGCATAATGAAGATAATGCAAAACCAGGTTATCAATCAAGGGGGAATCTACTGAAGATTTCAAGATGCCTGATTGAAGTTGCAGAATATTCAAAACACGGCTCTAAGTTTTCAAAGACACGATTCGAAAGTGACGGCCAAGGGGGAATCTGTTGGTGCATATTTTGTATGTCCGCCACTGTACGAATAAGCTAGATAGAGCGTGTGTTGAATATTGTATAGAATAGTGTGAAAACGGACAAGGTTTTGTATTGTAAGTGTACATTCTGGGCAATTAACTCTTAAAAATAATGCATACTTTTACAAGCCCAGATCATGCACTTAACCAAAACCTTAAAAGAAATATGTATAAAAAAATAGTTTTTGGGTCAACATATATTTGTGGATAATTGAAATGTGTTTTCATTGAGAGTCATACAACAAAGTTTTACAATAGAGTTAGAACAATACATGTATAGGGAAATGTTCATTTGAGAAGAAAATTTATTCGAGAAGAAAAAGAAAAAAAAAGGTACAATTGTAAAATATTAAGTGGTTTTTCTTTAATCTCATTCATTAGTATCTTTAAGTAATTAATTACACATAAAGACTATTATTTTCTACACTATTTTTTTCCTACACACATAAAAAGTTATTCTACATGTTTCGAAATTTATCTTACACAACTCGTAATTTATCTTACATACCTACTAATTTGTCCTACACTCTAAACTATTTTTTTTTTATTTTTTGAAAAATATATATTTTGAAAATAATGTACAAAATTTAATGTAGTTAGCTATTAAAGAGTAAGACTATAAATTAATGATCTATGTAAGTTTACAAATATAAATTTACATTAAAATTAAATGTAAATATTAAATGAAATAAAATGAAGCATTCTTATTGTTTGAAATTTTTTTTTTCTTCTTACAATTTTTTTTTTCTTATTTGAACCCTCACTATATGTATATGCTTGCATTATTAATTTTTCTTTGAATTTTTTTTTAAGGAAACGTAAAGTAGTCTTTATATCAATTTTCAATCTTGATACATTACCATAAATTTAAAACCTCATAAATAATGTATGGTTAAAACTTAATTGTGTTTATATGATAAAAGACGCGTCTTATTCGATTTGCCGACCATAAACGAGTTTTACTCTAGATAAAAAAATCTCATTTTCATTTATTTACACTAGGATCTAGTTGACAAACAAGTCGTTTTTTTCTAGGATCCATTTTGACGGATGTTACATCATCCTTACGCTGACGGTTCGACCTGCGGAGGTAGTCTCTCACCTCCCTTACAGTAGCACCGACTACTAAGTGTAAATTACAGTTTTGCCCATCTCGTTTTTTAAATAGACGTTAGTAGGGAGGTTCGGCTTTGTAGAGGATATTGTGCTGGTTTGTAGCTGACGTCACCGTTGATCTTGATGGTGGGACGAGTTTGTGTGGTTAATACACTTCGGCAGACACTAACATCGGGGTGATTCTAAGACGGTACAAATCCAGATTTTATTATTAACAAAAATGGTGTAAACTTTAACTAAGAGAAACGAAACCATGTACGCCGGATTCTTTTGCGATGCGGTCCGATAAGCGGTGATGTGGTGGTGGCGGCTATGTGATTGTGATGTGGTGGAGGTGGAGGTGGAGGTGGCCGCTTGGTGGTTTGTGATGTTAGATGATGGTTGTGGGTAGGGCTACGGGCGGTGGCTACGAGGTAGAGAGAGAGAGTCACCAACACAAATACCTTTTTCCCTTTAATATAATAAATAAATGGGTAAATTACACTTTTCGTCCTTTATGTTCGTATTGAATTGCAATGGATAGCCTTTAACTTTAATAATTACAGTCACAATCCTTTATTTGGAAAACTCATTACACCATTGGTCCTTTAACACTAACCTGGTTAATTTTAAACAGTAAGTCATATCATGTGCACCTCATGTGAGGGCATTTATGTCTTTTCACAGCTTGTTTCTTCCTTCCTTGTAAAACCTCTCTTTCACCATCAACCCCTTGTTTATAACACCCACCATACTAGACCGCCGCCACCACCACACCATTATCACATACACTACCGCCATACCACCACCATCTGTAAAATCGCATCTGTCATAAGCACCACCACTATGGCCGTCCTAATTCTCCAGATCTGTCATAACACACCACCACCACGACTTCCCTTTTTTTGATCTCATCAGTTCATTAACAGCTACGGCAGTAGCTGCTGCACTGGTGCCGCTACCCTAAAAAGTGAATTCGGTAATTCAGAGTGCAGATACAACAAAGCATGTGCAGGTTAATCAACAGAAGCAATGCTATGATAACACACAGCTTATATCCATAAAATTAATAGTAAAAAAAAACCTTGTTATCAAGCTCACATACACTCTGTACATAGCAAACTCAAACCAGCACTAAAACAAATACAATAGGAAACAGTTAATATCCATATAATTGATAGAACATCACTTAACTATAATAAATACAAGTATGTGAGACTGTAAGTTATGAAATCAGTGAATAGATCGGATATTGAGCATTTTCATGACGAAAATAGCGGCTATTCCGGCACAATTCCAGTTAGGATTTTTGCTTAATTTTTTTAGCTGAGTTACCGGTTCCGGTGATGTCGGAGATTGAGATTTCGCCGGTTGGGGTTTGTGGGTCGGCTTTGAGGGTGACAAAGTCTCCGATTCCGTCAACGGCGCAGCCTAAGAAGTCAAAGCCGGGACCAAGGTTGACGACGGTGGCTGGGACGAAGGATTTGACGGAGGTGTAAACGGGTTCGGGTTCGAGTTTTGGGGATGAAGTGACGGAGAGGTTGCAGCGGGAAGAGGAGGGTAAACGGAGGTGGGGGTGGGGGTGGGGTTGGTTCGTGGGAAGGGGTGGTGGGTGGGGAATGTGGGGTGGTGGTGGTGGCAGATTGAGTTGCAGAGGGAGTGTGTTGCAGATGGAGGCGCATATGATATAGGTCTAACAACATGTTTTTAGGTAACATAAAGGATGTTATATTAAATAAATAGGTAAATAGGTAAAATTACAAAATTACCCTTAAGTTAATAGACTTAACAAAAAAATTTAACCTAGTTAGTGGTAAAGGACGAAAGGTGTAATGAGTTTTCCAAGTAAAGGATTATAACTGTAATTATTGAAGTTAAAGGTTATCCATTGCAATTCAATACAAACATAAAGGACGAAAATTGTAATTTATCCTAAATAAGTACATTGACAAGTTTGAACCCCTAAAAGAGACATGACCAAACTAGATACCCTTTACTTTAGCTACACCATTAATATCATTTTAAAGCATTGTTTTATTTTAAGGTTGAAAATTATATTATTTATTCATTCGTAGTAAATACGAATTTTTCTATTGCAAAGAAAGATATTAATTTAGATAAAATAAAGTATTTGATTTATAATATTAACCCACCTTATACGAGGAAGGGTTAAGATCAAATAAAAAATTTATTTTGCCTAAGTAGGATGAGAATGAATTTTAACCAATCATTTTTCAAATCAATGGTTAAGATGAAAATGTAGGAGAAAGGAGGAGTGCAGGGGTATTTTGGGAAAATCCTATTTATGGATTTTCTCTCTCCACATACAAGGCAAATGCATATTCCACCCCCATTTTTTAAACGTTCATAACTTTTTCATACGACATTATTTTTTCATAAAAATTTCACCATAAAATCGAGCGTCTTTTTATCTTTAATTTGAGTACCATATTGCTATATAAAATATGAAGACAAAAAAAACCCACCAAAATGTGTTGTATTTCTATGTTATATAACATTTTTTGTGCTGAATTTTTGTACTATATTTTTGTGCTAATTTTTTTGTGCTGAATTTTTTTGTCTTAATTTTTTTTTCTCAATTTTTTGTGCTGGATTTTTTTTACTACATTTTTTTGCTGAATTTTTTCGTGCTATATTTTTTTGTACTAGATTTTTTGTGCTATATTTTTTTGTGCTATATTTTTTTGTGCTAGATTTTTTGTGCTAGATTTTTTTGTACTGGATTTTTTTGTTGTATTTTTAAAAAACAAAAGGGGTGGCACATCTCATTTTCACTCCTATTTATAAGGACCAAAATGCCCTTCATTCCTACTTATTAGGAGTGCCACATGTCATCATCACAATCCTTCTTAGGCTACTTAGGCAAAATCCACTTTTTAGTGGATCCTTCCCCATACGAGGAATTATCTAAGTTTCGAGTATAATTAAAATCGAAATGGTGAAATATAATCTATCATGACAACTTAATTTTTTTAGTTTTCTCTTTCGGTATAATGCTAACTGATTGACGGTATAAGGCTGGTATCGTAATAAACCGAACCAATACTAACCCAAATTCCACTCAACGCACGAGGAAACCACTAGTTAATATTTAAGTGTCGAACACTAACAAAATTACTAGAATAAACTGCAATTTTACCCCCTGGGGTTATATGTGATTGGCACTCTTAACCCCTCCCAGGAAAATTTTGCTGTCTTACCCCTCAACTATTGAAAAACGCTGCAATATTACCCCCCGATGTTAAAAAACTTAATAGTTCTGTTAAATGGGATGTGAAATGACTATATTACCCTTTCTTATTACCCCCTATGCTTTGTTGTAAGAAAATGTATTACCCCCCGGTGTTAAATTACTATATTATCCTTTCTTATTACCCCCTATGCTTTGTTGTAAGAAAACGTATTACCCCCGGTGTTAAATATTTCTTTACTTCTTTACACCCTGCAGAAAACGAAACGATTCCCGCCTAAATTGTTTGACCAGGCAAAGTCAAAGCCTGCAGAAACAAATCTACTGTGATCATCTATTAGCTTGAAAAAATTAAAGATTCACTGTGATAATGCTATAAGCCATAACATATACCATCAAGAAAAAATAATTTCTTTTAATAATTTGAATTTTTATTACACTGTAATTTGTAATGAACTTGAAATGAATATGAATATCATTCACTGTACTAATAGTTTTTTTTTTTTTTTTTTTTTTTTTTATTATGTTTCAGAGCTTACAAACTTGAAAGAATTACAAATTTCGTGCAGCAAGGTGACAGATCATGGTGTCACTTTTTTGAAAGGTCACTCAAGTTTTTATTTTTTGAACCACATATTTTTCTTTTTCCATTATATAATTATGAATCTAAAATATTGTGTATTCTTTTTGTTTTTCAGGCTTGCACAAGCTTTCATTGCTGAATATGGAACGCTGCCCTATAACTGCAGCATTCTTGGATTCATTTTCAGGTCAATTATATAATTATATATTTTTGTTCAATTCATAATTCCGCTGGATAGTTGAAATTTCAATTGAGTATTTTTATTTATTTGATAATTATTATCCAGATCTTGTTGCTCTGCTTTATCTGAATGTAAGCAGATCTAGTTTCACAGATGACGGTTGTGAAAATTTTTTTAGTAAGCCTTTTTATTGTTGTGTTGTGCCTTTTAGAATATTCGAGTTTTTTGTTACTAAATTATAAAAAAATAATATATTTTGCAGAGCTCAAGTCTTTGAAGGTGGTTAATTTGGGATTCAATGATATATCACATGCTGTTTTGTCTCACATGAAAGGTGAATTATTAACCTTGACATATACTCAGAAATTGAAAATTGTTAGCATCTGGAATCATTTATACACACATATATATGTATACGTACAATATAGAGTAAATTGCTTGAGATGCCGCCGGTGGTGTGATCGCCTGAGATGTCGCCGGTGGTGTTCAAAAACAAGTGGAAAAGACTATAATATCCTTTGACCGTTAATAAGTGAAGTTGACTTTAAACAGATTTTAACACGGGGGGTAATATTGCAGCGTTTTTCAATAGTTGAAGGGTAAGACAGCAAAATTTTCCTAGGAGGGGGTAAAAGTGTCAATCACATATAACCACAGGGGTTAAAATTGCAGTTTACTCAAATTACCATATTGCCCTTGGTATAATAATCCTCTAATTTACCCGCCTTATTTTTACCACACGTATATCTACTAATCTTCCTCCACACCGACTACCTGCTGCATCCATCTCCTCCACATATCCTAACCACCTCCGTCTCCAGCCAACGTTATCCGGTTAGAAATCTTGTGAACCGGTCAAATTCCTGTCCACGTGCCCAAATTTCCGGTGAAATAGTTATCGGAAAGATCTATAATCTCCAGAATTATGAGTTTCGAAAGATCTGGTAACCTTCTGCACAGGTGTTTTTTGAAGTCAGGTAGTGCGTTGACTTCAGGGTTTGAAGATGAACCGGATGTTGACCGGAAAAAGGCTCCGGGGAATGAGAATATGGTGATAGGGGTGATTTTGACATTTAATGTAATGTATAAGGGTTAATTGGTCATTTGTTTGCAAACATATCTTCAACACGGGATTGTCCAAAACACCCTCGTACAGGTAAACTCGATCATTATGTATAATTCGTTATAAACATAAATGTATAGTTTAAATGTTTTTTGTTAATATGATATTTAATGTAAAGTTGTGGAAAGTATACAACTATACATACTATTGCTGCTGTTGAAAAATGGACACACACGTAAACAAAAAGCCGCCATTCAATTGAGTTGACTAAACATGGTGGAATTTAATACCATTTGAATTGCATCTAAGATGAATAAATAGTTTTGTGTTTGCTTTCAAGTTTTGGATTATCAATGGAGGACCAATACATACATATGTTATTCTTTATTGCTTTCATCTTGCTGTCATTAAATTGCAATTCACTAGACACCATATCTGCAAATCAAGAAATCAGAGATGGTAAAACTACCCTTGTTTCCGAAGGAGAAATGTTCGAATTGGGGTTTTTTAGTCCTGGGAAGTCTAAGAACCGGTACATGGGAATATGGTACAAGAAGATATCATATGGTACTGTTGTATGGGTTGCTAACAGGGAGACGCCAATCGCAGATAGATCAGGCATGCTCAAACTCAACAGACAGGGAAACCTAGTGATTCGCAGTGGCGGCAACCCAATGGTCTGGTCATCCAATCCAGTGGTATCTATGCAAGGTAATAATTCGGTAGTGGTGGCGAAGCTTCTAGATACCGGAAATCTTGTTGTTTTGAATGACAATAAAACAATTTGGCAAAGTTTTGACTATCCTGGTGATACATATCTACCAGGAATGAAATTCGGGAAGGACTTGGTAACAGGGTTACAGACTATCATGACATCTTGGAAGAGTCCTGATGATCCTTCAGTAGGTGTGTATAGTGATATACATGACACCAATGGATATCCACAAAATTTAAGGTTTCAGGGTGAAGTTTTGATAGGAAGACTTGGACCATGGCATGGTCTCGGCTTCAGCGGCTTTCCTCTTGATAAAACAAATCAGATTTACTCCGTGGACTTTGTCATGAATGAGAATGAAATCTATCATATATATAAACTTAAAAGTTCGATTGTTCAGAGGATTATTTTGACATGGGATGGCAGGACACTAACTTTGCAATGGATTGAGCGAATCCAAGATTGGATTGTGTATGCAGAATCTGAAGTAGATAATTGTGATCGGTTTTCACTCTGCGGTGCGTATGGAATCTGCAACATTAACAAGCATCCACCTTGTTCTTGTATGCAAGGTTTTGAACCAAGACATCCAGAAGAATGGGAGGGGTCAGATTGGGCGAGTGGGTGTAAACGCAAAAAACCTTTGAATTGTGGGGATGGAAAGGGGGATGGTTTTCTGAAAATTCCAGGAGTGAAGGTACCAGACACACGGCGATCATGGTATAATGAGACCATGACCCTCAGAGAATGTGAGATAGCCTGCAAAAGGAACTGCTCTTGTACAGGTTATGCAAATTTAGATATCAGAAATGGTGGAAGTGGATGTTTGCTATGGCTTGATGAGCTTTTGGACACTAGAGTGTATGATGGAGATCAAGATCTTTACATAAGAATGGCAGCCTCTGAGTTAGAAGGTACACATTTGGATGTTTTTATCTTATATGCTTAAGTGCTAAACTATTATTGTTTCTTAACTGGTAGGTGTTGTAAACTCCTGGTCCAAGTTTAACAAGGAGAAAAGAACACTTATAGTGGTGCTTATAACTTCATCAGTTGTGCCACTTCTCTTTGTTGTGGCATATGCCTTTAGAAAGACAAAGAAACGGCCTCACATGAAAAGTCAAGGTAACACAAAGAAGCAAAGTAAGCCTTTTTCAAAGAAAAAAAAAAAAAAAAAAAAACAAAGAAGCAACAAGCAAGTAATGTTGACACTTTTGCATGTTTATAGAATTGAAGTTTAAAGAAAATTACGTAACATTACCATTTTTGTAGGAAAGTGGTATTTGTATGATGAAAAGAATACAAGTCTACAGATGGAACAGCTTGATGATTTACAATTTTTTAGCCTATATGAAGTAGCCAGGGCCACAGATAACTTCAGTGTCTCCAATAAGATTGGACAAGGCGGCTTTGGTCCCGTTTACAAGGTAACTTTTTTATGGTTCTTCAATAGAACGCATTGTGTATCCCTGACATGGATCGAAAGTGTCAGATCTCCCCAATTTTACATTATAATAAACACTTATTCATAATCATAAACATAAGTTACATAATCTTATAGGGCGTGTTGAAAAATGGAAGAGAAATAGCAGTGAAACGGCTCTCAGAAACATCCCAACAAGGGCTCAGTGAATTCTATAATGAGATCATTTGTATTGCAAAACTTCAGCATCGGAATCTTGTGAAGCTTCTTGGATATTGTGTTCATGAAATTGAACTGATCTTGATTTATGAATACATGACTAACAAAAGCTTGGATTGGTTTCTCTTTGGTTTGACTCACTCCATGATTTCACAATTCACATAGCGTCTTACTTTCACACTTTATATGATAACACATAACGTAGTGTCACCTTTTGGCAGATGAAACCAAAAGCTTGATGCTTAATTGGCCTCAACGATTAAATATAATACATGGAATAGCTCGGGGTGTTCTCTATCTACATCAAGATTCCCGCCTTCAAATTGTCCATAGAGATCTAAAGGCAGATAATATTTTGCTGGACGGTGACATGAATCCAAAAATATCCGACTTCGGCTTAGCTAGAAAGTTTGTAGGACATGATACCACTGCAAAGACACAGAAAGTGGTTGGAACATAGTAATAATCCTCCTTGACTATCATACTTTTTCCCCTAGAATAGAAGGAAGATGAGATTAAACAAGAGACTAATCTGTAAAATTTATTTTGTTAAACTTGCAGTGGATACATTTCTCCAGAATATGCACTACAAGGGCATTTTTCTATAAAATCTGATGTATTTAGTTTTGGCGTTCTCGTGTTGGAGATAATTTGTGGGCAGAGAATTAGAGAATTCTCCCATGGAGACCACTATGATAACCTTCTTGGACATGTAAGTTATTGTAAGACCAAATCCTAATAGCTTTACCAGAAACTAGTTTTCTGTTTTTTTTTTCCTAAATGTATTTGGTTTAATGTAGGCATGGAGACTCTATAAAGAAGGCAGGACCTTTGAATTAATGAGTGGATCTTTACAGGGCTCATGTGTGGTCCCTGAAGTACTAAGATCAATACATGTTGCACTGTTATGTGTGCAGAATCACGCTGAAGATAGACCAACAATGTTGTCAGTGGTTCTGATGCTAGTTGGTGAAGGTGCATTGTCTGAACCTAAACAGCCCGCTTATTTCAATGAAGAGAGCTGCCGCGAACTTAAAATTCTTCCATCAGTTGCTGGATGCACAGTAACACTATTGTATGCTCGATAGCAAGCACATTTTTAGGCCAGGATTATGTTCAGGTACCACAAGGCCACATTTAGCTTCCACACATGGAATACACAAACCATGTTAAATATTTTACTCTAGGACAGTGGTTCAATATTTCTTATAGTATTTACATTGCTCATTGAATATGTTGACAATTTAATTTATGAGGTCAATAGTTTATAAGTTTACTTGAACGTTATCAGACGTCTAGGGGTGACTCAACCATTTTGGGGCCCTATTTGGAAAAAATGGGGCATTTCCCACATGTCATTGCTATAAACCATAAGTAACTCTAACGTTGACTTTTGAGGTCAAATTATAATGATTCAGGATGGATCAGGGTTAGTGCAGGGGGTAATGTTCTCAAACATTCAAGTTTCTGATGTTCAAGTACCAGTAGTGATCGATCAATTCAGTTCTAGTGATTAAAGCACTTGTAAGAACTAACCATCAGATGTTGCATGTAGTGACAGCAAGCCATGCATAGATGTGCATCTAAATGGAAGACTTTTGTCGAGCTGCTCTGCCTCTGACCAGCAGTGCCACCAGTCGAGTGTCTGCAGATGGGGAAGCCTAGCAGCCATGTTCAAGCTGATCATGATGCATGCTAGCAAGTGTGAATAAGATAAAATGTTTTGACTATCTGCCACCCTTTGACCCTTGAAAATCAGACTTTTAGAAAGTCAACAAATGCATATTCTTAGTAGTAATAGGTTATACAGACTAGAGTGTTGGTAGTAGCCGAGATGCCCATGAGTGCTCAGTCTATTTTGACAGATTTGGATTAGATCAGATAACTAAACCAGGAGTTCTTGAATGTATATATTTAAAAGGTTGTCAAGCTTTTCATTTCTAAGAAATAAACATACTTAAATATGATTAACTGGATTAAATTTAATCATAAAAAGCTTAGTAAATGTTTTTCATATGTTGTTTACAACTGAGTAATGACTACACATATCTTAAGCGATTGAACACATAATAGAATCGAGTCGCTGAGGGAAGAGTGACTGAAAAGATTCAACAGAACTACAAATGTACAGATTACATTCTAACTGCTCGTCTACCTGCTATCCTTATGTAATTTGCCCTGGTGATTGGAATGAAATTCATGGAGCTTAGTTTTCAAAAAAAAAAAAATAATAATAAAAAGCTCTTTGTTAAAAAAATTCTAACATAACCATTTAAGGGCGTTTGAACAATAGCGGCGGTGGCCTCAAGTAGACGATTGCACCGAACACTGAACTGTTTGGAAGTTGCAAGTAAGAGAAGAATGGAATTGGATCTAAATCGCTTGAAATTCTTTTCAAGTAGTGATTTTAAGTGATTTAGATTCAATTCCAATTCTCTTTTGTTGAAACGAAAAGATTACGAATGAAATCTACATTTCAATTTCATCTAGGTTTCGTTCCATTTTGTAAAACAAACACTACTCAAGAATCATTAGAGATGTCAATGTCTTCTATTAGATTACGTTTTTTTTTGGGTACTATGTCGGCCTTGAGGCTTGGATTCTTGGAATCGTACAACTGATGAATGGAATGGAATGGAATTGGTGAGTCGGGTCTGGATTCAGGGCAAATTGAATTTATAGAAATCTATTTTTTTAAAAGATTCGAGGCTTTTAGGGGCTGATCTAGGCAAAATCTCAACTGATAAAACACGGGGTAGGCTCTACATATAACACTTATTAGATTATATGTAGTGGTTTAAACAAAAATTGAGAAAGTTTCAGTCACATTACTGTCACATTTAACTAACTACATCTTAAAAAGTGTTTAGCGATTTAACTAAGAACACAATTATTTTTTAAGTCGTTTTTTTATAAAAAATAACAATAAAAAAATTATCGGTATATGGTCTGATTGGTTTGGTTTGATTGTGAGTTGGCCCCGCACCCTTCACACACATAAACCCCTCGCGCCCATCCTCTTTGGGGTCCACTGTAACGAGTCGGCACAGTGTTTAGCGCCGGGTGACTTGTTTTTTTTTGGGATTTGTATGTTCATTTAAAAAAAAGGTTTCGGTAGAGGAAACTAAAGACATACTAACGATTTATAATACCTTTTAAAACTTTCAAACCATGTCTAAAACAACAAAAAAAAGCATAAATGTTTTTAAAAAACCAATCTTTGAATGATGTGATAGTTCATTGAAGTAGGTTACAAACGTTACATTATATATATGAATTGAATAAATGAAATATGTCAATGAGCTATAGCAATTTGCATCGGAGGACAAGTAAAGATTTGCGTTTAAGGCCATAGGCCCATAGGTCTAAAGTTCGAATCTGATCCTAACCAAGTTTTACCGTAGTGGACCTTCCTTTTCTACGAAACTAGAGATGGTGGCTTGGGCTACCCAACGTTGTCTGTGTTTGTGAGCGTATGAGATCACTTTCTTTCATTGGGTTACCTCGGGTAGCCGGGCTTTTATTTCGTTGGCCGATCAAAAATAATAAAGCAAACATTAAATATTTGTTAAAAATAGGAATTAGTATTTTGAAAAAAAAATGATTGACATTTTTTAATTAATTTTATAAATTAAGAAATAGAATATGAAGAGGCGAAACAAAGAAGCATGAAAAGGATTTTGGGCTCACGTGACATAACTAATTAATTAATTATTTATTAGGTATTAATATATATAAAAAATCTAATGATGATTAGAAAATCAAATAAGATATATAAAAAAATCTAATGATGATTAGAAAATCAAACAAAAAAAAAAATTAATTCACTCATAAAAATCTTTATTTATGTATATTTATTAAAGGGTAGGGTTATTGTAAAAACGATAAATATTATAGAAAGGGTATGAAGCCATCTGGTTGTGCCACGTGGCATTGAGGAAAAGGGTATAGACGTCAAAATAAAGGAGGGTATGCCCATGCAAGTCAGATGCTACTTCACCTATTTTTTAAGCGTCCATAACTTTTTTCATATGTTAAACTTTCGGAAAAAAAAACACATTATACTATAAAATCGAGGATTTTTTTAATCTTTCCTACGAGTATGGTATTGCTAGATAAAAACTAAAAAAAACTACGTTTTTCTGATGTTTTTTAGTTCATGATAACACCATCTATTTTAAATTTTTTATAGCAATATCATACTCATTAGAAAGATAAAGAAATGTTCGATTTCATTTAAAATCGAGGAAAATTTAGCACTCGGTTTCAATTTTTATACAAGATTCTTCCTCCCTTAGCCAAAACCACCCTTACCACCGTCATCCTCCATTTTCAAGCTTGGATAATCAACAAAATCAAGGAAAATTTAGCACTCGGTTTCAATTTTTATGTTAGATTCTTCCTCCCTTAGCCAAAAACACCCTTACCACCATCATCCTTCATTTTTCAAGCTTGGATAATCAACATTTCAACCGTGTTTCATCCATTCTTTCATCATCTTGTCAATTGATATGTGTTGTTTTATGTTTTCCTTGCATTTTTTTTTCATTTTATGCCAAAAGAATCCTAATCAAGAGTATGATAAACTGTAGGTCCCAGATTCATCAACTGATGAATAAAACAATTAATGATTTCAATAAACAATAGTTTTAAACTAAGTACATAACCCATTCTAGAGGGACTTTGTATGTGATTGTGACTTTGCATGTTTTTATGTTGTGTATTAAGGCTGTCAATTCTGACACGAACACGATAATACGACACGGACCTACACGAAGTTATCATGTTTCATGTTTGACCTTAACAGGTTTCGTGTCTAAAACAGGTCGACACGATAAGACCTTAACAAGTTTCGTGTCTAAACAGGCTAAAACTCGTTAACCTATTAAGACCCGCTAAGTACATGTTAATAATTAAAAATTAAAAAAAAAAATATCATATGTGGGTGTAGACATGGGGTCATTAGTTGTGGGACATTTGATGAATTATAAACAAACACACGCGGTTCTTTTTCCACAATCCAAACCCTAATTTTCAAATCTCTCTCATAAACACCACCATTCTCAATTCGGTTCATAGCTTCCCCAATTCGGTCGTGTTCGTGTCTTAAACAGGTCGTGTTCGTGTCTTAACAGGTCATGTTCGTGTCTTAAACCGTATCGTAACAGGTCATGTTCGTGTCTTAAACAGGTCGTATGATACGTTGGTAATTTTTTCGTGTTTTAACAGGTCGTTTCATGTAACTTGTTTATTAACAGGTTCGTGTTCGTGTTCGAAAATCAGACACGATAAGATTTTGCGTCGTGTTCGTGTTTACGTGTTTCGGGTTCGTGTCTTATCGTGTTCGTGTCTTAACAAATTGGGTTGGTTATGCCAGCCCTATTGTGTATTATGTTATATTTGTCCCTAGATTTACTATGTTACTCTTTCACCACTCATTTTGTTATCGGCGGCTCTCTATGTCTATATTTACTTTAGCTTGTTGTCTACTTTTTGCTTGGAGCCGGGGGTCTCTCTAGAAGTAGCCTCTCTACCTCTAGGGATGGAGATAAGGCTTGTCTACATCCCACCCTCCACAGACACTACACATAGTTTTGTTATGCATGGGATTTATGGGGTATGGTTGTTGTTGTTTGTAGGATCTGAGTTTCTTATGATTGTGTTTGTTTAACTAAAATGAGAATGAATGATAAACAATTTGCAGCGGAATTAAATGAAATAAACTTTCAACACAATCAAATGGAAGATTTGCTTTCAACACACATGTTTAACATTAAATCGAATGATTATATTTATTATAAGCTTCAATTACAATGCATGCATGTATTAAAAACTCCCCCTCAGCCTGAGCTCACACAAGTTTGTTCGTACAGAATGATAAGTGATGAAAGAGCTAATAGAACAGTACAGGGTACTGTTCTATTTATAGTACGAAGCAAACACCATGAAAGTGACATCTAACCTCCTAACAACCTACAACCACTGATCTAATACAAGCACTGTTGTCTAACTACTGATTACAATATATTACAAAGAAATAAACTAACTACTGCTTCTCATTCCATTGTTCTACTCCTAGCAGTACTTTGTGTCTTCAGCAGTGCTTGAACCATGACAGTAGATTGAGCATCAGTGTTTGTCTTCAACAGTCTTTATCAGTCTTTAGCAGTTGTTGAAGGAGAGCAGTTGTTGTAAAGGATCAGTGGATGGAGGTCATCCTTTGTTAGGGCCACTTCCAAGGGGAAAGATTGAATACAAACATTTGCTTATTCTAGATCCACTGATCTGATCTGGTTTTGGCTTTAATCAACTGTTCCTTTGTAGGGTTCAATCCCAACAATCTCCCCCTGAAACAGATGATGCCAAAACCCTTAATTATTCTGGATCTTTATTGCCTCATTAACAGTTCCCTGACTTGTCCTTTGAATTGTAATTCAAAGTCCAAGGAATTTGTATCATCCTCATCCCTGCACAGTGTAAGATCAAGGAGATCTTGTAGATCTTCAACTCCCAGTCCCAGTGCTTGTTCCCTTGATATGTTCTTCACCTCACCACTGGATTTGAGCAAGGTCAATACGTGGGTCTGTTTGTCAGATTTCCACTTTAGTATTTTTGAATCCAGTGGGTTTCTTGGGAGAGTTTTTATTGATGAGGAATTTAGAGATTGTGGCCTGGTGATGACAACTTGGGCAGTGTCTTGAGTTGAACCTTGTTTTTCTGCCATAAGTGTCTGAAGAGCCATCTTCATGATATACTCTTCTAAGACTTGGTCTTCTTTTGATATTGGTGCTGCATCCATCTGCTTTTGTCTCCTTCTTTGATAAAGGATAACAACAGGTGGAACAGTGGGTTTCCTGATGGGCAACTTCTGTGGCTTGACTGGAACCACTGCTTCAGGATAGTCAGGCTTTTGAGGAACATTTGGATTTTTCTTTCTCAATTCTTCCAACTTTTTGTAACTGGCCATGACTTTTTCTTCTTTCCACCTTGTCACCTGATTCCTTGACCCAAAATCAGCAGCAATGAGTTCTTCTTTCATTCTCTTCAGCTTTAACACCGTATCTAGTACATTTTTCTTGTACTTTGACCAAACAGGAGGAGTGTGTTTAACTTTGTCTTTGTTCATTTTTTCAACTCTTTCTAACTCCTTTTTGAGCACAGCAAGGGTCCATTCTTTGTATTGAGCCTTATCTGCCTTGTATTTCTTGAAAGCCATAATGTGTTCAATGTAATCTTTTCTTAGGCTTTCATCATCTCTTTCTGATAATTTCTGGCAGAGATCTTTTGCAAACTATTCCAAAGTTCTGACTTGAGTTAGCAGATATTGGTAGTTTCTTAGGCTTTCATCATCTCTTTCTGTATTTCTTTTAGAGATATCCTCAGCTTGTTGACCATCTCACTTCAAGTATTCTTCTATGTTATTAGGTCTAGGATATCCTTGAAGAGATGGCAGACTCCTTTTTGCAGGGTCATCTTCAGAGTAGAAGGATTTGATTTCCTCTCTAACTGCTGGAAGAGCTAATGGATATAGGACACCTGCAGGAGTAATGGCAGTGTTTGGATTAAAGGCTTGTGCTGTAGAGAGTGGAACAGGGTTTGGAATGGTGACAAGGGGCAATGCTTGTGATGAAGTTTGTGGTGGTGAAGAGTCATCTTCCAGTATTATCCTTCTCATTTTGGGTTTAGGAGAGGTTGGTGGTGTTTTGGTGGGTTGAGTAGTGGTGATTTGAGCGGTGGGTGGCTGACTAACAGTTGTTGAAACAACTGGTGTTTCAACCACTGTTGTCATTACAACAGATGATGTGTCACCTGATGTCTTCTGCTTTTTGGCAGGAGGTGTTGAAGTAGTGGTGGCAGTTGTTTGGCTAACAGCTGTTGAAACAACTGAAGTACCAACAACTGTTGATACAACAGGTGTTCCAACATCTGTTGGTTTGGAAGGTTGACGAGTAGAGCTTTTAGGAGTTTGGGGGAGTGTGTTTTGTGAGTGTGGAAGGTATTCCATCTTCATATCCCTTTTTCTTTAACTGCCTCATTTTCTCCCCCTTTTTGGCATCATTGGGTGGAGGATTATCAACAAATATTATGGTAGGAGGAGCAGTGCCAGTGGTTTGCAACAGATGAGCCTTGATTACCTTGATGTCTGCTTGTGTATCTTTGAACCTTGCTTCCATTATATTTCTGATCTTTTGAACTTGAATTTCATGTTGCTGATCAGCATATTGTCTTTGTTGCACAAGCAGAGGTTGAAATAAGCTCCAGAGTGTATCAGGGGATAGAGCAGATGATGCAGATGCAACAGCAGTGGGTGTTGCCTTTTGTGCTTGTAACAACTGTTGCAGCATAGACTTAATGTCTGCAACAGATGTGTCCAATTTGTCAACCCTCTCCGTCAATTCCTTGTACATTAAACCATCACCCAAGTTAATGGGATCATCTGATTTCCCACCAGAGGTGGTTGTATCAGTGGGTGTCTTAGGGAAATTTTCCCAAAAATCATCCACTGATGCCCCTTTTTCTTGGTACTGGGGACTTCTTCCTTCTGCAGAGGTTACCAGTCTTAACTCACCAGTGAATAGAGGATATACACCAGTGGTTAGGGTGGTTCCCAAAGTAGAAATTGCCTTCAAGGGAGTCTTACTTATGAAACTACTGCCCAAGTGTAAACCAGTGGGTTCAACACTTGTAGTAGCTGCTCCACTTGAACTACTGACAGGAAGTACTTGTACTTCCTGCAGTGTAACCTCCTCAGTTGTTGGTGGGTTAGCAATGATAGGGAGCTCAGACTCAGTCACTTTCTGTGGCATATTCTCAGTTATAGGTGATTGAGAAGAACTAATTTCTGTCTGAGCTATATCAAGTGCATCCAACAAGGGTTTTATTGATGGTGGAATTTGTGAAGTGAGGATAGGGGTTGAAAGAGAATTTGCCCCGGGCAGTGGGCTGTGGATGATATCAAGTGATTCCAGAGCATCATAATTCGGTGTCCCTGTTCTTACAACCTGTTCTTTTTGAGAAGAAGCAGGAGGAGTTTGAGGCTCAGGTTGAGATCTTTCAACCATCTGCTGTGAGGAAGTGGCAGTAGTGGTTATTGGTGACTTTGGTGTTGCCACTGGTATAATCTCTGGGATCTCATCTTCCAGAGTTACCTTTGTTTTGGGTTTGGGGGCTTTTGAGATTTTTTCTGTTTTGGTCTTTTGGTGGTTGTAGGTGTGGGTTTCACAGCAGTGGTAGTGCTGCTGTGATCACCTTGAGCAGTGGGCTCAACAGCAGATACCTGAGGAGCAGTGGTAGCTGCTAAATTCTGCTCAGGAATCTCTGTTTGTGTTTTGGAAATTTTGGACAGCCTTGTAAAGGTTTCAGAGGTTAGGCTGTTCATTTGAAAAGGAATTCCTTGGATTAACACATGAGCATTATCCTTGGAAAATTTCTTATTAAAATAGTAACTTAAAAACCTTGGAAATAACAAAAATGTCTTTTTTATTAAAATTTGTAACAAGATAATTGAAGATCTCCTGGGAATAGTTGAAATTTTATTTTTGTAAAATAGCATAGCCCAGGTATTGGATCTTCAATGGGATCTCATTGAAGGCAGTTGTTTTATTTGAAACACACATAAGAAGGGTATGAAACAAAAATCTCATAGCAGGAGGAAAGCTGCCTTTTTGTAAGGTATCTTTTTTCATTTCCTCTTCATACCCTCTTTCAAAAAAATCAGTTTGATACTCTGTTTTAGGAAAAGATGTTTTACCTTGAAGATCATTGAGTTCAAACACTTCGGAGATGGTTTGAGGTGTAATGTTGACTGGAACACCCTTTATAGAAGAATTGATGGCTAAGGGCTTTTTATCCTTAGTTTCCAATGTAGCATTTTTCTAGAATTCTTGCTGGGTATCCAGGAAGATCGGAGCATCACAAGTCAACAAGGTTTTGTACTTTGAAGACGACAAAGCATCAATAATGGAGTTGAAGGTTTCGGTATGAGTGGGTTTTTCAAGTAGACCCAAGTAGTTGTGAGGAGTTTTGAATGGAAGAGTCATGGTGATTTGAAAGTGAGTGCGAGAGGAAGAAGACGATGAAGGATTTGAGAGAAATGGATGGTAACTGCTTTGAGAAAGGAATTTTGAATTCGATTCGACAGTGAAAACCCTGTTTGGGTTTTTTATCAGGGTTTTATAAGGAGGAAAAGTGAATGCTGATATGGCAACGGTTACAAAGATATGACCGCTATGTACTGTCCACGTGCCAACCCCTGATGAGTAATGGAAGACAGTTGTTTGTGGAAACCACTGATGGAGCAATATCAGTGGTTGCAACGGTTATAATGGAAACAGTGGGTGACTTTCAAACTATCAGTGGATAGCCTATCAGTGGATTGAAACACTGGTGTTTGAACAACAGTGTTTACCAAGAAAATGACAGAACAGAGGTTGACTTTCAGCAGTGGACAGTATTAACAGAACAGATGTTTGAATAAAAAACAGTGGTTATGGCAGACTTTTAAGGATTAATGAAAATTTCATTTTTAGCTATTTTTAAGGATGGATTTTTGATTTTCTGAAAACATTTTAATGCTTTTATTCATAGAAAAACAGGATTTTGCCTGTTATTCCATGTTTAGCATGCCAATCCTAGAGATCAAGCTTTCAAAGGTAGATGTGTCTAATGCTTTTGTTAGCACATCTGCCAGCTGATCCTTGGTATGAACATGATGTAAATCAAACCTTTTTCATAGCAATCGCTCACAAAGTGATGTCTGATATCAATGTGCTTGGTGGTTGAATGGGATACTGGATTTTTGATGATATTTTCTGCTGCCTGACTGTCCAACATGAGAGGTGTCTTTAGGGCAGTGATACCAAAAATCCAGCAATTGATTTTGAAGCCAAAGCAGTTGGGTTGTACAGCTTGCAGCAGCTATATACTCTGCCTCAGCAGTGGATGTTGAAACAGCTGCTTGCTTTTTGCTTTGCCAAGACACTAAGCAATTGCCTAGGAATTGGCACCCTCCTGAAGTGGACTTCCTTGTTGTGTTGCATCCAGCAAAGTCGCTATCTGAGAAACCTAAAAGCTTGATATTTCCATCAGCTGGATACCAGATACCAAGTGTGGGAGCACCTTTTAGGTATCTGAATATCCTTTATACAGCAATAAGATTTGACTTTCTAGGGGCTGATTGGGATCTTGCACAAACACATGTTGCAAACAAAATGTCTGGCCTAGATGCAGTTAGGTACAATAAAGACCCAATCATGCTTCTATAAAGAGTTTGATCAACCAAATCATCCTTTTCATCAGACATGACTATTTTTTTGGTTGCCATGGGTGTACTACATGGTTTACAATCATTCATCTCAATTTTTTTTAAAAGTTCTTTAGCATATTTGCTTTGATGAATGAATGTTCCATTTTGCAGTTGTTTCACTTGGAGACCAAGGAAACACTGTAGTTCACCCATTGCACTCATCTCAAACTCAGCTGTCATGAGTTGTCTGAACTCTTCACACATTTTAGTACATGTGCTTCCAAAAATGATGTCATCCACATAAATCTGGACAATCATCAAGTCTTTCCCTCTCCATTTTAAAAACAGTGTTTTGTCTATTTTACCTCTTGTGAAACCAATGGAAAGAAGAACGGTGGAAAGAGTTTCATACCAGGCTCTAGGTGCTTGTTTCAAGCCATACAAAGCTTTATTTAGCTTGTAGACATGATCTGGATAAAATGGATCCTCAAAACCAGGAGGTTGACAAACATATACCTCTTCTTGAATCATACCATAGAGGAATGCACATTTGATATCCATTTAAAACACCTTTATGTTGTGGTTGACAGCAAAGGCCAGGAACAGTCTGATAGCTTCCAATTGTAACAACTGTGCTTGTAATCACTATGAACAGTTCTATTATCAATAAAACAATGTTATTTGATCCCAATGTTTGTTTTGTTATGTTTTACATTTTTCATGTTTTGACTTTTATGTAATTTCAAACTCTACATCGCTTTCTGGAGAGTTATACGCAAACTGGTGCGTAAACGTACTCAGTTTAATGCGACAAATACTCCGGAACATCAACATATACTCAACATACCTTAAATAACCTTTAAATAACTTAGAAATAAGTTTTGAAGGCATTGGTATGGCAAAAACAAGTTAATTCGCTTACAGGGACTAAACTTGACAAACTGCGAAAGTATGTCAATTTGAACTGTAACGAACATTCCGGAAAATGACCATAAGTTAAACACACCTTAAATATCCTTTACATAGCTTAGAAATAGGCTTTGAGGGGTTCGGTGTGCTAAAATAAACTTTTGGGTCATTCAGGGACTAAAAGTGTCAAAAAGTGCACAAGTTTGCATTTTCGCGCATAACTTACGTTCTGAATACATCTGGACATCCAAAAATTTATGTAAGCATGACTATATTATGCTTTAGTGTTTGGCATGAGAAAAATCCATTCGTTGCGTCATCTGGATCGTTTTTCGCGCTTATGCGCATTCCGTTGTAATTAAGCGAACATCGCGTTCGTACGACCAAACGAACCAACATCAGACATATTTTTGAACATGTTTCATGTCCACAATGTTTAGGCATCATTTTAGGGCCTTAAAGTTGGCTTTACGGGCCTTAGAAGTGTCGGAAATGGCCTTAAACACGTGCAGGGACTGAAACTGTCAAAATGGAACATAATTTCTGATCTGACATGGCCAGGTGGCCCGCCTCAGTTTCTGTTAATCCCCACGCGGGCCGCGTCCGCCTCTCTGATCAGATAATAACGAACAGTCAGCATGATCCAGCTGTTTTAACCACAACCACAAGCTCACAACTTGCCTATTCAGCTGATAAGGATCATTTTAGGCTACCACAACTTTGCAACACTTGTACGGATACGATTAAAGCACGGTTTCCTTGAAACGATCTTAACGGTGGACCGAATACTATAAATACCCCACCCCCCATGCTTCAAAATCACAAGAATTTTGATTTGAGAAACTCTAAGTTGAAACATTTGTTTCATACCTGAGATTTTTGAATCGAGATTAGCATTCGGGGACCCTTCGTAAGTATTCTTTCGTTCTTTTCCTTATTTTATTGCTTTTTGAGTCCGAAAGTCAAACTTTGTTTGACTTTGAGCGTTGACCAGCTTATGGTCAATGCGAATTTCGTTTGAACTTCGCAACGTGATTGTAATCACGATGGTTATAGTCCCTTGGGACTATGCCTACTGATTACCACGTTGTCTAGGGTCGTAGGGTAAGCGATCTGATAAATCGCTTATACCTTCGAACCCGACCCAGTTTGGTCGATCATTAGGATCCGACCAAATACATTAGGTGACCATAGTGTAGGGAATAACCTTCCGAGGTTATACCTTATGGTCACATCGTTTAAGTAGTTGTATGATAGGTAGTTTATATGCCTTAGGTAAATTACCAGAATACCCTTTTCATGTATAATTGGTAATTTAGCATATGTAACCTAAACTTTTGTCACATAACTGATTATGTAACATGTTTAGGCATATAACACTTGTCATAGGACTAGTTAGGCGGTCCGAACGCGTTTCACGCGAACGACGCGTTAAAGTAGCATAAGCTACCTAAACGGTTCGTAATGGGTCGTAATCAATTATGTTAGGTTTCATTTAGTATGTAGGCTTTGTTAAACCAAATGACACGAGTCTCTACACTCGTTTGGTTTACGAACCCTCATGCTACCCGATCTTCCGATATAGGTCCGGTTTATTAACATAGTTACCTATATTAGGTGCCGTTTGATTCCGAGATCTCTATCATTGTTTGTTTGTCACTCCAAGACTACTGAGTAATCACAAGTGAGTACATAGACCCCTCTTTTACTGTTTTCCAAACTGTTTTGGGGTGGAACACATGTGCCTACTTGTTACTTTCGTGCTTTCCTGTTTTCACATCATATACCTGCTATGTTCGTTAGTACATTATAGTACATGATTTCATTACATTTCATGCTAGGTGTGCCCATTGTGTGCATTACTTAGTACATCGTTTTACATTACATTTCATGCTAGGTGTGCCCATTGTGTGCATTACTTAGTACATCGTTTTACATTACATTTCATGCTAGGTGTGCCCATTGTGTGCATTACTTAGTACATCGTTTTACATTACATTTTATGCTAGGTGTGCCCATTGTGTGCATTACTTAGTACATCGTTTTATATTACATTTCACGCTACGTATGTTCATTTGATTACATACTTAGTGCATCGTTTTCACATGCTTACATTTTTGGTATGACATTTGGGTTGTTTAACATGGAACAATACATTCATTAACATTGATCATGCCATTCGTTAGTAGGTAGTGGTACCATAGGAATTGACAACTCCCGTTCCGGACATCCTGGGTATGGGGATGAAAGGAATGACCGAATTCGATATACATAATTTAGATAAACCTTTAATTTGTTTAAGGGTTTATCGCCACAGTCTCAAGGCTTGGATGTATGCATTATAACAATACCGCATAAATGTTTGTATCAGTATAGCATGCATTTGTTACACAAAACATAACTTTGATTTAAACTATGTTTTACTTCAATACCTTGTTTTTGTGCATTTTACATATGGTTTAGTTGATATATTTCGCTTACCACACATGACATTTTGGTTACACATTACATGATCTACATTGAAAATAAACATTTTGACATGGATATACACATTTGGTGGTTTACATTGGACATAGACATTTTGATATGGTTTACACAATAACACTTGACAATTGGTTTGTACATGAACAAGTTACATTGGTGGTTGTTTGGGTAAGTGATTTGAGTAACGAGGCGTGTGTAATATGATACAAACATGGTGGATACGCCGCTGGTACTTCCTATATATAAGTGTTTGTATAATATTACATAGTGTAACGTTATTTGAATCATTTCAGTTTGATACATATAACATTTTATACAAATAACATACTTTTCATAAGACATTGTTTTACAACCAACTTATCTTATACAAACTCATTTTACATGGTTATTCATTTAACCTTACATTTATTTATACTTGTCAACTGATCTTATCGTTTTTCAAATGAGTTACAAGACAAAGCAAATTACAAGGTTCATGACTAAACATTTTCTCAAATACAAGTCATGAATCCTATTTTCACAAACCTATGTATCTCACAGGCATTTTTATGCTGACGTACCTATTTTCACATGTGTTTTCAGGAGCTTTTCCGTAGGATGTTGATCACGATACTAGGGCGGACCTGTGCCTTAGAGACTAAAAATGGAGATAGACTTATTTAATTATGTTATAAACTTTTAAATTACTGTTTTGAGACAATGTAACACATATGTTGATAAATAAATACAACTTTGTATGCCATGGTTATGAAACAATTAATTCTGTTACAACACTCCCCGACGTTTCCGCCACGTTTTGTATGTTACACGTGGTCAGGGTGTGACACCAATCTAGCTACAGGGGCAAAAGTTTCATCATAGTCAATGCCCTCTTCCTGTCTATAACCTTGAACCACTAGCCTTGCTTTATTCTTGACAACAATGCCCCTTTCATCAGTTTTATTTTTGAAGACCCACTTTGTGCCAATAGGACTTACATCCTCTGGCAGTGGTACAAGCTCCCATACTTGTTTTCTTCTAAACTGTTGGAACTCCTCTTGCATGGCCTCTACCCAGCTGTTGTCTTTCAGTGCCTCTTGGTACTTGACTGGCTGATGGAGAGATAGAAAACCAACAAAAAGACAAATGTTTTGGGATTGACTTCTTGTGAGTACCCCTTCATTGATGTTGCCAATGATTTGGTCAGGTGGATGAGACTTCAAGAAGATTAAATCTCCTTGGTATGGAACAACGACATTTAATGGTGAGGGCTGCAGATGTGAATCATCTGAGCTAACAACTGTTGGTGACTTTGATGATCCAACAATGTCTTGAAATGGAGGTGGAGGAATAGGTGGAATTGGTGTGAAAACATGCTGACTTTTATCCACTGTTTGAGGACTTTTATCAATAGTGTTTGATGATGTGGAAGCAGGGGTTAATGGGCTACTTTGGTCAACAACTATTGAGGTAGCAGTGGTTGAGCTTTGACAGCAGTTTTGAACATCTGCTGCTCTGGCAATGGATTTGAAGGTTTGTTGTGGAATGATCACTTCATACACATTGTCTGATGGAGGAGTTTCTGATGGACCAGCACTGTTAGTCTTGACAGCAGTATTTTCAAAAGTAAATTTATCAAGATCAAATAATTCTACAGGATTTGTAGGGATTTTCATTGAAGAAAGCTCATTGAACTTCACATTCAAAGTCTCTTCCACTGTTTTGGTCCTTGTGTTAAACACTTTGTAGGCCTTAGCAGTGGTTGAGTATCCCAAATGATATCCACTGTCTACTTTGGCTGCAAATTTTGAAATTGAGTCTTTTAAATTCAAAATAAAGCATGGGCAGCCAAATACTTTAAAGTATGAGAAGTGGTTTGATTTTATACAGCAGTTCATAGGCAGTCTTTTGATGCCTGGGGTTGATTAAAACTCTGTTCTGGACATAGCAAGTAGTGTTTACTGCCTCTGCCCAGAAAGTTAATGGCAAACCCGAATATGCAAGCATGGCTCTGGTAGCCTCAATCAATGTTCTGTTCTTTCTTTCAACAACCCCATTTTGTTCTGGTCTCCTTGAAATGCTGTACTGCTTTACAATTCCTTTTGACACACAAAACTCATCCAACTCCCTATTTCTGAACTCTGTGTCATTGTTACTCCTGAAGACTTTTACTGGCAAGTCAAACTGCTTTTCAACCTGTTTAGCAAAGTCTTGCAGAATGCCTGCAGTCTCATCTTTGGAATGTAAGAAATAAGTCCATGTAAACCTAGAAAACTCATCTACAATAACCAAACAATATCTTTTCTTTTTCAGACTCATGACTTTAACTGGGCCAAACAAATCCATGTGCAGCATTTGCAAGCACTTGGTTGTTTTGGACTCTTCAATGGACTTAAATGAGCTTTTATGTTGCTTTCCTTTTAAGCAGGAAACACAATGCTCAGGACAAGTGTATAGTTTTTGAGGAAGACCTCTTACTAACCCCTGTTTTGACAAAGCAGTGATTGTCTTGAGATTTGTGTGCCCCAATCTCCTATGCCATAATTCTGTCTCTTTGTTAGAGGCAGCTGAGAACAGACATGCATCAGTCCTGGGGCTCTCTTTTGAAAAATCAACTACATAAACATTGCCACTCCTTTGAGCAACAAGTTGGGTTTTTCCATTTTTTATTATTTCTTCAATCTTTTTAACCATTTCTAGTCCAACAATCCTACAACAATCCTTAGTGAAGAATGAGCCATAACCCTTATCACTCATTTGTGAGACACTAAGGAGGTTGAATTTTAGATTGTCTATTCGATTGACATTTTCAAACTTAACATTACCAGACTGAACTGTACCAGACCCCATAACCTTCCCTTTACTATTATTACCAAAGGATATATCACCCCCTCCATGAGTTTTGAAATCTTTGAGAAGGGCTCTACATCTAGTCATGTGCCTGGAGCCTCCACTATCTACATACCAAAGACTATCTAAGCATGCAGAAGCTCCCTGCACATCAAGCAAAAGGTTAGTTCATTAGGGTCTCCAAAGCCAATAAGGCTTTGGATGGGGTCTTAACAGTGTCTGTGTTAAGTTCAGGTAGATGGAGAGTGGTTAGCTCAAGGGTTTGGACAGTTTTGGAACTATTTTTCTCTAACCACTGCTGGGGGTCCTGCCCTATCAGCTGCTGGTACCCAAAGGGATTCCTGTTCACTCTTGATTTAGAAGGCCTTTTGTAAGCCTCATAAACATGTGGGACACTAGGGTATGGTGGTTGACCTTTACCTCTTCGGTATTGGTTAACAGGGGGTGCATCAGTCACCTGGACTTCTCTTTTAACAGAGGTTTGGTTCAACTGTTTTGTAACAACTGTTTCAACTGGCACAAACAGTGGTTGGCTTTTGACAGATGGTTTTGATGAACTCATTTGTGTTTTTGACATGTACTCTTCCTTTTTGACCTCAAAGGATTTCAAGTACACACACTCTTGAGTGGAATGATTTGATTTTCCACAGATGGTGCAGCTCTTTGAAGGCACAACAGTACTTGTTTTGTTTAGATCATATGCTTTTAAATGAAAACAATCTTTGGTCAAATGATTTTTCTTTTCACAAAAGTCACAAAACTAGTTTTTAATCTTTTCTCTTTTCATCCTCTTTTCAGACTCCTTTGCAACAGAGTTTTGAACTATTGTTGGGATGTCCTTAAGAGGAATGATCTTTGCCTTAGGAGCTTTGACAACATCTATAGTTGTGAAGTCCATGGGTTTGAAGTTTTCAAGTATGTCACACTCATCAGACCATGTGAGTTTAAACTGGTATTTCTCAATTTCCTCAAAAGTTGAGGACCCCACAGATCTTTCCAAAGTGATCTTGTTACCAAGTTTATCAGTAATTTTAACTTCTTGGCCATCCTTGTTTGTGGGTATGATTTCAACAGAGGTTTGAACAGATCCATTTGAAGCAGTGTTTTCAATTTCATCATGTTTTCTAAATCCTACACCAAATTTTACATTGCTTTTGATCTGTTTTTCAAGCATGACCTCATAACCTTTGCAGGATTCCACCCATTTTTCACAAGTGATTTGGGTGGCTTCCAACTCCTTTTTGCAGGCTTGATATTTTTCTATCATAGTCTTGAGTTGGTCCTTGGTTATGCTATGCTCATGTTTAAGACTGCAGATTTCATTATCTTTTTCAGCCAATTTGTTTTCAGTTCTTTTAAAGACTTTTCAAATTGAACTTCATCATTTAACACTCTATCCCTAAGGTTTTCATTCACCTCTTTAATGTTAGCAAATGCTATGATGTATTTGTCTGAACACAGATTTTTAAGAACCTGAGATGATACCTTAGCTGCAGCCATCATGGCACAGTCACAAGTATGCTCTTTCTCATCAGTCACCTTCTCTTCCTTTTCACCATGTTTCTTCTCTTCTTCTTCAGACCAGGGAGTGGTTCCAACAGGGGTTCTGAACTTTCTCCCAACAGTATTTCACCAGCAACAGCAGTAACCACTGCTTCAGCAATTTCATCCACTGTTTCAGCATTTGACTGTCCTTCTTCAGTTTCTAGCCCTTCTGGTATTGACTCTAATGCCATAAAACAATATTCATCATTAGAAGCATCATTAGTAGCATAGAGTGCAAAATTTTCATCTCCTAGCTCATCAGGTAAGCTACTCCAGTCAACAAAGCCTTGTGTGAAGAAGCTTTGCTGATCTGGTTGAACCACTACTGGTGTAGCTTGTTGAGGTGCAACTAGTTGCACTTGAACCTGAGGGACAGGGGCTTGGACATACTGAATTTGAGGAACAGTGGTTTGGACATACTGCACAGGAATAGGGGTTCCAGGGTTTGCATAATGAGCAGTGTTTACATGGGCAGCAGGGGTATAATGGGAATACTGCATAGTGCCTTGGTTACTTTGTGGTCTTGGACTAGGGTGAGTGATAATAGTTCCATTTGTTTGACTCCTACATTCCCTAGCAAAGTGACCTAACCTATTGCACTTGTAGCATTTGTTTTTAGACTTATCCAACCCTACTTTTGGATTCCCATGCAACCCTGGGAATTTTCTCCCTGTCCTTTTGTAAAATTTGCTGGTTTTAACACTCAGTAGTGCAAGTTGGTGTAATATGTCCATTTCCTCTAAATCAGTTGGATCAAAATGCTGAAGGTCATTGAGTTCAAAGCATAGATTATCAGACTTCTGACTTTCTCCATTTGCTGTAAAAGCAAAATTGGATGAGTGAGGATCAGAGTTGAAATTTCCACCAGCAGTTATGTCAATAAAGTGATCATAACTCTGATCCTTACTGCTGCCAGACTCTTCCTGACCCAGAAGAGCTGTGTTGCCAAATGAGTAGTCAACTGCAACTTTGCCAGACTCTTGCAACTTCTTTTTCTGGTTTAACTCCCTTTCATAGGTCAGGAGTCTACCATGAAGTTGGGTCAGGGTCAGATCTTTGAACTCAACAGAATTTCTGGTCACAAAAGCAATTGTGTCCCATTTTTCAGGCAGTAATCTAAGGAACCTGCTATTTTGTGTTGATTTTGCAAATTCAACATTAACAAGTCTTAGCTCACTAATGAGACAACTGAATCGCTCAAACTGTTGTGTTAATGTTTCACCCTTAACGTGACAAAAGGTTTCATACTGCTGATTCAAAATTTCCCTTTTATTCAATTACTTCTTCAGTTCCCCCAAATTGTTCCTTAAGTGCATCCCATAATTCCTTGGCACTGTTACAGTGTAACAGCCCAGCATAGATTTCATTGGGTAATGCAGATGCAACAAAGCTAAATGCCTTGGCATCCAGTTCAACTTTCTGAAAATCCAGATCAGTATAGTTCTCAACTTTCTTAGGTTCGAACTTCTTTGGATCCTCAGCACTCGGCACCATTGGAACATGTGGTCCAAAGATAACCGACTTCCAACATCCGGTATTTTGTTGAGCAAGGATGTGACCCATCCTTCTCTGCCAGATGTTGTACTCATTTCGCTTCAACATGGGTGGTTTGAAGAGTGAACCAATGTTATTGTTAACATCTTGTGATTATTACGTCATCCTGGTTGTTTTACAGGTACTGATTAATCAACTTTGCTCGTGATTAAACCTTACTCTATTTTTCAACAAAACGAACAATTATAAGTATCAACGATTGTGAGCTGAACTTTTACGTCAAAATGATTGTTAGATCAAATTTGACTGTCCGAGCTCTGATACGAATCGTAGGATCTGAGTTTCTTTTGATTGTGTTTGTTTAACTAAAATGAGAATGAATGATAAACAATTTGCAGCTGAATTAAATGAAATAAACTTTCATCACAATCAAATGGAAGATTTGCTTTCAACACACATGTCTAACATGAAATCGAATGATTATATTTATTATAAGCTTCAATTACAATGCATGCATGTATTACAAACTCCCCCTCAGCCTGAGCTCACACAAGTTTGTTCGTACAGAATGACAAGTGATGAAAGAGCTAATAGAACAGTACATGGTACTGTTCTATTTATAGTATGAAGCAAACCACTGTGGCATCTTTGCTGACGTCACCATGAAAGTGACATCTAACCTCCTAACAACCTACAACCATTGATCTAATACAAGCACTGTTGTCTAACTACTGATTACAATATATTATAAAGAAATAAACTAACTACTGCTTCTAATCAAGAGTATGATAAACTGTAGGTCCCAGATTCATCAACTGATGAATAAAACAATTAATGATTTCAATAAACAATACTTTTAAACTAAGTACATAACCCATTCTAGAGGGACTTTGTATGTGATTGTGACTTTGCATGTTTTTATGTTGCGTATTAGGGCTGTCAATTCTGACACGAACACGATAACACGACACGGACCTACACGAAGTTATCATGTTTCGTGTTTCGTGTTTCGTGTTTGACCTTAACAGGTTTCGTGTCTAAAATAGGTCGACACGATAAGACCTCAACAGGTTTCGTGTCTAAACAGGCAAAAACTCGTTAACCTGTTAAGACCCGTTAAGTACATGTTAATAATTAAAAATTTAAAAAATATATCCTATGAGAGTGTAGAGATGGGGTCATTAGTTGTGGGACATTTAATGAATTATAAACAAACACATGCGGTTCTTTTTCTACAATCCAAACCCTAATTTTCAAATCTCTCTCATAAACACCACCATTCTCAATTCTGTTCATAGCTTCCCCAATTCGGTCGTGTTCGTGTCTTAAACAGGTCGTGTTCGTGTCTTAACAGGTCATGTTCGTGTCTTAAACCGTATCGTAACAGGTCATGTTCGTGTCTTAAACAGGTCGTATGATACGTTGGTAATTTTTTCGTGTTTTAACAGGTCGTTTGGTGTAACTTGTTTATTAACAGGTTCATGTTCGTGATCGAAAACACTACGTCAAAAAAGGCTTACCGCCACATAAAAAAAGTGTGACCATACGCCTTTCGCCACACTTTTTTTTTTCATCTCAAGTGTGGCCAAAGGTCGAGTCATCGTAGGTATCATACGGCCACACTCACTTATGTGTGGCCGTAGCAACTTAAACTGTGGCTAAAAGGTCTTATTGAAAATCAATCATTTGTCTTATAAGTGTGGCTAAAAGGGTAGCAACAGCCACATGAATTTACTATGAGTGTGGCTAATTCTATTATATAGTCACTAATAAGTTTGTTTTAGCCACATCAATTTTTAAAAAATGTGGCAAAAAGATTTTGTAATCAAGCAAATGGTCCATTAAAGGTGGCTAAACGGTATTAACGGCCACATGAGTTTAGTGTAAATGTGAGCGTTTCAATTATATAGCCACATGATTTTACTGTAAGTGTGGCCGTTTTTATTATATAGTCACTAAAAAGATTGATTTAGTCACATCAATTTAAAAAAACTGTGGCAAAATGGTTGTTGTAATCAAGCAAATGGTCCATTAAGTGTGGCTAAATGGTATCATCGGCCACATAATTTACTATAAGTGTGATCATTTCTATTATATAGTCACATGAATTTACTATAAGTGTGTTCGTTTATATGATATAGTCACTAAAAAGTTTGTTTTAGCCACATTAATTTAAAAAAACTGTGGCGAAAAAGTTGTTGAAGTCAAGTAAATGGTACAATATGTGTGGCTAAATAGTATCAACACCTACATGAATTCACTGTAAGTGTGGCTAAATGGTATCAACGGTTACATAAATTCACTGTAAGTGTGACCCTAACTATTATATAGTCACAAGAATTTATTATAAACGTGACTAAAAATTATATATAGAGACATAGAAAATTGTAAATTTAAGTGTGACTATTCTCTAACCTTTGGTCACACATATTTCTTATAGTTTTATGTGGCCATTTTTGTGTAATTATCAATTTTATTTTTAAATTTTTGTAAAATTAAAACTGTAGTAAACATGAACATATCTAAAAACCAAATTATTGATATTAACAATAATAAACCAAAATCCATACATAAGTTTTCAATTTTAATACTAAATACATAAACTACTAATCCAAAGTTATCTACTAATACTTAATACATAACCTACTAATCAAAAGTTATCTACAAATGACGCAGCAACTGCAACATAACCTTCAACACTTGCAACAAGAGCACTTTGGTCTCAGCCTGCATCACTCCTAACAACACTTGAAACAACATAACCTCCTCTCATTCTCTAAAAGAGTCTCCCCACTTTCATTTCGGCCATTAGTTGGTCTTTTTTGTCTCAGCCAGTCAAAACTCCTTTGCGAAACAACTTCATGCAGTTCATCATGTTTTGTCTGCATGCTATGTCCAGTTGCAGTTAAAAGAAAGTTATAAGACATACCAACAAGTACATGCAAACTAAATTGATTATATTACACTTACATCTTGCTCACATGAGCTCAATCATTGTTCAAAAGATTCTCCTTGGTATATATAGCTATTGTTGCCCTAATATGCCCATTAAGTACCTACAAATTGAAACTCATTGATAACATTTACAAATTCGGACCATAGAAAAAATTCAAAGGTACAATAGGCCAACTTGTACCGATTATAAAACTTCAGAAGAAGAGGACCCGCGTAAACATTCATCACTTAGATCGAGAGACCTGCCATCTGTGTAAAGTCTCCATGCCTATATGAATCCAGTTAAAATAAATAAACTCAGAAGTTAGTTCATATCAGAAGGTACACCTAAAATCATACAGATTAGTCGAACATATATGCACATATAGGCTCATTGTCACATACATATATGGACTGATGTTAAAGTAAGAACCGTTGAACAACAGGAACCAAGGAAACCACTTTTTAGCCTTTGATCATGGAATGGACAAAAAGCAGGGGTCAATCGCCAACCATGGAGCGAAACAGACATAATAGAGTGAGACCATGGAGCTAAATATATCTAACTTAACTGAGTAGAGACCGTTCACTGCATACGCTGGAGATATGTAGTCCCTGAATCAATACACGCAAACAAATATAAATGTAAATAAAAATGTACCTAACAATACGAATCGATTTAGGGATTCTTACAAAGTTCCAACGATTCTCTTTGTATTTGCTTCACTCTCGTCTTCTTTAAACATTCTGGCTAAGCCGAAATCTGATATCTTAAGGCACATCAAATGATCAAGTAAAATGTTCCCTGCTTTTAAATCCCTATGTACAAATTTAAGCCGTGAACCTTGATGAAGATAAAGAAGTCCTCGAGCAATCCCATGGATTATGTGGAATCTTTGTTGCCAATCAAGTTTCAACTTCCTTGATTTATCTGCTCAATTTACAACAAGGTAGTTTATATATTATTCCCTTGCAATTTTATGAAATCTTTATTTTTAGGATTGTAAGAGAGCCTAACCAAATAAAATTATGTCTAGGCTTTTTGTTAGGCATGTATTCATAGATTAACATTTTCTCATTGTCTTGAATGCAATACCCTAGAAGCTTCACAAGATTCCGATGCTGAAGTTTGGCAATTTATATAACTTCATTCTCAAATTCATCAAGCCCTGTCGAAAGGACTTTGATAGCCGTTTCACAGCAATCTCTTGTCCTTGTTCTGGCACACCCTGGTGGATTGAGATTGCCAAAGCTGTTTATAATGTACAAAAATGAACATCTGATTTATACCATTTACCTTGTAAACTGGTCCAAACTCGCCTTGCCCCAACTTGTTGATCGGAAAGTCATTGGTAGCCTTAGAAATTTCAGCTAAGCTAAACAATGGTACTTCTGCACTTCGCATATGCCTGTTGATACCTTTGTAATCTTCATCAAGGGTCTTTGTAGGTCTACCTAGAAAATATGACAATGAGACAAAGATCATAAGGATATTAACTTATATATGTATTGCGTACAAATAGCTATTCAGATCAATATCACTTGCCTCCTGTCTCTGTATCTGACTTCTTCTTCCATTTTCTCCGTATGATGTAGAGTGCCAATATGAAGCCCACCAAAGTAACTACAGCTGATATTGACAAAGTCACTACCATAACTAGTCGTTTCTTTCCATGGAAGCTGGAATGAAGGTCTAGAAGATTTACATATTTAACAGATTGAAACATGAAATCCATTAATTTGGTAATGTTATTGTTTTACCTGATAATTCTGAGGCGGCAAGTCTAACATAAAGATCTTGCCCATTTTGTTTTACCACCAGTAGTTACTATCGTTCTTGACAAGAGTGTGGTGGTAATATTAGGAACATAAATCTTAACCTAACATAACATTAGGAACATAAAGATTGACAATTTAAAATTCACACAGCAAACTGCAAACGATTAGGCGACTATGTAACTGGTGGGGTTTGCCTGATTGCCTCTGCTCTAGCAACTTGATAGTAACAGGGCATTTGTTCAAAAATATTTTCCTTTCATAAAAGAAAAAGAAGTTCACAAATTATAACTCTAAGTCACATACATGATGAGAAATAAGGATTGAGATGGGAGATTTCACGTTATGCAAGATAAACCCAGATAAATGGTTTGTATCAACTATTTAACTTTTAGTCTAATTTTATTTTAACCAAGAATAATATAAGAAACAAATATACATAATATAAATATTTAAAACTATTAATATTTATTCAAACGATTCGGTCTGGTTTTTTATAAACCGTAACCAGTGGCAAAGCTTGAAAATTTCCACCAGGGGGTCGGAAGTCACCGGACCTAAAAATTCTATATAAGTAAAAATAAAAAAATTATAAAACAGGGGGTCGAAAACGTATATACCTAAAAATTCTATACGAAACGTACATATATAACACTACTAAGCAAAAAGTTCGGGGGTCGGGGCCCTTGAAAGCTACGCCCCTGACCGTAAACCAAATTGTTTGTTATGGTTTGAAATTTTTTAACTAACCGACTGAAAGTTAAAGAGAAAAACCGAATGTTAAACCAAACTAATGAGCAGTTCAGGCGGTTTCACTTTTTTAAACCGAATCGTGAACACCCCTATAGATATAGGATAAATATATTCCTTTACCCTCATATAAAATAGCACTTTGACTTCTTGAAGCAAAAAAAAAGGTTGTTTTTTAACTTAATATCATAGAATTCATTTTATACATCATAAAATCAATACCGAAAGGGATCTATATCCATAACTTACATCCAAAATAGATCTGATAAACTAGACAAATAGAAATCGTAAAGAAAGCATAAATAGATTGAAGGTGAAGAAGACAAAAAACTCAGCAATGTCCATTAAGACTTATTTGGGAAACTATATATAGACTCTAGAAAAACTTAACATAATAAGCAAAAATATCTAAAATAAATCACAAATCTTAGTTAATGGATTGCATTTGAAGAGTACAGACCTTTGCTTGATCACACCCATCTTCGTAGCTAACATCGGGGAGAAAGGTTTAACCGGAGCACCAGATCCAGCTGTGAATTGACAATTGTTGATGAAATTCCAACCCATTCCGTTGCTTAATCACACCCAACAAATCTGATCCCAAATCCCCACGATTCAGAAGCCAACGAACCCGATTGAGAACCCTAAGCACCAAACGCACCATCGGGAGGATTTGGGGTCTTTAATTTAGGAACTTCATTATATGGATATGGTGCCGTTATAGAATCTGATGACGGTGAGAGAGGCGATGGAGGGGCTGGGGAACGATGGTGTTCGGAGAGTTGAGTTGGATGTGGTGGTCCTGATGGAGGAATGTGAGAAAAAAACAGTGGGAAATTGGAAGCTTGGGGTTGGGATTCTTTTGAAATTTTTGGGGGAGTTGAAAGTGAGACCGGGACTGGGTTGGGAGGGAAATTATTGGGGGTGAAAATTTTAGAAGGAAAATTATTTTCAAAATTTTTAATAATTAAAAGTTATACAAAGTTAATAGAAAATTATACATTTATTAAAGATATATAAATTACATGTTACATATAAAAAGTATTTTATTTAAAAAAACGAAATTCAATTAAAACTTGTCGAAACAACTAATACTAAATAACACGTAGCCATTTAATACTTAACAATTTATCATAAAGCCTAACATGCTCCGTTAAAAGTTATTGTGACTATTAACGATCAACATGGTCCATTAAAACATATATGATCTATCATTGTCCATTATGTAGTATAATGTTCCTTACAACTTGATCTATTATTGCTTACTGTGATCCATTAAGACATCTATGATCTACTATTGTCCATTGTGGTCTATTATGTCCCAATATGGTCCATTAAGATAAATACGATCTACTATTATCCATCATGATCCATTAAGGCCCAATATGGTCCTTTAAGACATATATGATCTACTATTGTCCATCATGATTCATTAAGGCCCAATATGGTCCTTTGAGACATATGATCTACTATTGTCCATTTAGACATGTATGATCTACTATTGTCCATTTTGATCCATTAAGGCCTAATATGGTCCATTAAGACATGTATGATCTTGAATTGTCCTTTGTGATTCACTAAGGTCCATCATGATCCATTAAGGCCCAATATGGTCCATTAAGACACATGTGATCTACTATTGTCCATTGTGATCCATAAAAGCCCAATAAGGTCCATTAAGATATATATGATCTACTATTGTCCATCATGATCCATTAAGGCCCGATATGGTCCATTAAGACACATATGATCTACTATTGTCCATTGTGATCCATAAAGTCCCATATCACAAAGGCCCAATAAGGTCCATTAAGATATATATGATCTACTATTGTCTATCATAATCCATTAAGGCGCAATAAGGCTCATTAAGACATATATGATCTATTATTGTCCATCATGATCCATTAAGGCCTAATATGATACAGTATTGTCCATTTTGATCCATAAAGGCCCATATCACAAAGTCCCAATAAGGTCCATTAAGATATATATGATATAATGTTGTCTATCAAGATCCATTAAGGCACAATATGGTTCCTTATGGCATATATGATGCACTATTGTCAATCATGATCCATTAAGGCCCAATGTAGTTCATTAAAACATGTATGATCTACTATTGTCCATTTTGAACAATTAAGGCCCACTATGGTCCATTAAGGCATGTATGATCTACATTTATCCTTTGTGATTCATTAAGGCCCAATATGGTCTATTAAGAGTTATATATGATCGATTATTGTCCGTTATGGTCCATTAAGACCCAATATGGTCCACTCATACATATATGACCTACTATCGCCCGTTGTGATTCGTTTAGGCCCAATATGATCCATTAAGACATATATGGCCTACTATTGTTCAGTGTGATCAATCAAGGCCCAATATAGTTCATTTAATAAACATATATGGCATGCTATTCTCCGTTATAATCCATTAAGGATCAATATGGTTCTTAATAACATATACAACTTTTTAGGTTCTTAATAACATATACAACTTTCTAGGTTTGTGCTCGTGCTCGATTCTTAAACAAGTTTAAATAGTGTATTTTTTTTTTATTTGAGAGTAACAATGAAAGGGGAAGTTTTAGGATAGGAACCGAACTGAAATTTAAATATATTTTTTTTTATAAAGAAGAGATTACATGTAGAATCCGTATGAATCTTATATGGGATTAAAGACACAATGTAGAAATGATTTAAATATATTCTTTAAATATAACATAAACAAAAAAACCTAAGACCCACAGTTTAGTAATTGGGCATGTATAATCTCTATGAATCTTGTGTGGGATTATTAAAGACACAAAATATAGAAACGATTTATATATTATTTAAATACAATGAAAACAAAAAACCTAAGACCCAAAGTTTAGTAATTGGGCATGTATAATCTCTATGAATCTATCTACAAATTTCACTTAAAATTAGAAAAATAAATTATACTAAAGATGGCTTTCCACTCAGTTCTGGTAAACGCTCATCGCGCTTGAACTCTCTTTCAAAAACTCATCAGTGGGTACTGAAGTTAAGACTTTGATTCGATTGCAAGATCATATCACCTGTAAACATTTATGAATCAGAAACCAAATAAGAAGTAACTTTTTTTAAATAACAAGCTTGCTAAATAAGAAAGTTAAGACATTTATCACCTGAAGTTACGCTCATCGCCCATTGCACCAGAAAACATAATCTAATACAACTAAAATTTAAAAAATGATGCATGTCTTACACGTACGAGTTTATTATTTATATAATTTTTATTTAATATATTAATTAATAGATAATAAATAAGCCGAGCCCGAGGTTGAAAACTACCAATGAGCTGAGCTCGAGTTTTGAAAACAAAGCTCGAACCGAGTCGAGGTCGGGCTCGACTCAGCTCGGCTTGTTTGCACCCGTAAAATATTACACGCGTGCAAGTTAGCTTCAAGTAATGAAGATAGCAAACAAAAAAAAAACAAAAAAAACTGCAGGCCATAGTGCCATACACTTCAAGTAGAGATACTTTTTGCCTAGAAGTTGCCCCATTCGAGCTTCCCATCTGCCATATTTGTGCATTATCACCCTGCAGTATTTTGAACTCCCTCTTAAAAAACCAGTACTTTTTCGTCTTTCTTAGTATAGAATACGTATACAAGATGAAAATAAACCTGAATAAAAGCTTTCTCTTTTATGGTTGCGTCGTTCACTCGTTCCTCAATGCACCTTCTTCAAGCATTCCATGCAATGTCTGTTGAACCTCTAATACGACCAGTCATCCATATTTTAAAAAAACGGACTAACCGATGAACCTCTATTATGTCTAGTCTGGCCGTTGAACCTCTAAAATGACTAGTCTGGCCGTTGAACCTCTAATAAAAGCCGTTAACTCTCAAATAGAGTAGAGTAAAAAGTATGAATGCCTAACTAAAAGAAATCCACCATTAGCATGCCTTCCTGGTACGGAAAACTTAAAAGGCAAAAAAAAAAAGCCAAGTAAACATGCATCCAACATAACCAAAAATTCAGAATCCTTCAAATAAACAAAAGCAGATACCCAAACAACAGGCCACGAAGCTAACCAAAATAACAACCACAACATATCAGAGCAAACTCTAGACAAAACTAAACCATCGCCCTGCAAAACAATCCAAAAAAAAAAAAACAGATAATCAACCCTTGAAGACCCCAAAAATGCAAATTAAATCGAAAGTAAAATACCTGATGCAAACTTCAACAACGAAACAAAGACCGGAAACTAAACCCTACCGCGCGGCAAAGGAACAACTACAATAAAAAAATAAAGCCTCGGACGCAAAATCGGAAAACCAAAGCAAGAAGACCTGGAATTATACACGGCCTACCTGGACGTCGGAACATTATGTTAAGAAAAAGGTAAGAAGATAACTAAAAAGGTAGGTTAGGCAAAGGAAACAGGGGGGGGGGGAGACGCGGAAACTCACAGTCAAATACAACCTTCTAAGCCCACAAAGACAGTGAATCATCTGCAAGCTATCATCTACATCCTTAGCATGTGCTGCACAAATGCTTCTTTTGAGAAATTCATCATCTACTACAGTCAAATCAAGTAGATCATCAACAAACTATTATGCAATCCAAATAATATGCCTTTTAACAAACTTCAAACCTGCTTCATATCCTCATAATCACTGAGATTAAAGTTGATATCAGCATCAACACCACGTAATATAATGGCAGCTTGATCATAGGCTCTGAATATCACAATCAAATATTCAAATTCTACTAAACAGCAAAGAAGAAAGGCACAATGAAGATGACAAAACTAAAATCACTAATTAGTTACCTAGCTGCAACATGAGCAATATCAACCCCCCCCCCTAAACACACAATCCAACACTATAGTTAATCATATATAACCAAAACGAGAAGGAAATAATACTGAATTTGTATATGTTCTTACCTAAATAAACTTGTTTCCCACAATCCCTGCAGCAAATAACAGATTTTAGATGTAACTACAACAGCTCGAAGCGAAGTGATTTTTTTTTTGTAGAAGTAGGTGGTTAAGGAACGAGATGGGTACTTATTGGCAGTCCGCTACCCTAGTAAGGGAACTCAGCAACTTTGCTTGGATGGCATAATAGTTTGTTGATGATCTCTTAATGGACGGGTTAAGTGTGCTGAAAAACTCTATGGAGTTCGCTTACCACCCAAGCAAACATATCAAGTTCGCTTGCCACACCATCAGTGATCTCCCCAAACACACAATTTCGAATGAACTCACCATAGGAAACAGGATAAGAATAATAAGTGTTACAAAAAATTTTTTGCCAGCAAAGGGGATTTTATTACCACAAAAAAACAAACATCCTCCCTTAGCAAGAAGCTAAAGGAAGGCAACAAACACATAACAGAAAACATACAAAACAAACAAACACTGCAGCAAACAAACAAGGAAAAAATAAGACTAAAACCCCAAGTTAACCGATGCCAAGCTCTTCAAATCTTCCCAAGCTTTCTGCTGTCAACCCATTCATTCTCACTCTTTTTACCATCCACCAATGTGTGACTTCTTTAATCCCATCTACAGCCATGAAATTCTTGATGAATGAAACTGGAAAAAAAGTAGCAAACAAAACCTTAATCTTAAAATTCTAATCGAGAATCCAGTATCTTACTAATCCTTTCATGAAATTCTCTTAAAAAATTAGCATTATTATTAATCAATAAACCAAAAGCACTAAACAAACGCACTTCATTTCACTAACACCTCATGTAAACACCCTACAAACACATCAACATCATACAATTAACTATCAAATTATACATCGAAGTCACTAATCTGATGCCGAGCAACCGAAACAGACCGCCTCCGCCTTAAATCACCATTCGAAACAACACCATCATTCCGCCTAGAGACCTTCTACGCCTCTTAGAACACAAATTCACACTATCACCACCACAAGAAACAACACCAACCGGATTACCACCATTCCCACACCTCGAAAGAGACCTTGAATAAATAGTTTATTATGTTGAATTGATTTAAGCTTCCTTTTCTCTGATGGGGATCTGGATTTACCTGTTAATTTAGACTAAGGCATCGAATAAGTGGTTTATTATGTTGAATTTTGGATGAAAATGAGAATTAGGGTTTATGGTGAAAGAGAGATGGTTAAGCAGAGAACGGGGATGGAAGAATTGGAGGGGATAAAGAGTAAAAATAGATGGTCACACAAATTATGGAAGTGTGGTGATAGACTACTTTTAGTCATGTTTTTTTGTTTTATCGTGACAATCCGTAACTTTTAGCCACAGAAAAAAACTTATATACCGCTAATAACAATACTCTTTGGTTATACAAATTTGTAAGTGGTTGTATGTATTATTTTTTAGCCATATTATTAAAAATCTATTGTGTCAGTTTGTAATATTTGGTCACACTTTTGTACTGTGGCTTGTGATTGTCACAATTTTTTACTGAAAGTGTGACTAAAGGTTTCCGTAAAGACGTGTTATTGTCACGTTAATTAGAAAATCAAACAAATACCGTGGCAGTATGTCACATTTGGCCACACTTTTCGAGCTGTGGCTAGACTAGCTTGTAAATGTCACATTTTTTTCGAAAAGTGTGACTAAAGGTTTTGAACTAATATACAATTGTCACATTAATAAAAATTAATGTGGCTAAAAGTGTTTTAAAATATGTAAATGACCTTTAGCCATGCATTTTTTCAAATGTGTGGCATGGAAGTTTTGCAAAAAGTGTGGCCGTAGCCTAGTTTTGACGTAGTGAAATCAGACACGATAAGATTTTGTGTCGTGTTCTGTTTACGTGTTTCGGGTTCGTGTCTTATCGTGTTCGTGTCTTAACAAATCGGGTTGGTTATGCCTGCCCTATTGTGTATTATGTTATATTTGTCCCTAGATTTACTATGTTACTCCTTCACCACTCATTTTGTTATCGGCGGCTCTCTATGTTTATATTTACTTTTGCTTGTTGCCTACTTTTTGCTTGGAGCCGGGGGTCTCTCTAGAAGTAGCCTCTCTACCTCTAGGGATGGAGATAAGGCTTGTCTACATCCCACCCTCCACAGACACTACACATAGTTTTGTTATTCATGGGATTTATGGGGTATAGTTGTTGTTGTTTGTAGGATCTGAGTTTCTTATGATTGTGTTTGTTTAACTAAAATGAGAATGAATGATAAACAATTTGCAGCGGAATTAAATGAAATAAACTTTCAACACAATCAAATGGAAGATTTGCTTTCAACACACATGTTTAACATGAAATCGAATGATTATATTTATTATAAGCTTCAATTACAATGCATGCATGTATTAAAAACTCCCCATCAGCCTGAGCTCACACTAGTTTGTTCGTACAGAATGATAAGTGATGAAAGAGCTAATAGAACAGTACAGGGTACTGTTCTATTTATAGTACGAAGCAAACCACTGTGGCATCTTTGCTGACGTTACCATGAAAGTGACATCTAACCTCCTAACAACCTACAACCACTGATCTAATACAAGCACTGTTGTCTAACTACTGATTACAATATATTACAAAGAAATAAACTAACTACTGCTTCTCATTCCACTGTTATACTCCTAGCAGAACTTTGTGTCTTCAGCAGTGCTTGAACCATGATAGTAGATTGAGCATCAGTGTTTGTCTTCAACAGTCTTTATCAGTCTTTAGCAGTTGTTGAAGGAGAGCGGTTGTTGTAGAGGATCAGTGGATGGAGGTCATCAGTTGTTAGGGCCACTTCCAAGGGGAAAGATTGAATACAAACAACTGCTTATTCTGGATCCACTGATCTGATCCAGTTTTGGCTTTAATCAACTGTTCCTTTGTAGGGTTCAATCCCAACAATATCCCCCTGGAACAGATGATGCCAAAACCCTTAATTATTCTGGATCTTTATTGCCTCATCAACAGTTCCCTGACTTGTCCTTTGAATTGTAATTCAAAGTCCAAGGAATCTGTATCATCCTCATCCTTGCACAGTGTAAGATTGTTGGTGCATATGTCTGTCGACTTCGTCTTATATCGAGTCTTGTATTAGATTAGAAAGATTAGGGCACGATATTCGAGAAAATGTGAAATATATAGGAAACATTAATTTTGCACGAAATGAGAAGTTGATCATTTCATACGAAATGGCTATGGCCATATCGTACGAAATGGCAAGTCCATTTCGTTTGAGTGGTTTCGTGCGGAATGAGTGAGTCTATAAATTCTAGGTCGTGCCAAATCATTTGTAATGATCTGATTCCGGTGCCGAGGTGCTGCCGAAGTATCTCTAGCCTGTAAAACGTTATGTTTTCAATATAAGAGATAGTTTAAAGTGATTCTTGTGCAAATCAGCTGAAACAACTTCGATCCGACTGAATTCCGCCTTTCGTATTGACGAGAACTTATTTGATAGACTCGTTTAGATCTAATCTCGATCCTTCAAGTGGTATCAGAGCTCAGGAGGAAGAGTTCTTACCATTTCAGCTGAAATTTCTGATTTCTACACCTTCTTTTCAAAATTAAACAAGTTTTCACGGTCAAAATGGCTTGATTTTCTCACATTATAAGCATAATACTGTTTTAACAAAGCCTTGAAAGAATCAGACCTAAAATCGGACTAAAACCTGATCAATTTGACAAAATCATGATCGATAGGATGACATCAGCAGCATTTCGCCCGAAATGAACATTTCATTTTGTACAGAATAGCTTTCTCACATTCATTTCGCACGAATTGGAAGATTTTGATCTTTTTCGCATGAAATCAACTCATTTCGCACCAAATTGGCATTTCGTTTGGTCATTTCGCACGAAATCTTCATTTCGTTTGAAAAGTTGCTGTTTTTTGTTTGAAAAGATCATTTCGTACCAAAGTTCATTTCGTCTGAAAGTGGTCATATCGTACCAAATTCATTTCGAGTGAATATCATTTCGTTTGACAGTCTGGTTTTGTGAAATTTTACCGAATCATGGAAGAAGAGTTTTACAACGCGTTTGCTACTCCGATTACTATTGCACAGAACACAATGTTAGAAAATGAAACGGGCACCATGCAAAAACCGCCAAAGCTCATGAATATTGAGGAGTATAAAGGATGGGAGGAGAGATTCGAAAATTGGGTTCAAGCAAATTACTTGGATGCTTGGGAATGTGTTGAAACAAAGTATGTTAGACCGATGAATGATGATGAAGAGGTTATTGCTATTAAAGATCTAAGTGTTGAGGAGAAAAAGAAATACAAAGATGAAAAGATGATGACTAGTCTTTTGCATAAAGCTGTTAAAGAAGATATCTTGGTTTTACTGCAACACAATGGAAGTGCATATTCAATTTGGAAAGCATTAAAATCGAAATTTGTTGGAAGTAAAGAGATGATCAAGAACAAAAAATCACTGTTGAAAAAAGAGTTTGATCTATTTCGTGGTTTAAGAACTGAAAACAACAAGCAGATCATAGAAAGATATTGCAATCTGATAGTTAACATGAAGAGGTTGAGCATCACAAAAGATAATGAAGAATTGATTGAAAAGTTAGCTGATGCGTTGCCACATGAAGTTTGGGGCACGTACCTTATGATGTTGAGAAATAAGAAAGATTTTGGCAGTCTAACACTGGGAAAGTTTATTGAAAAACTTGAAGCTCAAGAGATGGAACAACGGAAAGTCTCAAGAATGAAAGATTTTGATGGTGAACAAGATATTGGTTTATATTACAAAGGAGGAATCAGTGATAAGACCAACATGTCACCAAAGATCGAAACTGCATTCAACGCTAAAAGTTCTTCTGGAGGGTCATCTCAAGGATCAAACAGCAAAACAGGATTTTCTTCATATCCATCATTTGATCCAAAGTTTTCAGCAACCAAGAGTGGCAAAGTTCTACAATGCAACATTGCACTAAACCTTGAGAATGATCAAAATTATTCTGAAGAAGTAGCTAAAAATCATATGTCTTTGTTAGTGACTGTGTTAGAATCGTATGGGAGTTTAGTTGCAGGAAGGATCGGAAATCCAATGTTGACAAATGAGGATTACGATCAGATTGATGCTGAGGATATGGAGTTAATGGATATAAAGTGGTGTTTGGCGAGTGTGTTGAGAAAAGCTGAGAAATTCAAGCAGATCACAGGAAGAGATGACTTCCGTGATGCAAATGTTTCTAATTTAGGTTTTGATAAATCTAAAGTTACTTGTTTTCGTTGCAGGGAAAAAGGGCATTTCAAGCGAGAATGCACAAACCGCGAAGCAAGTGGAGCTCAAAATCCTTTCAACAACAATGATTATTATCGGAAAGAAATTTATCATCAAGTTGCTCAACAACCACATCAACAACAACCACAAACTGCTCATGCTAGAAAGGAAATTGAAGAATCAAAGAAAGCTTATTGTGTCAATGAAAGATCATCAAAAGGATTCTGCTAGGACAAATACATTTCAGCTGATAGTAAAGCATGTTTGATAGATCAAGATGATGAAAGGCTTCCAAAAGGTTTTAGCTGGGATGACTTTGATCCTAACAAAACTTCAGATCATAGAGCTTTTGTTGCTCGAATTGTTGAAGATAGTGATAATGATGATTATTATGCAAGAAGAATGGAAGATCACTTAAGAATGCTAGAGGAGAGTGACAGTGATGATGGAAAAGTTCGAGTGAAAAAGAAGAAGGTTAAAAAAAAAGTTAACTGTGATGATGAAGAAGTTCGTGTGATAAAGAAAAAGGTAAAAGAAATTCCAGCTTTCACAGTCGAAGCAGAAGCTGATGCACAAAAGATTCCTGTGAAATGTGAAACTTGTGAAACAGTGAAGAAGCAAAACAGTACGTTGATTCATAACATGAACAGATTGAAAGAATCCTATGATGTTTTAAACAAAGCCATGAATCAATACAATCAATCAAGCAGTGAACAAGCAACAACTATGAAAACACTTCAAGGAGCTTTCATGACAAAGCAGAAAATTGTCAATAATTACATTGAGAAGTGTGTTGTGCTGGAACAGAAACTGGAAACTCAGAGGATTGAAACAGAAAGGGTAAACAGGTTGTTAAAAAGTTATTCATGTACTTCTTATGTTATTGACAGGATTTATCCAACCGTTGAAGGCATGAAGGCGTTTGAAGAAGAGGATACTGAAGAAAAGCATTCTGGTAAGAAACCTAGTGCCAGTTATACCAAGTGTCCGCCTCCGCTTGAAAATGGATATTCTCCACGAAATCCTAATTCGGAGAGAGTCAAAAAGGCAACCAATTTACAGTGGGAATCTGAGTCTTCAGATAATTTGCCAGACAATATTGATATCACTTTCACTTCATCTGATACTGATCATGAGTCAGAGTTATTAAAGAAAGTGGTCGATCAGGTGTTGGATAAAGATGAAACCGAAGAGTCAAAGTCGGAGTCAAATTCAGAGTCAACGTCTGAAACGTCAAGTCCAACAGTCAAAAAGGGCAAACGGGTTTACAATAAAGAGTTTATGTTATCAAAATCTAATTTGAATGATGAAACATTCAAAGTAGCATATACTTTGAATGATTTTGACAAATTATATTCTGATGAAGAATTTCCAATAAGAGGTGTTAAATCTGAAATGATTAACAAGGTTTTCAAACTAACAGAAATTAATATTTCTGAAATAAATGATGTAAATCTTTCTGAAAAACCAAAAAAGTACACCTCAAGAGTTCAACAAAGGTTAAACAAGAAAAAGGTTTACAGTTCTGGTTCAGGTTTTCAAAAGAAACCAAACCATAACGGTAATTTCAAGAGGAAAGGTCTTGGATTTATTCCACCAAAAAATCATAAAAATGAGAAAACTTATAAACCAAAAACTGTTTTTTTTTCAGGAACATCATCTGAATAAGAAAAAGAGCAATTGTTCAGAAAGCAAACGAACAAAGAATTCCTTGCTAAGAAGCAAGAAGAAATGAAGAAGGATGTTGCTCAGAAAAAGGAAACAAGAACCTGTTTTCAATGCAAAACAGTTGGTTATATTGCCAAAAATTGTCCAAAGGCAATTCAAACAAAACAGGGAGTGTCTCTTAAACTGAAAGAAAAGATGGCTGAAAATGAACCACCAACTAAACAATTTAAAATTTTCAAAAATTCAAAATTTGAGGTTGGTGAGTGTTCAAAAAGTTTTTACAGAAGAAGAGTGAATCTTAATAAACAAAAGTGGGTTGTTAAGAAATCTGATGATAGTTCTAGCAATCATTCTGACTCAACAAAATCAGAGGAGCTATCTTCTGGCGATGAATCTGAGTCGTCAAAGTCAGAGGAGCCACGTGTTGAGTTAAAATTGGAAACATCAGTACTGCCAATGGATGATGTCAATTTTCCACCATTGCGGGCTGAAAATTTTAAACAAAAAATTGGAAAAGTTGAAATTTCAAATCAATTCTTTTCTGAAAAGAAAGATTTGATGTTGAAAAAGTTTTTAGCCCCAAAGTTCAAAATATTTTTGGAAAAATGGTTGACGGGAAGGTCAAAGGGGTAAAGGAATTTTATGAGAAGAAAACAAAGAAACCAGGTGAAGACGGGTCATCCCAGGATGGTAACTAGGATAGAACCTATTATGATTAAACTCTGGACTTGCCAGAGCTCCCAAGTTGATAATCGAGGAGCAGGAATCGGCATCTTTCTTGAGAAATTCACAACTGTGAAATTTCGATCTACAAATGGTGGTATTATTCTAAAATTGTTATATTTTTACAAGTGGTTGGTAAGTGAACCTTCAAGTGGTTGAAGAAGGTTTTCACCTACAAGTGGTTAATCAAGGTCATTAAGTTGAACTTGATTTAACTCTTATTCAAGTGATTGGATAACAATGTGATGAATTCCCTAACCTACAAGTGGTTTGTGAAAATCAACAAAAACTTATTTTCCTGAAAAACCATTTGATTAAAACAAACTTAAGTGTTTTGAAATCACAATGGGAAAATAGTTTGTTGTCTGGGGGAGTTCTGATTGTTTATGCCAAGTGGATGGCGATTTGAAGCAATTCACAACAGTTGTCACTTTATTTGTACAGTTTGTTTTCAATTTTTCTTTAAATGTTTCTGAATTTCAGGGGGAGTAAGAATTTTTTGAAAAATCCAAAAACATTTGAAAAAGGCAAAAACATTGAAAATTTAAAAATGAGTTTTGTTGTGAAAAGGAGGAAATGATAGTACATCAGTAGACGATCACAGCATGCTAAAGAATTGGAAAGTTAAAAAGTGATAAACGGTCTCACAGATGATGTGCCAGTAGGTTTTTGCACATTTAGTAGATTGTGTCGAGATATAAACCTAAATATCTTACTTACTTATCTCGTGGGGAACATCTCTCTGATATATAGGTAACCCCCGAAATCTTGTTTGAAAGACCCCTCTTTCTGAGATACTAGGTCTTTATGCTTAGTGATATCTGGGGTATTATCCCGGGACTTCTGATTTTGCGGAAGCAATGGCCTAGTCCCCATATAATACTTTTCGCTTGCTTGAAATATAGCCCGCCCTCAGCATAAAAATGATGAAACATTGAAAAATGCTAATCATGTGCTGTTGAAGAAAAGATTCTCTAAAGGGAACACACCAAAAGTCGAAACCATCATCTCTCTGATTTTGCGGAAGCAATAGCCTGAGCTCTCATGGTCTCGCATTTAACCCCTTACAGATATCATCTAGGTATACTCACCTGTAAGATTGAATATCGGGATCTGGATACGGGAGTATATTCTGAGGTGGGACACGCGAATAAGTTTAAGTCTCTAAAAACATTAATCTCGTATCTCGAAACAGTTGAACTTTGTGTGAAAATTTAATTGGATCTGTATATTGACAATCTAAGTGGATCGTTTAGAACTTAAAATGTTTAAAGCTTAGTGGTGCTAGTGATTGGTCTCATAAACTGATATGATCCTTTTACACAAACTCGAAAAAATATTGTTTGTAAATATTTCTTTACTGGATTTCATTAAAAACAAAATCCAAAAAGATTTTCAGTGTGTTTTAGCATAAATTTTGAAAAATTCAAAAAGATTTTTTTTTATCTTCTTTTCGACAACTGATGTTGAAAAGCTGATTTTCAAAATTCCTAGTGCTAAACATGATGAACTAATGGTTTGGGTTATTGTGTTTGAAATGAGAAAAGATTTCGAAATGAAAAATGTTAAATCTGAATTTTATTCTTACAAGTGGTTCATTTGAATTTATAAATGTTAAATCATTTTCATATTAATTCTACAAGAGGTATATAAATTTGTCAAAATTGTTAAATTTGTGAAATTTATTGTGAGGTAGAGTTTGTGCAGGCAGAAGCAGCCAGGTTCCGATTTCTAAAGACTTTTCGCATAAAGCCTGAGCTGAGTGAGAGCCAGGTCATGATCTAAATCTAGAGCTATGTCAGATTGCGATCCCAGCACAACTTAAGGGGGAGTCTACTAGCAAAGGGGAGTCTGAAGACGTAAGAGCCAGCTACTGATCTTGGGATAATATTCAAAAGAGCTAGATTCGAATCCTGTTGTCTAACTACTGATTACAATATATTACAAAGAAATAAACTAACTACTGCTTCTCATTCCACTGTTATACTCCTAGCAGAACTTTGTGTCTTCAGCAGTGCTTGAACCATGATAGTAGATTGAGCATCAGTGTTTGTCTTCAACAGTCTTTATCAGTCTTTAGCAGTTGTTGAAGGAGAGCAGTTGTTGTAGAGGATCAGTGGATGGAGGTCATCAGTTGTTAGGGCCACTTCCAAGGGGAAAGATTGAATACAAACATCTGCTTATTCTGGATCCACTGATCTGATCCAGTTTTGGCTTTAATCAACTGTTCCTTTGTAGGGTTCAATCCCAACAATATCCCCCTGGAACAGATGATGCCAAAACCCTTAATTATTCTGGATCTTTATTGCCTCATCAACAGTTCCCTGACTTTTCCTTTGAATTGTAATTCAAAGTCCAAGGAATCTATATCATCCTCATCCCTGCACAGTGTAAGATTGTTGGTGCATATGTCTATCGACTTCGTCTTATATCGAGTCTTGTATTAGATTAGAAATATTAGGGCACGATATTCGAGAAAATGTGAAATATATAGGAAACATTCATTTCGCACAAAATGAGAAGTTGATCATTTCGTATGAAATGGCAAGTCCATTTCGTTTGAGTGGTTTCGTGCGGAATGAGTGAGTCTATAAATTCTAGGTCGTGCCAAATCTTTTGTAATGATCTGATTCCGGTGCCGAGGTGCTGCCGAAGTATCTCTAGCCTGTAAAATGTTATGTTTTCAATATAAGAGATAGTTTAAAGTGATTCTCGTTCAAGTCAGCTGAAACAACTTCGATACGACTGAATTCCGCCTTTCGCATTGACGAGAACTCTTCTGATAGACTCGTTTAGATCGAATCTCGATCCTTCAAAGATCAAGGAGATCTTGTAGATCTTCAACACCCAGGCCTAGTGCTTGTTCCCTTGATATGTTCTTCACCTCACCACTGGATTTGAGCAAGGTCAATACGTGGGTCTGTTTGTCAGATTTCCACTTTAGTATTTTTGAATCCAGTGGGTTTCTTGGGAGAGTTTTTATTGATGAGGAATTTGGAGATTGTGGCTTGGTGATGACAACTTGGGCAGTGTCTTGAGTTGAACCTTGTTTTTTACAATAAGTGTCTGAAGAACCATCTTCATGATGCACTCTTCTGAGACTTGGTCTTCTTTTGATATTGGTGCTGCATCCATCTGCTTTTGTCTCCTTCTTTGATAAAGGATAACAGCAGGTGGAACAGTGGGTTTCCTGATGGGCAACTTCTGTGGCTTGACTGGAACCACTGCTTCAGGATAGTCAGGCTTTTGAGGAACATTTGGATTTTTCTTTCTCAATTCTTCCAACTTTTTGTAACTGGCCATGACTTTTTCTTCTTTCCACCTTGTCACCTGATTCCTTGTCCCAAAATCAGTAGCAATGAGTTCTTCTTTCATTCTCTTCAGCTTTAACACCTTATCTGGTACATTTTTCTTGTACTTTGACCAAACAGGAGGAGTGTGTTTAACTTTGTCTTTGTTCATTTTTTTCAACTCTTTCTAACTCCTCTTTGGGCTCAGCAAGGGTCCATTCTTTGTATTGAGCCTTATCTGCCTTGTATTTATTGAAAGCCATAATGTGTTCAATGTAATCTTTTCTTAGGCTTTCATCATCTCTTTATGATAATTTTTGGCAGAGATCTTTTGCAAACTGTTCCAAAGTTCTGACTTGAGTTAGCAGATATTGGTAGTTTCTTTGAATTTCTTTGTCAGACTTTCCTTCTGTATTTCTTTTAGAGATATCCTCAGCTTGTTGACCCTTTAACTTCAAGTATTCTTCTATGTTATTAGGTATAGGATATCCTTGAAGAGATGGCAGACTCCTTTTTGCAGGGTCATCTTCCGAGTAGAAGGATTTGATTTCCTCTCTAACTGCTGGAAGAGCTAATGGATATAGGACACCTGCAGGAGTAATGGCAGTGTTTGGATTAAAGGCTTGTGCTGAAGAGAGTGGAACAGGGTTTGGAATGGTGACAAGGGGCAGTGCTTGTGAAGAAGTTTGAGGTGGTGAAGAGTCATCTTCCAGTATTATCCTTCTCCTTTTGGGTTTAGGAGAGGTTGGTGGTGTTTTGGTGGGTTGAGTAGTGGTGATTTGAGTGGTGGGTGGCTGACTAACAGTTGTTGAAACAACTGGTGTTTCAACCACTGTTGTCATTACAACAGATGATGTGTCACCTGATGTCTTCTGCTTTTTGGCAGGAGGTGTTGAAGTAGTGGTGGCAGTTGTTTGGCTAACAGCTGTTGCAACAACTGAAGTACCAACAACTGTTGATACAACAGGTGTTCCAACATCTGTTGGTTTGGAAGGTTGATGAGTGGAGCTTTTAGGAGTTTGGGGAGTGTGTTTTGTGAGTCTGGAAGGTATGGAGTTGGGTTGCCTCACTTTTCTAGTGGGCTTTTTTCTTTTAGGCTTAGGGTTTTCTTCATCCTTTGGCTCAGAAATACCCTGCTCTTCCATCTCCATATAAACTTTCTTCTCCTCTTCAAACCTTGATTTACCCTTTGCCTCCATATCCTTTTTCACACTTGCTTTTGCATCAGCAATAGCTTTTAAGGGTACATCAACCTTTTTTGGAATCATCTGGCTTAGGGATGTCTGCAATAATACTGGAATTATCTAGTGCAATGTACGGACCATCTTCATATCCCTTTTTCTTTAACTGCCTCATTTTCTCCCCCTTTTTGGCATCATTTGGTGGAGGATTATCAACAAATATTATGGTAGGAGGAGCAGTGCCAGTGGTTTGCAACAGATGGGCCTTGATTGCCTTGATGTCTGCTTGTGTATCTTTGAACCTTGTTTCCATTATATTTCTGATCTTTTGAACTTGAATTTCATGTTGCTGATAAGCATATTGTCTTTGTTGCACAAGCAGATGTTGAAATAAGCTCCAGAGTGTATCAGGGGATGGAGCAGATGATGCAGATGCAGTAGCAGTGGGTGTTGCCTTTTGTGCTTGTAATAACTGTTGCAGCATAGACTTAATGTCTGCATCAGATGTGTCCAATTTTTCAACCCTCTCCGTCAATTCCATGTACATTAAAACATCACCCAAGTTAATGGGATCATCTGATTTCCCACCAGAGGTGGTTGTATCAGTGGTTCTCTTTGGGAAATTTTCCCAAAAATCATCCACTGATGCCCCTTTTTCTTGGTACTGGGGACTTCTTCCTTCTGCAGAGGTTACCAGTCTTAACTCACCAGTGAATAGAGGATATACACCAGTGGTTAGGGTGGTTCCCAAAGTAGAAATTGCCTTCAAGGGACTCTTACTTATGAAACTACTGCCCAAGTGTAAACCAGTGGGTTCAACACTTGTAGTAGCTGCTCCACTTGAACTACTGACAGGAAGTACTTGTACTTCCTGCAGTGTAACCTCCTCAGTTGTTGGTGGGTTAGCAATGATAGGGAGCTCAGACTCAGTCACTTTCTGTGGCATATTCTCAGTTATAGGTGATTGAGAAGAACTAATTTCTGTCTGAGCTATATCAAGTGCATCCAACAAGGGTTTTATTGATGGTGGAATTTGTGAAGTGAGGATAGGGGTTGAAAGAGAATTTGCCTCCGGCAGTGGGCTGTGGATGATGGAATCAAGTGATTCCCGAGCATCATAATTTGGTGTCCCTGTTCTTACAACCTGTTCTTTTTTAGAAGAAGCAGGAGGAGTTTGAGGCTCAGGTTGAGATCTTTCAACCATCTTCTGTGAGGAAGTAGCAGTAGTGGTTATTGGTGACTTTGGTGTTGTCACTGGTATAATCTCTGGGATCTCATCTTCCAGAGTTACCTTTGTTTTGGGTTTCGGGGGCTTTTGAGATTTTTTCTATTTTGGTCTTTTGGTGGTTCTAGGTGTGGGTTTCACAACAGTGGTAGTGCTGCTGTGATCACCTTGAGCAGTGGGCTCAACAGCAGATACCTGAGGAGCAGTGGTAGCTGCTAAATTCTGCTCTGGAACCTCTGTTTGTGTTTTGGAAATTTTGGATAGCCTTTTAAAGGTTTCAGAGGTTAGGCTGTTCATTTGAAAAGGAATTCCTTGGATTATCACATGAGCATTATCCTAGGAAAATTTCTTAATAAAATAGTTACTTAAAAACCTTGGAAATAACAAAAATGCCTTTTTATTAAAATTTGTAACAAGATAATTGAAGATCTCCTGGGAATAGTTGAAATTTTCTTTTTGTAAAATAGCATAGCCCAGGTATTGGATCTTCAATGGGATCTCACTGAAGGCAGTTGTTTTATTTGAAACACACATAAGAAGAATCTCATAGCAGGAGGAAAGCTGCCTTTTTGTAAGGTATCTTTTTTCATTTCCTCTTCATACCCTCTTTCAAGAAAATCAGTTTGATACTCTATTTTAGGAAAAGATGTTTTACCTTGAAGATCATTGAGTTCAAACACTTCGGAAATGGTTTGAGGTGTAATGTTGACTGGAACACGCTTTATAGAAGAATTGATGGCTAAGGGCTTTATATCCTTAGTTTCCAATTTAGTATTTTTCCAGAATTCTTGCTGGGTATCCAGGAAGATCGGAGCATCACAAGTCAACAAGGTTTTGTACTTTGAAGACGACAGAGCATCAATAATGATGTTGAAGGTTTCGGTATGAGTGGGTTTTTCAAGTAGACCCAAGTAGTTGTGAGGAATTTTGAATGGAAGAGTCATGGTTATTTGAAAGTGAGTGCGAGAGGAAGAAGACGATGAAGGATTTGAGAGAAATGGATGGTAACTGCTTTGAGAAAGGAATTTTGAATTCGATTCGATAGTGAAAACCCTGTTTGGGTTTTTGATCAGGGTTTTATAAGGAGGAAAAGTGAATGCTGACGTGGCAGCGGTTACAAAGATATGACCGCTATATACTGTCCACGGGCCAACCCCTGATGAGTAATGGAAGACAGTTGTTTGTGGAAACCACTGATGGAGCAATATCAGTGGTTGCAACGGTTATAATGGAAACAGTGGGTGACTTTCAAACTATCAGTGGATAGCCTATCAGTGGATTGAAACACTGGTGTTTGAACAACAGTGTTTACCAAGAAAATGACAGAACAGAGGTTGACTTTCAGCAGTGGACAGTATTAACAGAATAGATGTTTAAATAAAAAACAGTGGTTATGGCAGACTTTTAAGGATTAATGAAAATTTCATTTTTAGCTATTTTTAAGGATGGATTTTTTATTTTCTGAAAACATTTTAATGCTTTTATTCATAAAAAAACAGGATTTTGCCTGTTATTCCATGTTTAGCAGCCAATCCTAGAGATCAAGCTTTCAAAGGTAGATGTGTCTAATGCTTTTGTTAGCACATCTGCCAGCTGATCCTTGGTATGAACATGATGCAAATCAAACCTTATTCATAGCAATCCCTCACAAAGTGATGTCTGATATCAATGTGCTTGGTGGTTGAATGAGATACTGGATTTTTAATGATATTTTCTGCTGCCTGACTGTCCAACATGAGAGGTGTCTTTAGGGCAGTGATACCAAAATCCAGCAATTGATTTTGAAGCCAAAGCAGTTGGGTTGTACAGCTTGCAGCAGCTATATACTTTGCCTCAGCAGTGGATGTTGAAACAGCTGCTTGCTTTTTGCTTTGCCAAGACACTAAGCAATTGCCTAGGAATTGGCACCCTCCTGAAATGGACTTCCTTGTTGTGTTGCATCCAGAAAAGTCACTATCTGAGAAACCTGAAAGCGTGATATTTCCATCAGCTGGATACCAGATACCAAGTGTGGGAGCACCTTTTAGGTATCTGAATATCCTTTATACAGCAATAAGATTTGACTTTCTAGGGGCTGATTGGGATCTTGCACAAACACATGTTGCAAACATAATGTCTGGCCTAGATGCAGTTAGGTACAATAAAGACCCAATCATGCTTCTATAAAGAGTTTGATCAACCAAATCATCCTTTTCATCAGACATGACTATTTTTGTGGTTGCCATGGGTGTACTACATGGTTTACAATCATTCATCTCAAATTTGTTTAAAAGTTCTTTAGCATATTTTTTTTTGATGAATGAATGTTCCATTTTGCAGTTGTTTCACTTAGAGACCAAGTAAACACTGTAGTTCACCCATTGCACTCATCTCAAACTCAGCTGTCATGAGTTGTCTGAACTCTTCACACATTTTAGTACATGTGCTTCCAAAAATGATGTCATCCACTTAAATCTGGACAATCATCAAGTCTTTCCCTCTCCATTTTAAAAACAGTGTTTTGTCTATTTTACCTCTTGTGAAACCAATAGAAAGAAGAACGGTGGAAAGAGTTTCATACCAGGCTCTAGGTGCTTGTTTCAAGCCATACAAAGCTTTATTTAGCTTGTAGACATGATCTGGATAAAATGGATCCTCAAAACCAGGAGGTTGACAAACATATACCTCTTCTTGAATCTTACCATAGAGGAATGCACATTTGATATCCATTTAAAACACATTTATGATGTGGTTGACAGCAAAGGCCAGGAACAGTCTGATAGCTTCCAATCTAGCTACAGGGGCAAAAGTTTCATCATAGTCAATGCCCTCTTCCTGTCTGTAACCTTGAACCACTAGCCTTGCTTTATTCTTGACAACAATGCCCCTTTCATCAGTTTTATTTTTGAAGACCTACTTTGTGCCAATAGGACTTACATCCTCTGGCAGTGGTACAAGCTCCCATACTTGTTGTCTTCTAAACCATTGGAGCTCCTCTTGCATGGCCTCTACCCAGCTGTTGTCTTTCAACGCCTCTTGGTACTTGACTGGCTGATGGAGAGATAGAAAACCAGCAAAAAGACAAATGTTTTGGGATTGAATTTGTAATGCTCCGCTCTTTCCGTATTTCCATTTTTTTAAAAATTAGTGTTCGTTTTCTATTCTTTTTAAAATCATAGTTGAAATCGGATAAAAAAACGGAGTTAAAACGACAAACTACGCATTTTATGCACTTTTAACGCGGCCGACAAGTGAACGCGACCAATTTCGACTACCGGCATCATTTCATGAATTTTTGACCTTTAAATGATATTAGACGTCATTTTCTGAAAGTTCGGATGCGAAAATAAGTTTAAAAACGTGAACGGGCCGCTATCGGGCTTTGGGCCCAAACCCACTCAAAACCTTAGACATATTTAAACTAACTAAACCCCCCTCTTCCTCATCTTTGCAAAACCCTCGCCCCCTTTCAATCACCCCTGCCTTCTCTCTCATTCATACTTCGGCAACCAGAGTACTGTTCCGGCGACCCCCTCCGGCCGCACGCATACCCCACGGCCCTTCTTCTTCAGGCGACCACAACACCCCTTCCCCCACCTCTGCTCAACTGAATGACCGACCACCACTGTGGTGGTGGCGGCACACATCGATGGCAGACACGAAGAACAGAAAACGGGAGAGAGAGAGAGAGAGAGAGAGAGAGAGAGAGAGGAACGAGAGAGAGATGACAGTGGCGACGCCGCTCACGGTGGCGGCACCCTCCGGCTCACGGTGGCGGTTTTGTTTTGTTCAATAGTCGACACTCCGGTAAGCCACGGTCTTTTTCTTCTCATTTTCTGTCAGATTTGGCTCAATTCGTGTTTGGCTCAGTTTCGGTTGTTTCGGTTCAGGTACGAGCTTTGGTTTTTCGATTCATATGTCGGTTTTGATGTGGTTCAAATTTTGGTTCGGATTTAGTTTTGGATCCTATCTCAACTCGCGTTCAATCAAGGCAGTCGACGGGTCGGGTTCGATTCAAGATGCATGGCGGGTCAGATTGTAGCGGGGGTTACGGTTTGATGTTCGGGCTCCAGATCAGTCAAATGTGGTCAAAGTCAGTCAACCAGTCAAACCCGTTTAACTGTCGGGTCAACGGGTTGAACAAGAGACTTGGGTAAAACATTACGATGTCGCGAACATTTCAATTATATTGTGTCGTATTTAAGTTTGTTATCACAAAACCAAACTCTATATAATTTGTTTATAAAATTTCGTAGAAATATATATATATACATTGAATCCTTATTCCTTATTGTTGAATTTTGAGCATATAAATCGACACTTGGAGTTGTCGGGATCGTCCAAAAACAGAGGAAACTCTGCCCGTTTTTCGTAAGAATCCGTAAAACAAAACATGTTTATATATAAACTAAAGTTTGTTATACAATCTGTTTTCTTTTTGAAACATGTTTATATAAACCAAAATTTATTTTCTTAAACCAATTTTTAGAATTAGTAAGTATAATTCAAATCCAAAAGTTTTATTGATTAACTCCTTTCTTCAAATAAAACCTTTAATATAGAATTAACATAATTACTTAACGAATTATTATAATTCTTTTATAACACTAATGTTAATTTTTATGATAAAAATAAAATATTTAAATATTTAATCTATAAACAATAAATATTAGGATTTCTTATTTTTTTAACCAATAAATAATAACGAGTTCGTGATATTTTAAGTATCCAGGATAAACACTCTCGTTCGTTCTCTTGGAATTCCGTTTACTCGTGCGCCATCGTTTGCCCATATAGGTTGACCTCGGTGTTCCATCCTCTTAATCATTTACACTCGTCAACACTTGGATAATCAGAAGACTTAGCAATTTTGTGAGTACACTTGTCCCATTTTCCTTTTAATACACTTTGGGTGCAACATGTTTTACTTGTTAAAAATGCACGATTCACAAACATGCTTTATTCAATCAATCCTTATGCATGCTTTGTTATGCTTAAGTTCATGCTAGAATTCATCCTACTTGTTAACCTGCCTTAACAATTATAGCGCTATAGGAGTAGCACACCACCCGACGGGGTTTTGTTAAGTTATATTCTTTACGGTCTCAATATTGTTATATAGAGGGATGCTATTATTCATACTTTACGGTCTCGGTGTTGCTACATCGAGGGATGCTATTTTACTAGTGGACACTTGGGTTTTGACTTTTAGTTATGCATGATAGTTTGACCATGTATACCAAAATGCTATGTTGGATTGAAAATACTTTCTATACATATGACACGAGTCTAAAACTTGTGTACTCGCCAATACATTTGTATTGAACTATGCCTTTAAAACATGTTGCAGGTTTAGCGATGATGTTGATGATGCATGGAATCTAGTAGGATGCTTAGATACACACTTTAAAATTTGTATTATATTGTATTGTATTTCATTATTCATGTTGTCGTATTTTGTTTCAAATCCTTGTAATTGATTCTTTAGAAATGGAGTGAAATTATTATTTAAATACTTGTCACAAATAGTGTTATGAAGTCTCTTGCAATCTATTTCGTCTCGTTCTGATGTTTCCGCCATCGGTTGGGGTGTGACAGATTGGTATCAGAGCCATAACTATAGGGAATTAGGAAAATTGCCATGCTTTTGACCTAGTCTATAGTTAAGCACCAAAATTTGACCATACTTGCTTCACATGCTACTTTTATGAAATGTCTTTACATGTTATTCTTGAAATGTCTCTTACGTGTTATTCTCTTAAAATGCTTTATGTGCTTATACTTGTTATTATTATTTTGAACATACGTCTTTTACTCATTTATACTAAATTCGAAACCACTTGTAATACACAAACGAGACGACTTCACCAAAATAGGCGTGAAACCCACAATTTGGTGAAAGACTCTCAATCCACCTATTCTTTTTACACGAAATTCACCACCAAGTTAGGAGTGAAATCCTCACCTTGATGAACAATTTCCATTTCGAATTCTAGTGGACCCTCGTCAAAGTGTTGAAAATTAAATTTTGACCCGACGAGTACCAACACACTTAGGGTACGAAATCGTCAAGTTAGGGGTGAAACCCGCACCTTGTCGACTAGTTCCGCTCCTTGATTTTTAAAAATCCCGCCAAGTCTCGAATTTTTGATTGATTTGAAACATGTAGTAACTGGAAGGGTGAATACCGTTAACCGAGATATCGGCGAAAGTATTCCACCTATTAGGCCAAAGCATGTTTCTCAAATTCAAAAGAATTTTCGACCACTTTGGTTTAGTCGAACTTCCGTCTTGGAACAATCCAAGTTTTAATCAAACCTATGCTTTACTATCATCGCTTTTATATGGTACAATTCTCTCGTTTCAAATTCAATTTTATTTTCGAGATCATTTTTCTCACACACACATTATACTAAATCTTTTCATACATTATACATATGCATGATTTCAAAACATTACTCAATTTTATTTACATTCTTTGTAACACCAAAATGGAGACATGTCATCAAGATAGGAGTGATTTCCTTACCTTGACAAATAACTCCACTCCTTCTTTTCTTAAAACGACATCACCGACGAGTTAGGGGTGATTCCCTTACCTAGGTGATCGTTACCAAAATTTTCTTTCAAAAGAGACTTCATCATACGACACAATCATATTTTACACCTAAATCGTTTATCATTCGTCAAAATCCCTACTTATGCGGATTTAAAAAGTTTATTATTTTATCAAACGTATTCTTTAACTCATAATCTATTTCACGAAAATCATATGCACGAAAATTCTTAATCATGCCTTGAAATGTTTTACTACCCTAATTTCAAAACCTTACGAAATGCTACCTATCAACCTAATCGGTCAAATGAATCTCTTGCCCATGAACTTCATACTCAACCTAATCACTAACATGCGCTCATATTTTATCATCATATCAAGGACTTTGTTCGCAATCGAAAATCAAACTAGCCATTTCATTGCCTATAAGGTCTTATAGTTATTATAAGATCATCTTTCTAAAGCCTTTTCAAAATTAATGGAACGATTTTACTAAAACACTTTTCAATAATCACTAAGTCTTTTTGCTAAATTTCTTCCTAAGGATCAACATTTTCACAAGAACTTCCAAAGTTTGAAGTTTCTTGTTTGAGGGCAAATGGATCAAACTTATCATTTTCAAAACTTTTACATACACCGCTCAATATGTCATTTGAATTCAAAACACGTGGGCAAGAAGACTTCAAAGGGACCAACGCTTTTCAACTAACATAAATCCTTTTGAAACAAGAGTAGCATTTCCGTTCTTATACGAAGTATATCTCCCATAATCAATAGATGTTTTACATACTTTTGGCATTCACGAACTAGATTTTACATTCCAAATCAAGCTTAAACTATTTTGATTTGATAAACTCAACGCGTTACTCAAACAACTATACGTACATATCCGCACATGTTTTATTCTATGTCTGGCAACGATTTCCTTATACCATTCGTTTTACATACTTAAACTTCTCAATCTTTTTACATGCTTAAGTTTGTCACATGCAATACATGTCATACCCGAGATCATCTTCATTTATACTTACTTATATTCATAATTATACTCATACTTGTGTTCATACTTATACTTATACGCATACTCATCTTCATACTTGATTCATACATTCGTACCAGTACACGAGCGGAATCCGAGGGATTCATTTACGTGGGTCCCATACATACTTAAGCATGGACTTGCTTACATACTACATTCTTATACGTACACATTATTGTTTTCAAATTTATGTATACCCTAATTCATACGCAACTAGTACAAGCTATGTGGATCATGCGACGATCAGTATAATCGCAGGTGCACACGGGATTATAGTGATAGGCGCATGAGAATCATAGAGTGTACTACTGTGTATGGTAAGACACGGAACGTAACATGACACGAATAACGAAACGGATGTAACATGGTCAAAACATGGTGGATACGCCGCTGGTACTTCCTATATATAAGTGTTTTCATCATGTTACCAAACTTTCGTAAAACGTGCCATGAGAAATTCGGTGTTTTGCAGACCTTTTTTACCTGATACAAACTTTAAAAAAAACTCACAAATGCATTGCTAAGCGCACGATATCCGAGTGTCCACGACGAGACCTCATCCCTAACGCAACGTTCTGTTCGTCCAATACGCATACCCTTCTCATACTTGTATTCGTATATTAGATCAATCATTCTCTCTCCTACCTCCGTTATTCCCCGTTATCCGTTGCCCTTCGTACAAACCTCGTTACGAGCAAACCTGTTTACACGTGCGAAGACTAAAAGTACTTTCTTGGTTAAAACTATCTTTCTATTCTTTATCTACGTGCAGCCGTACTTAATTGGCCGTTACCTCCAAAATCATTTTACTTAAAATACCTAATGTTCTCGTTCCTCGTCGATAAATAATTTCTTACAAACAAGTGATTCATTATTTTTCTTTGAAATCAATGAAATTGTTCTAACATTTTATTAGTGCGGCCATACTTTTCATCGAAATGCTTACCATTTTATACGAAAGTTTTACTCCTTGGATATCATGTTTTAAAGATACCTCTTCATTTGAGTTATTCCAAATTGCTTAAACTCGTTTGCCTGTACGTACACCTGCACGTTATACCTATGCTTAATGCTTTAACTCATTTTAGTCAAACAAACTCCTGTTAACAAAACCTACCCTTCAATCCTTCTTAAAATTGTCCCCTTGAATAAATTTCGGGATGAAATTTCCTAAAGGATGGGAGACTGTAACGCTCCGCTCTTTCTGTATTTCCATTTTTTTTAAAAATTAGTGTTCGTTTTCTATTCTTTTTAGAATCATAGTTGAAATCGGATTGAAAAACGGAGTTAAAACGACAAACTACGCATTTTATGCACTTCTAACGCGACCGACAAGCGAACGCGACCAATTTCGACTACCGACATCATTTCACGAATTTTTGACCTTTAAATGATATAAGACATCATTCTCTGAAAGTTCGGATGCGAAAATAAGTTTAAAAATGTGAACGGGCCGCTATCGGGCTTTGGGCCCAAACCCACTCAAAACCTTAGACATATTTAAACTAACTAAACCCCCCTCTTCCTCATCTTTGCAAAACCCTAGCCCCCTTTCAATCACCCTTGCCTTCTCTCTCATTCATACTTCGGCAACCGGAGATTTGTTCCGGCGACCCCCTCCGGCGTCGGCTCCAGCCGACCGCACGCACACCCCACGGCCCTTCTTCTTCTTCAGGCGACTACAAAACCCCTTCCCCCACCTCTGCTCAACTGAATGACCGACCACCACAGTGGTGGTGGCGGCACACATCGACGGCAGAGACGAAGAAAAGAAAACGGGAGAGAGAGAGAGAGAGAGAGGAACGAGAGAGAGATGACAGTGGCGATGCCGCTCACGGCGGCGACACCCTCCGGCTCACGGCGGCGGTTTTGTTTTGTCCGATAGTCGACACTCTGGTAAGCCACGGTCTTTTTCTTCTCATTTTCTGTCAGATTTGGCTCAATTCGTGTTTGGCTCAGTTTCGGTTGTTTTGGTTCAGGTACGAGCTTTGGTTTTTCGATTCATATGTCGGTTTTGATGTGGTTCAAATTTTGGTTCGGATTTAGTTTTGGATCCTATCTCAACTCGGGTTCAGTCAAGGCAGTCGACGGGTCGGGTTCGGTTCAAGATGCATGGCGGGTCAAATTGTAGCGGGGGTTACGGTTTGACGTTCGGGCTCCGGTTCAGTCAAATATGGTCAAAGTCAGTCAACCGGTCAAACCCGGTCAACTGTCTGGTCAACGGGTTGAACAAGAAACTTGGGTAAAACATTACGATGTCGCGAACATTTCAATTATATTGTGTCGTATTTAAGTCTGTTATCACAAAACCAAACTCTATATAATTTGTTTATAAAATTTCGTAGAAATATGTATATATACATTGAATCCTTATTCCTTATTGTTGAATTTTGAGCATATAAATCGACACTTGGAGTTGTCAGGATCGTCCAAACAGAGGAAACTATGCCCGTTTTTCGTAAGAATCCGCAAAACAAAACGTGTTTATATGTAAACTAAAGTTTGTTATGCAATCTGTTTTCTTTTTGAAACGTGTTTATATAAACCAAAATTTATTTTCTTAAACCAGTTTTTAGAATTAGTAAGTATAATTCAAATCCAAAAGTTTTATTGATTAACTCCTTTCTTTAAATAAAACCTTTAATATAGAATTAACACTAGTTTAAGAACCCGCGAGGTTCGCGGGTGGACTAAAACACAAATGAATAAGTTTAATTTATTGAACTAATCGTTTGAATTAAATGGCCGTTCAAGTAATAATAAATTAGTAAACTACAATGAGACAAATAATTTAATCTCTCGAGATACATGATGATGCAAATTTGTGTAATATTGTGTTTATGGAAGATAATGGATAGCGAATTATAAGTCAACGTACTGTTTGAGTGGATCGGCCGAACCAGCCGGTCTTACCGGTTTAATGGTTTGGTTTAAGGGTTACATATTCATGTATTGACGGCTAACCTTTGGTAAACTGTTGAATTCTTGATTGAGGCACTGCGTCCCTCATAGATCTGCAATTGAGCAATTAACCATCAAAAACACCAGTTGATATGTGTTCAGCTTAGCAAAATTGTTCAGAATACACCACTGTGCTAATTAAATGCGCCATGAGATCAGCAACATCAGAAGCACAAGTAACATGTTAGATGTTCAGATCTGATTATATGAATATTTACAAACCTGCTAGATACACCAGTTAAAATAAAAAGTAAAGATAATTTTCATAAATTAGTAGTGTACTGATATCTAATGTACTAATTTCAATATGACGACTCTCAAAGTCAAAATTCTGTTTTATTATTAAATAAAGTTTACACCGGCCTTTATTTGGATTCATAACATATTTCATTTTCTTGTGTAGTTATTTATTTACAATAAAGTTACCTATAATCAATTAATTATATCAGTTTCAGATATCAAACACAAAGTAAGATAAGTAAAAGTTAGCTGAGAGAGGAAGTACCTTCATGGAAAAAGACTCTTCTTTTGTTTCTTAATGAAGCACTTCTCCATGGAAGATGAGTTATTCATGTTGCTCGTATATCTTACTCTTTTAAACATACACTTTAATTCTCCCAGTTCGTCAGGCAGTTTTTAGGCATCCTACAGCCTTAAAGTGAAACTTTTGGAGATATTTTCACATACAAATGTTGCTTGGAATCTCTCTAATATTATAGCACCTTGTTATACTTAATTCCTCCAAAGATTCTAATTGACCAATGATAAAGGTCCAAAAATTCAGTTGTTTCAATGTACAAATGCTTCCGGGAATATCTCTCATACTATATCCCCATGATAGATCTAAATCATACAAAAATTCTAACTGACCGATTTTGAACCATTCCCTAAGCACCATTAAAACATAACGTGTTTCAACATGAACCCATTTTGACCCATTCCCTAACCACAGTCCACAACAATGAACCAAGACGATGGTTTGAACTTTTCTTGAACTGAAAACTTACCGTTATTTAGATTTTGAAAAAGTTACATTGTAAGTTCCTTAAATTTGAGAAATTACACTTTTGGTCCCCACAGTTCATTCTGACAATCAGTAGTAGCACATTTAGTCATATATTTAGATTATTATTGTAATAATGTTGTTTTCTTATCCTAACTAACACATAAGTTATTTAATATATTTTTAAAATGTGAACAATTGATTGGATTGTCTACTTATATTTAAAATACCCACAAGGTATCAAATAGGCGTGTACCCCAACTATTTTTACTGAACATGCTCTCTCCCCTACTAAATCAGTCATTTCATCTAAAAAATAGGCGTTTATGATATTCAAAAACTAAAAAAAATAATGAATACCTTGACATCCTTGAGCCACAATACCTTAAAATCTTAATCACCAAGGATAGTCGAGCAATTCTTCATCACCATTCGCATATAAAACCGGCAATGAAACACAAATAAAAAAATCAATGTCTATAAAAAAATAAGTCTGCAACTAACTTATTTCCATAAATCATATGCCAAATAGAAATTATGTAAGTGTTCCACATTTTACGAACTTAAATGGATAATACATACCTGGTAAAGCGACAATTGACTTGTGTTTGTTTTGACCATGAGAAGCCGAGGATGGATATATGTTTGTAGTTAACCGTCGGATTGTATCAAAACAAAAGGTCAACACATATTATGATGCAAGGCTACACAATTAAGAAGTTGACATCTTTTGTCCAAGCTATATATGGAATGACAAAAAAATGAAGGTTAGATAAACGATTTGAGTAACATCACAACTTATTTCCATTGTAGTGTTTGTTGTGTGTGATCACTGTCGGAGTTGTGAGCAATATGGGTATGGTCAATCAGAGCAAGCAATATGGGTCTGGTCAATTGGAGCAGTAGTTCAGGTCGAATTTCAAAAATTCATGATAATATTCACCAAGAATTTAAACAATCTTCCCTATTTTTAATTATCAACAAACAAACTCATGTGAATATTCCCCAAATCTCTAACCATCAACAATCAACCAGAAAAGTATAAACTACCAAAATGAGCAAAAACTAAAAAAAAAAAATTTCAACAAAAACAAACTCAAATCACCAAAATGTGCATACCCGCTTATCATTAACGAACACCAGAAGTTGCATTGAGTTAATTGTGCCCTTCAACCAAAAAGCCCTAATTGCATTCCGACGAACAAAAACAATAATCAACCAACAATGTTAATCAAATCAAACCAAATAGCATTACACTTCAACCATTTGAAATAAAAAAAAAAATGTTGAAGAAAAACAAACCTGATGGAAGTTCATTGTAGGGCTGAAGAGGGATAATGGATCTGAATTGTTTATGTGTTCATCTTCTCATCCGACCAACATTATTCCGTGCGAATTTGTCTCAGGGATTGATTTTAGATGAAAAGAATTTTGGGGAAGCACCATCGTAATACCATCGCTTATCCTCCCCGTAAGATCACCGTAACCACCGTTTTTGCCACCAAGGACCGTCACTACCGAAGACCACCGTACCGCCACTCGTATCCACAAGAGAATACAATTGTTTGACCGTACTCGGTTCTTGTCGCAACTTACTAAAATGGCTTTCTTTTTAATTCTAAGCTTCTTGAGTTACCATATGTTGGTCTTTGAGATTGAACCTATCTTAATACAAACGCCAAATGAAAAAAGTAACATTTCATCATGAATAGATCATAACTATGCAAACATAATGAGTGAGTTCGTCAAATTTCAAAGAACCTGAGAAAGATCCTTGAATCTATTTTGCTTGCCTAATTGACGCATAACAATATTGAAATCCTGCACTTGCAGCATGTCTCCTGACCTGTACTCATTCTCAAATCAAAACTGAAATAAGTTCTATTAAACCCTTGTTAAATTTATATTCAAAGATTGAATTTTTAATCAGACCCATGTGAATACATAAACTTACATAGGCGTAGTCACAATCAAATTTGGATGGCAAAGAACCTTTTGATTGATAACCAAAAAAATGAAAAATAAACTTACACCATGAAGAAAAGGTTGTTCATGGCTCATATAATCCTACCTGTCGCTTGCTTATTCTGCCTCCAGAAGTTCAGCAAGAAGCTTCTCTTGTTTCAATCTGAGACCATCTAATATGATGTTAGAATCAAATAATACCTGTGAAATAAGCATATCATGGAACCTTCCACAATGTTATGAGAGAATACCGTGTACCTGTGACAACTGGGCTGAGTCGTCAGATTCGGTATACAGGAGAAGCTGCAGCATGGTGAAATACATATACATATCATCTTACATGAGCACTATTAATACACAAAAGTTATCTACCTCGAAAAAAATTCCCATGTGCAGAGATAAAATGTAACGGACCTTCCAATGCCATAAGAGATGCCTTCCAACCCGAATCCCTAATTCGTAGATTTTGACTGGCTCCCTCATTATCTCTCATTTGTAGCGACTCCTATTCCTGCAATCGGAATCAACGTGAATATACCCGATTAACTGTACATATATTATGACATGAACACCTAGGTAACAATCACATCATATACTTTCTTGCTCTAGCATGAAAGGAATCAATGTCAAAACCTTATTAGACACACACATGAATGATAATCTATTTTATCAAGCACCACAAATACTTAATCTGATTGTTCAATAACATCCACTTTCCTAAATATATCAATGTCAAACTTTGTGAGATTAACAAAAATCATAAACAAATTTCAATATCAGGCCAAAATCAAGTCAAGAAACTTCATTGTAGGCAAACCAATTATAGTTTTAGACATCCAAACAAAAACACAAAAAACAATTAAAAACAGTTAGTGGTGAATCAAAACATAAAAGGTACAGGAACATTACAAATTTCTTCTTCCGGCGGTCAAGATATCAACGGAGGGAAGCAGCGTTTTTGAGTCCCCGTGTCACCATTGATTTGCTTTGAACATAAACCTAAACTACATGTTGAACCACAAACCCTAAATAAGCACACACAGATCTGGTTCAGTAAACACAAGAACCAAAATAAAAAATCAAAACCGACCATAATGATTTCACATTAGATAGTAGAAGCCCTGTATATATCAATGGTACCTTTCTTCCTGAATTTAGGCTTTGAAGAAAAGAGGATAGAGATAAACATACATTGTGAAATTGAGTGGAAAACAAAGGGCCAAACTTCAATCTTCGATCTTCAACAAAGAACAATAGATTATTGGGTTTGAAGAAAAAAAAAAGAGATTTGTGGAGTGGAATGGAAGAGAAGTGGCGTGTTCTGATTGTAGGATTCAATTGTCTGGTTCAGATTTAGGATGAGAGATAGACGGCTAGAGATTAGATGAGAGGTCGACTTGTAGAAATTTAGGGTTTGTGCAAGAAGGAAAGTTTCAGATCGAAGAGTGTCATGGTGGAAAGAGGTATGTAGCGATGGTTGAATTTAGGGTTTTGGAAAGGGAAAGGGAAAAGGAAAACTGATAAAGGGTAAATGGAAAAAAGAGAACGGTGAAGGCAAAGCAAAATTTTGAGCGCCATTTTCCAAAGCCAGCAGTGTTAGGAGATGACAGGTGGCAGTAAGTGGATTAAAATTATGCCAAGTGGCACCAAAATGTATTGTTTTAATATAGATAATAGATAATTACTTAACGAGTTATTATAATTCTTTTATAACACTAATGTTAATTTTTATGATAAAAGAAAATATTTAAATATTTAATCTATAAACAATAAATATTAGGATTTCTTATTTTTTTAACCAATAAATAATAACGAGTTCGTGATATTTTAAGTATCTAGGATAAACACTCTCGTTCGTTCTCTTGGAATTCTGTTTACTCATGCACCATCGTTTGCCCATATAGGGTGACCTCGGTGTTCCATCCTCCTAATCTTTTACACTCGTCAACACTTGGATAATCGAAAGACTTAGCAATTTTGTGAGTACACTTGACCCATTTTCCTCTTAATACACTTTGGGTGCAACATGTTTTACTTGTTAAAAATGCACGATTCACAAACATGCTTTATTCAATCAATCCTTATACATGCTTTGTTATGCTTAAGTTCATGCTAGAATTCATACTACTTGTTAACCCGCCTTAACAATTATAGCGCTATAGGAGTAGCACACCACCCGACAGGGTTTTGTTAAGTTATATTCTTTACGGTCTCGATATTGTTATATCGAGGGATGCTATTATTCATACTTTACGGTCTCGGTGTTGCTACATCAAGGGATGCTATTATACTACTAGACACTTGGGTTTTGATTTTTAGTTATGCATGATAATTTGACCTTGTATACCAAAATGCTATGTTGGATTGAAAATACTTTCTATACATATGACACGAGTCTAAAACTTGTGTACTCGCCAATACCTTTGTATTGAACTATGCTTTTAAAACATGTTGCAGGTTTAGCGATGATGTTGATGATGCATGGAATCTAGTAGGATGCTTAGATACACACTTTAAAATTTGTATTATATTGTATCGTATTTCATTATTCGTGTTGTCGTATTTTGTTTCAAATCCTTGTAATTGATTCTTTAGAAATGGAATGAAATTATTATTTAAATACTTGTGACAAATAGTGTTATGAAGTCTCTTGCAATCTATTTCGTCTCACTCCGATGTTTCTGCCATCGGTTGGGGTGTGACAGACTTCTTGTGAGTACCCCTTCATTAATGTTGCCAATGATTTGGTCAGTGGATGAGACTTCAAGAAGATTAAATCTCCTTGGTATGGAACAACGGCATTTAATGGTGAGGGCTGCAGATGTGAATCATCTGAGCTAACAACTGTTGGTGACTTTGATGATCCAACAATGTCTTAAAATAGAGGTGGAGGAATAGGTGGAATTGGTGTGAAAACATGCTGACTTTTATCCACTGTTTGAGGAATTTTATCAACAGTGTTTGATGATGTGGAAGCAGGGGTTAATGGGCTACTTTGGTCAACAACTGTTGAGGTAGCAGTGGTTGAGCTTTGAGAGCTGTTTTGAACATCTGCTGCTCTGGCAATGGATTTAAAGGTTTGTTGTGGAATGATCACTTCATACCCATTGTCTGATGGAGCTGCACTGTTAGTCTTAACAGCAGTATTTTCAAAAGTAAATTTATTAAGATCAAACAATTCTGCAGGATTTGCAGGGATTTTCATTGAAGAAAGCTCATTGAACTTCACATTCAAAGTCTCTTCCACTATTTTGGTCCTTGTGTTAAACACTTTGTAGGCCTTAGCAGTGGTTGAGTAACCCAAATGATATCCACTGTCTACTTTGGCTGCAAATTTTGAAATTGAGTCTTTTAAATTCAAAATAAAGCATGGGCAGCCAAATACTTTAAAGTATGAGATCAGTGGTTTGAATTTATACAGCAGTTCATATGCAGTCTTTTGATGCCTGGGGTTGATTAAAACTCTGTTTTGGACATAGAAAGCAATGTTTACTGCCTTTGCCCAGAAAGTTAATGACAAACCTGAATCTGCAAGTATGGTTCTGGCAGCCTCAATCAATGTTCTGTTCTTTCTTTCAACAACCCCATTTTGTTCTGGTGTCCTTGGAATGCTGTACTGCCTTTCAATCCCTTTTGACACACAAAACTCATCCAACTCCCTATTTCTGAACTCTGTGTCATTGTCACTCCTGAAGACTTTTACTGGCAAGTCAAACTGCTTTTCAACTTGTTTAACAAAGTCTTGGAGAATGCATGCAGTCTCATCTTTGGAATGTAAGAAATAAGTCCATGTAAACCTAGAAAAGTCATCTACAATAACCAAACAATATCTTTTTCTTTTTCAAACTCATGACTTTAACTGGGCCAAACAAATCCATGTGCAGCATTTGCAAGCACTTGGTTGTTTTGGACTCTTTAATGGACTTAAATGAGCTTTTATGTTGCTTTCCTTTTAAGCAAGAAACACAATGCTCAGGACAAGTGTATAGTTTTTGAGGAAGACCTCTTACTAACCCCTGTTTTGACAAAGCAGTGATTGTCTTGAGATTTGTGTGCCCCAATCTCCTGTGCCATAATTCTGTCTCTTTGTTAGAGGCAGCTGAGAACAGACAGGCATCAGTCCTGGGGCTCTCTTTTGAAAAATCAACTACATAAACATTGCCACTCCTTTGAGCAACAAGTTGGGTTTTTCCATTTTTTATTATTTCTTCAATCTTTTTAACCATTGCTGGTCCAACAATCCTGCAACAATCCTTAGTGAAGAATGAGCCATAACCCTTATCACTCATTTGTGAGACACTAAGGAGGTTGAATTTTAGATTGTCTATTAGATTGACATTTTCAAACTTAACATTACCAGACTGAACTGTACCAGACCCAATAACCCCCTTTACTATTATTACCAAATGATATATCACCCCCTCCATGAGTTTTGAAATCTTTGAGAAGGGCTCTACATCCAGTCATGTGCCTGGAGCCTCCATTATCTACATACCAAAGACTATCTAAGCATGCAGAAGCTCCCTGCACATCAACCAAAAGGTTAGTTCATTAGGGTCTCCAAAGCCAATAAGGCTTTGGATGGGGTCTTAACAGTGTATGTGTTAAGTTCAGGTGGATGGACAGTGGTTAGCTCAGGGGTTTGGACAGTTTTGGAACTATTTTTCTCTAACCACTGCTGGGGGTCCTGCCCTATAAGCTGCTGGTACCCAAAGGGATTCCTGCTCACTCTTGATTTAGAAGGCCTTTTGTAAGCCTCATAAACATGTGGGACCCTAGGGTATGGTGGTTGACCTTTACCTCTTTGGTCTTGGTTAGCAGGGGGTGCATCAGTCACTTGAACTTCTCTTTTAACAGAGGTTTGGTTCAGCTGTTTTGTAACAGCTGTTTCAACTGGCACAAACAGTGGTTGGCTTTTGACAGATGGTTTTGATGAACTCATTTGTGTTTTTGACATGTACTCTTCCTTTTTGACCTCAAAGGATTTCAAGTACACACACTCTTGAGTGGAATGATTTGATTTTCCACAGATGGTGCAGCTCTTTGAAGGCACAACAGTACTTGTTTTGTTTAGATCATATGCTTTTAAATGAAAACAATCTTTGGTCAAATGATTTTTCTTTTCACAAAAGTCACAAAACAAGTTTTTAATCTTTTCTCTTTTCTTCTTTTCTTCCTCTTTTCAGACTCCTTTGCAACAGAGTTTTGAACTACTGTTGGGATGTCCTTAATAGGAATGAGCTTTGCCTTAGGAGCTTTGACACCATCTATAGTTGTGAAGTCCATGGGTTTGAAGTTTTCAAGGATGTCACACTCATCAGACCATGTGGGTTTAAACTGGTATTTCTTAATTTCCTCAAAAGTTGAGGACCCCACAGATCTTTCCAAAGTGATCTTGTTACCAAGTTTATCAGTAATTTTAACTTCTTGGCCATCCTTGTTTGTGGGTATGATTTCAACAGAGGTTTGAATAGATCCATTTGAAGTAGTGTTTTCAATTTCATCATGTTTTCTAAATCCTACACCAAATTTTACATTGTTTTTGATCTGTTTTTCAAGCATGACCTCATAACCTTTACAGGATTCCACCCATTTTTCACAAGTGATTTGGGTGGCTTCCAACTCCTTTTTGCAGGCTTGATATTTTTCTATCATAGTCTGGAGTTGGTCCTTGGTTATGCTATGCTCGTGTTTAAGACTGCAGATTTCATTATCTTTTTCAGCCAATTTGATTTTCAGTTCTTTTAAAGACATTTCAAATTGAACTTCATCATTTAACACTCTATCCCTAAGGTTTTCATTCACCTCTTTGATGTTAGCAAATGCTATGATGCATTTGTCTGAACACAGATTTTTAAGAACCTGAGATGATACCTTAGCTGCAGCCATCATGGCACAGTCACAAGTATGCTCTTTCTCATCAGTCACCTTCTCTTCTTTTTCACCATGTTTCTTCTCTTCTTCTTCTTCAGACCAGGGGTCAGACAGTGGTTCCAACAGGGGTTCTGAACTTTCTCCCAACAGTATTTCACCAGCAACAACAGTAACCACTGCTTCAGCAATTTCATCCACTGTTTCAGCATTTGACTGTCCTTCTTCAGTTTCCAGCCCTTCTGGTATTGACTCTAATGCCATAAAATAGTATTCATCATTAGAAGCATCATTAGTAGCATAGAGTGCAAAATTTTCATCACCTAGCTCATCAGGTAAGCTACTCCAGTCAACAAAGACTTGTGTGAAGAAGCTTTGCTGATCTGGTTGAACCACTGCTGGTGTAGCTTGTTGAGGTCAAACTGGTTGCACTTGAACCTGAGGGACAGGGGCTTGGACATACTGAATTTGAGGAACAGTGGTTTGGACATACTGCACAGGAACAGGGGTTCCAGGGTTTGCATAATGAGCAGTGTTTACATGGGCAGCAGGGGTATAATGGGAATACTGCACAGTGCCTTGGTTACTTTGTGGTCTTGGACTAGGGTGAGTGATAATAGGTCCATTTGTTTGATTCCTACATTCCCTAGCAAAGTGACCTAACCTACTGCACTTGTAGCATTTGATTTTAGACTTATCCAACCCTACTTTTAGATTCCCATGCAACCCTGGGAATTTTCTCCCTGTCCTTTTGTAAAATTTGCTGGTTCTAACACTCAGCAGTGCAAGTTGGTGTAATATGTCCATTTCCTCTAAATAAGTTGGATCAAAATGCTGAAGGTCATTGAGTTCAAAGCATAGATTATCAGAGTTCTGGCTTTCTCCATTTGCTGTAAAAGCAAAATTGGATGAGTGAGGATCAGAGTTGAAATTTCCACCAGCAGTTATGTAAATAAAGTGATCATAACTCTGATCCTTGCTGCTGCCAGACTCTTCCTGACCCAGAAGAGCTGTGTTGCCAAATGAGTAGTCATCTGCAACTTTGCCAGACTCTTGCAACTTCTTTTTCTGGTTTAACTCCCTTTCATAGGTCAGGAGTCTACCATGAAGTTGGCTCAAGGTCAGATCTTTGAACTCAACAGAATTTCTGGTCACAAAAGCAATTGTGTCCCATTTTTCAGGCAGTGATCTAAGGAACCTACTATTTTGTGTTGATTTTGTAAATTCAACATTAACAAGTCTTAGCTCACTAATGAGACAACTGAATCGCTCAAACTGTTGTGTTAATGTTTCACCCTTAACGTGACAAAAGGTTTCATACTGCTGATTCAAAATTTCCCTGTTATTTTCAATTACTTCTTCAGTTCCCCCAAATTGTTCCTTAAGTGCATCCCATAATTCCTTGGCACTGTTACAGTGTAACAGCCCAGCATAGATTTCATTGGGTAATGTAGATGCAACAATGCTAAATGCCTTGTGATATTCACTAATTTATACATATTTAAGTCCCCCATTTTATGCGTTTTCAGCCGTAAAACCATCATTCGGATACTTAATCAAGTATACTTTTGTTTACAGGCCTAAAACAGCATGCCAGACAAGATGATAGTGAAAACGAGGACTTTCCGGACTAAATAACAAAGCTGCGAACATTCTGTGAAGATTCTGACCTGGGCGATTGGCACGGTCGTGCAATGAGTGGAACGACCATGCATTTACGACAATGTAGACCAGCCCGGCAATGAACGACGGTGCTATCCGGCGTGCAAGATAATCCCGGAGATGAACGGGCGTGCGGATGGTTGCACCCCGTGCAGATCCGATGACCAGCCCAACCCCGGTAATGCACAACCCGTTCAAGAGTCCGTGCAACATGAACCCGGAGATGCACGATCGTGCCACCAATGGAACGGTCGTGAGAGATCAAAGACGGTCAAGATAAGATGATGTCATGCGGTATGGTGCACAGTAACTCCAATAATGCAAAAAGTGAACGGTCGTGCCAATAAAGTGCACGACCGTGCGAGATCGGAAAAATATAAAAAACATGCAGAAACATTCTGCTCGTAACTCTGGAATTTTGGGAGCTTCACAGGCGATTTTACAGGCTCCGGAGGCTTTGCTTTTGACCCGGATTCAAGCCACATTGTGCCGTTTAGCTCCATTACTATCCGGATTCTTAATCTAGTGCTTGTTTATGGTTTGGTTTTCTAATCTTTCCATAATTTTGTTAATCTTTCAAGCATTTAGATTAATGTCTATGTATTATTGTAGCCTTTGGGCAAAAACACTACAATCCTTTGCTTAATTATAACCATTAGTATGTTAACTTTGTTTGTAATGACACTTGGAAGTATTTTCTATGTTAATCTTTGATGATTAGTTTACAACCTTGTTATTGTTGTTGATTTCTTGATTATAAGTAATTGTGTTGGATGATTAGTATATGGTTAGTTGAGATAGTTGAAAAATGAAGCTTAATTAATCATGTATTAGTAAACTTTAAACTTGATTAACTAGTTTAGCTTGGTTAAAATGTGTGCATCATGATACTAGAAATGGTTAGTGGTTTAATAAAATGTAATTATTGTTAATCAAGAAAGCTTTCCGTCACGTAAGGACCTTAACGGGTTAAATGGTGTTGTTATGAATTCTTGCCATGATTTGTTAGCTTAGTTAGTAGTTTAGGCCAAAATTGCTATCTTGGTGAATTTATGTGCAAGATTTGTAAAGTGAACTCGGTTGTGATTTAATCTAGTTTATGCTTGTCTCGGTGGTTGCATTGTGTTTATCGATGTCACTTTCCATGTTTAAGTGAGGTTAGAAAACGCCTAACGGATGACTAACTTATTTTTAAGAGATTTTCATAGACATTTATCAATTGCACGTTAAAGAACAATTTTAGGTGGTTAAAGTGTGTTTATCTTCTTAGCTTTCCGAATGATTGTCATGTTAGGATTCTCGAAATGGATACTAATTGTCTTAAAAATGGAGAATTGATCGAATGCTTCTAGTGGCAAAACCGACTTAGTTTGCATGCTGTGGTTGTGTATAACGCAAGGCTATTTATCTATTTTCTTATTTGATATTTACTATGTTTTATTAAGTATTTGTTTATGCTTACTTTAGTTTTTAGAAAATCACAAAACTTATCTTTCTTCCGTTAATTTAATGACAAAGGTCTAGTATTATTCATCCGCCCATTTCCTTGGATCGATACTTGGTTCTTACCGATACTTTACTACATATATGACGGGGTACACTTGCCTCTTTCGTGTGTGTTTTGATGTTAAAGTAATAATCACTTTTATAAATTTAAAACCGATTCGTGTGTAATTTCATTGCAAAATTATGTATATGTACACGTCACCTTGGCATCCAGTTCAACTTTCTGAAAATCCAGATCAGTATAGTTCTCAACTTTCTTAGGTTCGAACTTCTTTGGATCCTCAGCACTCGGCACCATTGGAACATGTGGTCCAAAGATAACTGACTTCCAACATCCGGTATTCTGTTGAGTAAGGATGTGACCCATCCTTCTCTGCCAGATGTTGTACTCATTTAGCTTCAACATGGGTGGTTTAAAGAGTGAACCGATGTTATTGTTAACATCTTGTGATTGTGACATCATCCTGGTTGTTTTACAGGTACTGATTAATCAACTTTGCTCGTGATTAAACCTTATTTTGTTTTTCAACAAAACGAACAATTATAAGTATCAACGAGTGTGAGCTGAACTTTTACGTCAAAATGATTGTTAGATCAAATTTGACTGTCCGATCTCTTATACCAATTGTAGGATCTGAGTTTCTTATGATTGTGTTTGTTTAACTAAAATGAGAATGAATGATAAACAATTTGCAGCGGAATTAAATGAAATAAACTTTCAACACAATCAAATGGAAGATTTGCTTTCAACACACATGTTTAACGTGAAATCGAATGATTATATTTATTATAAGCTTCAATTAGAATGCATGCATGTATTACAAACTCCCCCTCAGCCTGAGCTTACACAAGTTTGTTCGTACAGAATGACCAGTGATGAAAGAGCTAATAGAACAGTACAGGGTACTGTTCTATTTATAGTACAAAGCAAACCACTGTGGCATCCTTGCTGACGTCACCATGAAAGTGACATCTAACCTCCTAACAACCTACAACCACTGATCTACTACAAGCACTGTTGTCTAACTACTGATTACAATATATTACAAAGAAATAAACTAACTACTGCTTCTCATTCCACTGTTATACTCCTAGCAGTACTTTGTGTCTTCAGCAGTGCTTGAACCCTGATAGTAGATTGAGCATCAGTGTTTGTCTTCAACAGTCTTTATCAGTCTTTAGCAGTTGTTGAAGGAGAGCAGTTGTTGTAGAGGATCAGTGGATGGAGGTCATCAGTTGTTAGGTTCACTTCCAAGGGGAAAGATTGAATACAAACATCTGCTTATTCTGGATCCACTGATCTGATCCAGTTTTGGCTTTAATCAACTGTTCCTTTGTAGGGTTCAATCCCAACATTGTTGTTGTTTTGTAAGTTTAACAGTGTTTTACACGTGGAATGGAAATCAGTACCCAACAATCTTGGAGATATAAAGTTTTTATGTCATTCAATTTGTAAAATGTTTTTGTAAGAATAAATAATATATGTGTTTGCTAGTTAAAATACATAAAGTTTTTACCCCAATGGAATAGATAAGTCCTGGATTTTGGGTGAAGGATTAAAGAAAATATTTTAAATGTTCTATACAAATCATTTGCTTTCCTTATTTGGTTGTATTACTATTTATAGGGGAATGTTCAAGCTTCTAGAATCAATAAGCAATAGTTTATTAATCCGAGTGACTAGTGGGTCAACCTCCTGAACATATCCCTTTAATGTTTGTGCATAAATTGTTAAGTTGTACTTTCTTCATTAGCTTCTAGAATGCTTTCACTTGAGTCTTCCATTAACAATGCGGCTCCACATGTACATGTACTGATATTATTCTCTTCTTAAATCACATGTTTTGGGTAGATGGTTTTAACCTTTGCGCTACAACTAATAGCTACTGATAATTATGTAAGTCATCTGAAGTTTTGTTCAATCATCTAAAGTCTTCTTCAACCAAAGTTTTACTAAAAATATTAGGTTTCAAAAATATTCTTTCACAACGAAAGCTCTTAGTCATCAGTTTAAGACTAGTTTAAATCATAAAAGCATTAAAAAAATATTTAATTATTATAAAATTTGGGTGTGTTACTCTTCGTTCATAGCAACAGAATCATAAACAAACCATATTATCTACAACTAAAAAAAGGAATCATCTAAACCTTTCGCCCTATCACCAAACATCCTTTTCAACGTACACGTGTCACCCGAAGTAACCACTTCAATCCTTTGGTGTAACAATTGTTCTAGACTAAGAACATTGCATTTCATTTTTGGCACATCATTCACACAAGGGATTTTCTTATCCTTTCCACCAACCGAAACTTTAACTTTGCCGATGCCGTGTATGAATGAGAACTCCTTTCGTTTCTCGTTGGTTATAACCTCAAAGTGTCTTTTGAACACTTTAAACAGATTTCGGTTTCCCGTCATGTGTGTTTTAAAAGTGGGATCAACTACCCATATTGTTTCCCATTCCCCTCCGCAAGTATCCTTTACTAAATAATCACCGTCTTCCGGTAAAGGACTAAGATTGATATACTTACTTGTGCAAATGGATGCAATATGACCGAATTGCTTGCACGTGAAACACCGTATCCCTGCTTTCCTTGGTCTTCCCACTGGTCCAGTACTTTTCCAACTTGTTTTCTAGAAGAAATCTTTTGGAATCATCTTATTGGGGAACTTGTTAATTGGCGACTTCCAAGAACGATTGGATGGCTTCCCCTGGGCGTACTTGTTCTTCCTTCCGCTGCCCTGGCCGCACTTTCCCTTGTTCTTTCCTGCATCGCATGAATCGGCACCAACCGATTTTGTCTTGTTCACCCTCAGACAATATCCGAACCCGTCATCCTTCTTCTCCTTGATCTTGGTAGAACCTTCGACTCTGATACCAATGTTGGTATCATTGTCACATGTTTCCCAGGTCTAAGATTTCGGAGTAGAAGGATGATAACAACCATCGACATAATCACAGCACTTCTCACACCAATACATGATCGAAATAAACTTGAAATAAACTAAACTAAACGAAATTGTATATACAAACCGAAACAAACTTGAAACAACCGAACTTGATTTAATCAGAGACTTGAATAAACTTTGAATATCAAACTGTACGGTTACAAGATATTATGCAGACCCTTATATACTAAATTTAAAAGGTTTGTTGTGGAGGGATACATCATTTCATCGAAGAGGGATGTCGTTCCCTTCATAACCGTATGAAGGGTTATAATATACACACACACCTTTTCAATTTACAATCCAATCCAACCAAACTAACCTAATGGACTCTAGATAATATTTTACCCAATAAACATAACATGGCCTTCGGCCAATGTTCATAAACAATAAACATAAATCAGTAAATAGTTTGCCCCAATTAAAACTAATAAACATAAGCATATGCTACTGCGTTTTTCCGGCTTGGCACGCACTCGGGTGATCTTGATAATCGCACATTATTCTCCCCCTAAATCAGAGTAGCCGTAGTTCACCTTTCATGCTATTCGTCCTTCTTGTCGGTGATCTCAACGATGATCACCAAATTAGGTTCATCTTCGCTTTCGATCACGTTGATTTCTTTATCATCTTTTGCCCCACTTGAACCCGCTTCATACTTGTTGTTTCCACTCTTCTTACACTTGATATTCATAACTTCAAAGTACCATTCCACTAATTCGATGTATCGAACATATGCAACATTTGCTCAAAAATCATCATCACAGTCGAGACCACATTGAATTGCTATCTTATCCCATGCATTATCTTGTACTACTTTCTTGAAACCACCATGTTCTTTAACATTCTTGTAACGTGTAACCAAATCAACAGGTTTCCCATTTAGAAGTGTCGGCGGCATTTCGTTCTCTTTGCATATACCAAGAAAACATGGCATGAACCAATTTATTACGTCTTCCATACTACCCTCATAGAATAATTCATGTCATACTAATTCCTCATGCAATATGATCAAATCGAGCACATCCACACAACTTTCGACTATGACATCATTCTCTATCACATTTTATTTATTTTTCTGCCTCTCAACTTCAAATTCCTTTTCATAAAAATCTTCTACGTATTCTTGCAACTTTTCTTTCTCGTTGAGGTATCCATTTTCAACATCTAAGTTCTTGTAGAACTTATCTAAGTATTCTTGTTCTAGATCCACTTTGGATTTATTTTCTAATACATCAAAACCTTTCGCCCTATCACCAAACATCCTTTTCAACGTACAGGTGTCACCCGAAATAACCACTTCAACCCCTTGGTATAACAATTGTTCTAGACTAAGAACATTACATTTCATTTTTGGCACATAATTCACACAAGGGATTTTCTTATCCTTTCCACCAACCGGAACTTTAACTTCGCCGATCCCGTGTATGAAGGAGAACTCCTTCCGTTTCTCGTTGGTTATAACTCCAAAGTGTCTTTTGAACACTTTAAACAGATTTCAGTTTCCTGTCAAGTGTGTTTTAAAAGTGGGATCAACTACCCATATTGGCATATTGTTTCCCATTCCCCTCCGTAAGTATCCTTTACTAAATAATCACCGTCTTCCAGTAAAGGACTAAGATTGATATACTTACATGGGCAAATGGATGCAATATGACCGAATTGCTTACACGAGAAACACCGTATCCCTGCTTTCCTTAGTCTTCCCACTGGTCCAGTACTTTTCCAGCTTGTTTTCTTGAAGAAATCTTTCGGAATCATCTTCTTGGGGAACTTGTTAATTGGAGACTTCCAAGAATGAGTGGATGGCTTCCCTGAAGTAACCGTGTCACCTGACATCCTTTTCAGAGTTCGGCTGTCCTGATTAAGGGGGAGAATGATCTTCGATAATCAAGATCGCCCGAGTTCCAAGAACTTTTACAATCCAAACATCCTGAGTTCCAGGCGATCTTGATTATCGGACATCATTCTCCCCCTTAATCAGAGCCGCTGACCTCGAGTGACGTTGAAAAGGATGTCGGGTGACACTGTTACTTTGGGGAAGCCATCCACTCGTTCTTGGAAGTCGCCAATTAATAAGTTCCCCAAGAAGATGATCCCGAAAGATTTCTTCAAGAAAACAAGTTGGAAAAGAACTAAACTAGTGAGAAGACCAAGGAAAGCAAGGATACAGTGTTTCATGTGTAAGCAATTCGGTCATATTGCATCCATTTGCCCAAGTATGTATATCAATCTTAGTCCTTTACTGGAAGGCGGTGATTATTTAGTAAAGGATACTTGTGGAGGGGAATGGGTAACAATATGGGTAGTTGATCCCACTTTTAAAACACACATGACGGGAAACCAAAATTTGTTTAAAGTGTTCAAAAGACACTTTAGGGTTATAACCAACGGGAAACAGAAGGAGTTCTCATTCATACACGGCATCTGCGAAGTTAAAGTTCCGGTTGGAGGAAAGGATAAGAAAATCCCTTATGTGAATTATGTGCCAAAAATGAAACGCAATTTTCTTAGTCTAAAACAATTGTGATACCAAGGGATTGAAGTGGTTACTTTGGGTGACACATGTACGTTGAAAAGGATGTTTGGTGATAGGGCGAAAGGTTTTGATGTATTCGAAAATAAATCCGAAGTGGATTTAGAACAAGAATACTTAGATAAGTTCTATGAGAACTTAGATGTTGAAAATGGATACTTCAACGACAAAGAAAAGTTGCAAGAATACGTAGAATATTTTTATGAAAAGGAATTTGAAGTTGAGAGGCTGAAAAATAAAGAAAGGTTCGGATAAGGTGTTTCGGGTACGAAGAAAGATGAGGTTGAATATTCCAAAAGGGAAAAGTTAGGTTTGATGACTTACATGGATGGTATAGAAGAGAATCCACTAGAATCACGAGAAGCGATACGAAAGAGAGCTTTGATGATTACGCAAGATGAGGAAGATGTGATAGAGAATGATGTCACAGTCGAAAGTTGCCTGGATGTGCTCGATTTGATCATATTGCATGAGGTATTAGTAAGGCATGAATTATTCTGTGAGGGTAGCATTGAAGACGTAATAAATTGGTTCATACCATGTTTTCTTGGTATATGCAAAGAGAGCGAAATACCACCAACACTTCTAAATGGGAAACCCGTTGATTTGGTTACACTTTACAAGATTGTTAAAGAGCATGGTGGTTTCAAGAAAGTAGTACAAGATAATGCATGGGATAAGATAGCAATACATTGCGGTCTCGATTTTGATGATGATTTTGAAGCAAAGGTTGCATATGTTCGATACATCGAATTAGTGGAATGGTACTTTGAAGTTATGAAGATCAAGCGTGAGAAGAGTGGAAGCAACAAGTATGAAGTGGGTTCAAGTGGTGCAAAAGATGATAAAGAAATCATCGTGATCGAAAGCGAAGATGAACCTGATTTGGTGATCATCATTGAGATCACTGACAAGGACGAATAGTATGAAAGGCGAACTACGGGTGCTCTGATTAAGGGGGAGAATGATGTCCGATAATCAAGATCACCCGAGTTCAGGCCAAGCCACAAAAACGTAACAGCATATGTTTACGTTATTAGTTTTAATTGGGTCAAACTATTTATTGTTTTATGTTTATTGTTTATGAACTTGGGCCGGAGGCCATGTTATGTTTATTGGGTAAAATATTGTCTAGAGTCCATTATGTTAGTTTGGTTGGATTGTAAATTGAAAAGACAAGTGTGTATATTATAACCCTTCGTACGATTATGAGGGGAACGACACCCCTCTTCGCTGAAACGCCGTATCCCTCCACAACACACCTTTTCAATCAGTATATAAGGGTCTTATCTTGTAACTGTACGGTTTGATGTTCAAAGTTTATGCAAGTCTTTGATTAAACCAAGTTCGGTTGTTTCAAGTTTGTTTCGGTTAGTATTTAAGAATTTCGTTTAGTTTGTTTCAAGTTTATTTCAATCATGTATTGGTGTGGGAAGTGCTGTGATTATGTCGATGGTTGTTATCATCCTTCTACTTCGAAATCTTGGACCTAGGAAGCCTGTGACAATGATACCAACATTGGTATCAGAGCCGAAGGTTCTACCAAGATCAAGGAGAAGGAGAAGAAGGATGACGGGTTCGAAGATTGTCTGAGGGTGAACAAGACAAAATCGGTTGGTGACGATTCACACGATACCGTAAAGAACAAGGGAAAGTGCGGCCAGGGTAGCGAAAGGAAGAGCAAGTACGCGCAGGGGAAGCCATTCACTCATTCTTGGAAGTCGCCAATTAACTAGTTCCCCAAGAAGATGATTCCGAAAGATTTCTTCAAGAACCAAGTTGGAAAAGTACTGGACCAGTGGGAAGACCAAGGAAAGCAGGGATACGGTGTTTCACGTGTAAGCAATTCGGTCATATTACATCCATTTGCCCAAGTAAGTATATCAATCCTAGTCCTTTTCCGGAAGACGGTGATTATTTAGTAATGGATAATTGCAAAGGGGAATGGGAAACAATATGGGTAGTTGATCCCACGCTTAAAACACACATGACGGGAAACCGAAATCTGTTTAAAGTGTTCAAAAGACACTTTGGGGTTATAACCAACGAGAAACGGAAGGAGTTCTCATTCATAAACGGCATCGGCGAAGTGAAAGTTCCGGTTGGTGGAAAGGATAAAAAAATCCCTTGTGTGAATTATGTGCCAAAAATAAAATGCAATGTTCTTAGTCTAGAACAATTGTTATACCAAGGGATTGAAGTGGTTACTTCGGGTGACACGTCTACATTTAAGAATCATCAGAGCAACAAAACAAAGTCATCATACAAACAATAGCATGAATAAATACTACACCCGTAATCCCAACCCGTCATATAAACATACGTATAATACCCACATGAATCAAAATCAACTTGCAATAATAATAAAAATATCTTTGATGTGTACCCGTGATTTTAACAAACAATATCTAACCTTAAAAGCTCTAGATAACTCCCGAGTAACTTCGTCAACTATCATCCATAAAACGCCTAGACATACATACCGATACCATTACTAAAGGAAGACATACTTTTTGCCACTCCTTATTACTTATTGATATTATTCTTTAAAACATTTTAATCTTACCTAATTCATCGTCACCTTTGATTAAACACGTGTGGCTATTCATATGAAATCTCAACATTGTTAAAAATCTCATTGTGTGTATGTGCATAGTCTACCTTTATGAACTATATCACCTTCACGTTCATATATAAAGTCAAGTATTGTCTTTTTTTTATCATTATTATTACAAATCAAATCAACCCCAAACGCATTTAAGAATCTCAAAAACGTTAGTAAACATCAAGTTTATTAAACTAATTATCAAAACTAGTATGTGATCAGCCCCAAACCATTAGAACATCAAAACGGGGACATAAAAACTCACCTTTTAACGTTCCCTAAGAATACCCTATTACCTCACGGTTCGTACACCGTGAGTTGGCCCGGAAATTGACCCCGAGCCACTCGAGCATGTTGTCCAGTTCATGACCTGTTCTGGCAGCCCTTACCGTCTGTTATCATGGTTGTTTAGACACCTTTTGCAGCCCCAAAACATCTCCTACACAGTTGCCAAAAAGCCCGCCCCGCTGGCCGCTGCAACACCGTACGTCACAATTCAGGCCCGTAATCGCTCCCAAAACTGCATCGGGTTACACACCGTCCCATTTGTTGTTCTATTATGGTAGCACTGCTGACCTGTACATCCTCATTCTCGTCCTACTCGTCGTGTTAGCACTTGTTGGCATGTCTTGATTGTAAGCCCATGCGATTTATAGGTGAGGCCAAATTATTTGTTGCAGATTTTGTAGCCGAGGATTACCAATAGATTGGTATCTTCCCATCTTTTATAATTATCTTGTTGGTTTAAATATTGATTTCATTTTCCAAAAATATATTAAAATCAAATTATGTTATTTTGTTTGCAACGTTGTACAACACGACTTAAACCACATACTTCAAAACTATTCAACTTTTAACTCTTTATTTATTATTATTGTTTTGTTATAAACCAGATATTTTAGGCCCAACCCATTACTTATGGGCTTTAGGGTTTATGGTTATGTGGGAAGGTTCTATGCAGAACACTAAATATTGCGAGAACACGCAGAACAAAATGAATCACTCATTTTTTCAATCCTAAAAACCTAAAAAGTAAATGAAAATGTTATAAATGTAAGATTTATTGTATCTCACACTAGAATTTAAAACAAAATATGAAAAATCTTCAGTTTTTAAATAACCTACACACATGTAGGTTATATGTAGGTTAAATTACCTACATGTATATAGATTATGCGTAGGGAAAAATATATGATTTTTTATGTAGATCTAATACAAATATGAATGTAAGAAACATAAAATTTAAGAAATATGAACCTTATATCCCAAAATTTAGTGATTTAGAGTTGTTCTTTTTGTTCTCGCAATAATTAGTGTTCTGTAATGATCCTTATCCTATGGTTATGTTTATCTGTATATTGTAATGTTGAATAGAATGAAGAGAACAATTCAGTTTATCTATATTTCTCTTTGTCTTTTCTCACGTTATCAGCACTTTGATTCTCCACTGGGATTTACTGGCCATCAGCCACGTTAGACTCACCATTTTCAAGTCTTCACGTACTGGTACACATAATTTTCTCTACTATGTGTCGGATATATTTTCAATGTTCATATATTATCTTCCTTTTTCACAGTAGTATATACATATGCATATTCAACAGGAAGATACACAAATTTGTATTCTTAAAGAGTAGTTATTTAAAAAAGTATATATATATAGGGTCGGATCGTCCGATTAAAACAATCTATGGACTAGATTGACGCGGTGGCGTTTTTGTAAATAACATCAATTTTATTACGTGGACGCACCTCACTAAGGGTAAAAAGGTCTTTACACTTCTATACCAAAACGCCGTACTAATGAATAAAACGTCATTACGGACCAAAACACATCCCTATATAAACAAAAACATCCCAAACATAAAAACACCCCCCCCCCCCAGAACCTGAAACGTCATATTTTCTACTATATACCATTCATCTTACAAACGCCAAAATCCACAAACATCAAACACACCTACTCAAAAAACGCCATATTTTCTACTATATACCATTCATCTTAGAAAACGCCAAAACACTCAAACATCAAAGATTCCAAAAATCGACGGTTCTTTCAGATATACTATTTCCTCAGTAAAACGCCAAAAATGGCAAATATCGTTTCTTGTATATTCAAATATTGTTCTACGCCAAAGTTTAGGAGAATGCATTCTTCCCTGAGGTGCTGTGACTCAAATAAAATTTTGCTGCATGAGATGGACAAATCATAAACAAAAAGATGATGGTGTCAGACTTATGTCATTTTTTGTGTTTTGTTAGTGATGAATATTATAATGACATGAAAAGACGAATGACACTGATGAGTTGTTTGAAGATACATATTCAAACAAACAACTCATGTCATTTTGTCTTTTTAAATGACCACAAAAACACAAGCATGGCTAAGCCAAATCGCCAGCGAACATGATTCAAAGAAGAAAGAGACTGATGACAGTGAAGATTTGGAAGATGAATTGGTTCTATTTTTATTTTTTAATTTTCTTTTTCTGTTGTTTCTTATGTGTTTTTCAACTTAAAATAAAAAAATACATTATATTAATAAAACGCCAAACAGTCATAATGCATGTGAAACGCCATAATGCAGTAAAAACGTCAAAAACTCCCAAACTATAATGAAAGGAGTTTGCAGAAGTATTAATAAAAGCTAAAAATGAAAAAAAACGCCAAAAACAACTTAAAGCCATTAAAAACGCCAAACTTAGGAGATGGAAAGTCTATAACCCTAAAAACTCATAAAAAGCTGAACAAAAAACAGTAAAAATACACAGTTACTGAAAAGACGACTACTTTTATAACACCCTTATTAATATTTAATGCGTTTATGAAGATAAACGGGTAAGTATGATTTTAAATACATTGAAAATACGGGTTCACTGAAACTTTTACAAAATTAATAGGATACAACATAACATGTGTGTGTTCGTTATATAACATAACAACGATGTATAGTGCGGAAGCTTGAAACTTGATCGTGTTCGGTTCTTCGTTGAACTTGATCGTCCTCCGCTACTGAAGATTATACCTACAATTCAATAAAAATATGAATTTAATCAGTCATACGTAGTTCGAAACGTGTCTAAACGAGTCCTGGAAGCGAAACCGTTTAAAATACAAATTTTTCTCCAAAACAGGGTTCCGTCGCGCCACGCCACGGCGCCCCGTTGCTCCCTCACGTGGCGTGGGGGAGACCAGTTTCCAGCAGGTTTGGAGCTGGGTCCTGCATTTTTCAGCAATACCGGTTTTTACGGAAACGGCCATAACTTCTTCGTTATTGATCCGTTTTACGCGATTCTTTTTCCTACGCGTCCGTAATTTAATTCTCCATCTTATGGAGTTAAAATCCTACATCCAACATAAGAAATTTTTGAGACTTCTAAGCCCTCGACTCATTACCTTTTTACCGAATTTTAACCCGTTTATGCATTTTATCAAGCAAACATATTTGTTTGATCCTTATTTCACACGCACCTCTTCAAACTAATGTTATCTATCATAATAGGTTCTAGTCACAGGTTTCTTACACAATTTAAACCCGTTTTCGCTCGTATGCTTATTTTGACCCGTTAAGGGTATTTACGCATTTTAGTCTAGAACTTGTGCTTTTCTTTTGACACTACAAAAATTCCATGTCTAATTAACTACAAATATTCCACCACAACTATTTTGTGGTGGATTTAACATAATGAACCCCTTTTTCCCAATTTTACCCATCGGTTTGTCATTTTACGCAAATAACCATTTTTGAGCATTTGACCCACGAATGTGTAGTCCTATGACTTTTATTCATATTTAATGATTCCCTAATCTTAATGCAAGTTCCTAAACAACCCCTATGGGTCGTTTGCCCAATATACCCTTCAAGGGTGTTTTGGTCAACTTTAGTCCCTCACTTTACGACGAAGGACTTTCGCTAAATATTTGACCAAAAATTGTATGTTTAACTAAAAGCTTATTTATACGTACCTGGCTCGGGTCAAGATATTGACCCGTTTACATAACTTTTGCTTTAAATCTTTCTAGTTAAAGCAACGCATGCTTATGTTATTTCCTGTGATTACAAAACTCAACAAGCGATTGTCAAATGTAATTGTCAAATGGTGTTAACAAGACCATTCAACCCATTTAGTCTAATTGACCATTTATCCGTATGAGATGGTGTTTAATTATCATTTCATCCCTTTAAACCTTTCCCGGTTTTCCCTTAAACTCGTTTTTTATTTGTTCGTCATTACATGACTAATTTACTTTTTTTTTTTACCCCTTTTACCATAATTCATGATTTCTTACCATTTTCCCTTGTTCCGGCTCTCATTGAATCATGTCGGAACATCATATACCAACCACTTAGTAGCATTCATATACAATACTTGCAATTAAATAATTTGTAAATAATGTAGAGGGGCGTAAGCTTTACTTACCTTTTATCCGATTTTGCTCTTTTCCGTGTATTCAAGACGTTTGACCCGCTTCTTTTCCCCAAGCCGCCACCTAGCTCGTTAAGCGTCAAACTATCGTCATCATTTAGAAGGTGGTTAGATTAGTCATTTACAAACACGACTATTCCACCTTACGTATTTTCTATATCGAAACTTCTATTCGACTTCATCATTGGTTAGTTTAACTTATCAAATGTCAACTACTTTTGATCACATGATTTACACAATTAAGTCTAATTCAACATGATGTTTTGAACCCGTATCGCTTCATATTTCACATAATTTGCCATATTATTCAAATGCGCGTTTCATTCAAAATTTCAACATTTGGCTTTCTCTTAGGCATTATATCAAACACCTAGTGAGCATAATTTTTATAAAATTAACAATCAAACTCCATGACTACATATCTTGCCAATTTCATCATCCTTTACTAAATAATCATCTAGTTCATGGTTCAATGTCAAGATTAACTTCATAAAGTTCAAATAACACTAGTTTGATAATCATGATTCTAGTGTTCATCATGTTTCTACAAAACCCATTAAACACCTAGTTAGAGATCATGAGTTTTACTAACATGCACTCAAATTCCTTAGTTTATTAACTAGGGTTTGTTTCTAATCATTCATACATGCTATTTCCACCCAAATATCCATTATTCAAGATCAAATTTCGAATTCTTAGACTTCATCAAGAATTTGAGATGGAACAAAATAGTGAAATTTGACATACCTTATGATCACTTCACTGAGGTGATCACTAATCCGTGCTTGGATATCAATTTGGGTGTGATTTGCCCTTCCAATTTGCTTGAATTTATGCTAGTTAGGGTTTGAACAAGGGAGTTCTTTGGCTCCTGTTGAAAGTGTCGACCAGAACACACACTCAAGGTGTGTGTTTTGGTGTTTGATATTTTATTTATTACAAACTAGTTTCTAGTTTATCACTTTCGGCCCCTTTACTTTCCCCAAGTTGCATATAGTGTGTTTTAACCAATTTCTTTATTACTACAAGACTTGTGACTAACTAGGTTATTTATTCCTAGTTATTTTATCTTGTTCATAACCCGTTTTATTTTAAGTCCCGTTAACTCGGGCCTTTTATATACTTTGTTTTCTCAAAGTATTTTTCATCCTTTTAATAAATATTAGATTTATTTATTTAAATCCTAATATTCACCGGGTTTACTTTTACCACCTATGGTATTTTACACGTTTATTTTTGGTTAATCTAGTATAATTAACAAACCCATTTTTGGGGTGTTACAAGTCTACCCCCCCTTAAAGTGGTTTCGTCCTCGAAACCTTTCTTACGTGTTTCCTTAGGTTTATCCCCCATGGACTTAGTCTCGATAATTACTTGAGCATTGCTCGAATTCAATAATCTTACCAGAAGAGTATGGTAATGACTGGGTCCGAAGCGTATGCGCTTTTCCCGTGTAAGGCCCCATTAGCCGTTACTTTCATCTTATGTCCCTTATCTCTGTTAATTACTTATCTTGGCGGTTAGACTTATTAGTCACTGGTTACTTTATACCCCTTCGCTCGGGTATATCCATTTTGCCTTCTTGAGGCTTACGAACTTTTATTATTCTCATTTCATAGATCACACTATAACGTGGTTATATTTCATATTACTTTTCCTTGACTGTACTCTTTTTATTTATTTGACCCGTTTAGTTTTGCATCATACATTCTTACTACTTACAATTTATGACTCCTAGACATACCTACCTATTCCCTGGGTTTGTGGTCTTTGGCGTATCATTACCATTCCATGGTTTTACGCCCTCATGATCCATAATCATCAACTGGCGTTCAAGCCACTTCTATATTACCAAATCAACCTTTGTTTGTCCCATTTGGTTGTCAATTGGTATCCACCATTTCCACGACAACCAAACATGCCTTAACGAATCTTTTGACCCGTTTTGATTATCTAGTGAACTTCGTCACTTCTACAACACACTACATTTTCTCATAACATTATTTTGAGTTACTAACTACATTCAATATCTAAGTATAATGTAACGGAACCAAAGTTACGTACTTGCATAATTCATCAACATTGGTTTCAATCCATAATTACCCATTCCCGGGCTTGTCAATTTTAGCGTATCACTCCCATCTCATGTTTTACGCTTTTTATAACCCAAGTTTAACGAGTGACTTTCATGTCACGTCATGTTTAAGTTTATATAACCCTTCATCATCGAGAGTCTTCTTTTCAAACGTTTCGTTTTTTTTACACCTAATAGTGTTAAGATCGAAATCCTTTAATATTAATCCTTTTCTAATTTCTCTCATAATACCCATAGTTGTTAAAACGTTGTTTCGTACTAAAACTGAATTTTAGTTTAACGTTTCCTTTTCACCATTTTACCTTTTTACCTTTTTAAAGTGAGGCCCCAACAGTTCGTTTCTTTCTATCTGCGACCCAAAGGTCTTTTTGGTTTCGTAGACCTTATCATTACTTATAATTCCTGAAGGTTGGGATGATCCCGTAGATTCATCTTTTACTCATGTCGCTCTAAAATATACTTACGGTGTCAAGGCACCCTTTTTAAGTTTAGAAATCATTCGTTTTCGTTCTTGTATTCTATGGACCTTGACCGTAGTCTAATGCCACATCCGCTTCCATTTTAAACTAATCCTCCGACTCTATGACTACTTACGTCATCTACACGTCGGTCTGTTTTCCGCTTATTGTTATCCGATTTATTCCCACATTTATTCACAACCCATTACCCGGGTTCTTTTATCTTAATATTTCGTGCTTATATTTATTTGGTTCGCGCTTACTTTCATTAACAAACGTTATTCTTTATTTAACTCATTTGACTTGTTCGTGTGAAATTTCATCACTTATGACAGTCAAACTTTATCCCTTATACCTTAGCATTCTCATTAGTTGGTTTGTATTTTTATTTACTTTAATCTTTGTCCCTTCTCTCGGGCTCGTTATTCTAGCGTAATACGCTTCCGTCATCCGACTTGCGTTTACGTTTACAATCAAACGTCTTACTTATTTAATTCATTTGGGTACCTTTTAAATTCGTTCCATTCACCCCGTCCTTACTACTTCGGATGTAAGTATGTCCATCATAAGAAGTTCATGGTACCACGTGTTCACTACTTACTTGGCTAGAGTAAGCGATCAACACCTGATATACATGACCTTTTATAATTTTCACATTACACCCCATGTAAGTAACGCCTCTATTTAGTTTTCTTGGAAATAATATCCTAGATAGGTATTCTATTCAGGTTTTTCCAAGTTTTTAATTTACATATGCAACGGTCAGTCTCTACGTATTTGTTGCATATTACTATTTGTGCAATAAACTTAAAACGTGCACCTGTAATGCTTGCCCTAAAGGGCTTTCCTTGCTATTAACCTTATTCGCGACCGTTACGCGATTTGGGTCCTTGGCGAGTATGCTCTGCTCGTCATACTTCGGACCGTTCCTCCATCATATCCGAGATTTGTTACACTCCCGCTATCTTCAGATGCGAGTGTCCTTCAATTAAATCATTTGTAAAAGTTAGTGAATTCGACTTTAATGAACACCCGTATTATAATACAAGGCTTTTTACTGTACGTGTCAACGCACGTGATTTCGTTAACTATAACAATCATTTTCATTTAGGTGACGTGTATTACACGATAACCCTATGTGTTGTTCATGACACTTTAATCATACTAAACCATTAACATACTTGTACTTACCGGATTTGCGATTAAGCCTCGAACCGAACACACTTTACTTTTTAACCATGAGCTCTGATTACCAATTTATAACACCCTTATTAATATTTAATGCGTTTATGAAGATAAACGGGTAAGTATGATTTTAAATACATTGAAAATACGGGTTCACTGAAACTTTTACAAAATTAATAGTATACAACATAACATGTGTGTGTTCGTTATTTAACATAACAACGATGTATAGTGCGGAAGCTTGAAACTTGATCGTGTTCGGTTCTTCGTTGAACTTGATCGTCCTCCGGTACTGAAGATTATACCTACAATTCAATAAAAACATGAATTTAATCAGTCATACGTAGTTCGAAACGTGTCTAAACGAGTCCGGGAAGCGAAACCGTTTAAAATACAAATTTTTCTCCAAAACAGGGTTCCGTCGTGTCACGCGACGGCGCCACGTTGCTCCCTCGCGTGGCGCGGGGGAGACCAGTTTCCAGCAGGTTTGGAGGTGGGCCCTGCATTTTTCAGCAATACCGGTTTTTACGGAAACGGCCATAACTTCTTCGTTATTGATCCATTTTACGTGATTATTTTTCCTACGCGTCCGTAATTTAATTCTCCATCTTATGGAGTTAAAATCCTACATCCAACATAAGAAATTTTTGAGACTTCTAAGCCCTCGACTCATTACCTTTTTACCGAATTTTAACCCGTTTATGCATTTTATTAAGCAAACATATTTGTTTAATCCTTATTTCACATGCACCTCTTCAAACTAATGTTATCTATCATAATAGGTTCTAGTCACAGGTTTCTTACACAATTTAAACCCGTTTTCGCTCGTATGCTTATTTTGACCCGTTAAGGGTATTTACGCATTTTAGTCTAGAACTTGTGCTTTTCTTTTGACACTACAAAAATTCCATGTCTAATTAACTACAAATATTCCACCACAACTATTTTGTGGTGGATTTAACATAATGAACCCCTTTTTCCCAATTTTACCCATCGGTTGGTCATTTTACGCAAATGACCATTTTTGAGCATTTGACCCACGAATGTGTATTCCTATGACTTTTATTCATATTTAATGATTCCCTAATCTTAATGCAAGTTCCTAAACAACCCCTATGGGTCGTTTGCCGAATATACCCTTCAAGGGTGTTTTGGTCAACTTTAGTCCCTCACTTTACGACGAAGGACTTTCGCTAAATATTTGACCAAAAATTGTATGTTTAACTAAAAGCTTATTTATACGTACCTGACTCGGGTCAAGGTATTGACCCGTTTACATAACTTTTGCTTTAAATCTTTCTAGTTAAAGCAACGCATGCTTATGTTATTTCCTGTGATTACAAAACTCAACAAGCGATTGTCAAATGTAATTGTCAAATGGTGTTAACAACACCATTCAACCCATTTAGTCTAATTGACCATTTATCCGTATGAGATGGTGTTTAATTACCATTTCATCCCTTTAAACCTATCCCGGTTTTCCCTTAAACTCGTTTTTTATTTGTTCGTCATTACATGACTAATTTACTTTTTTTTTTACCCCTTTTACCATAATTCATGATTTCTTACCATTTTTCCTTGTTCTGACTCTCATTGAATCATGTCGGAACATCATATACCAACCACTTAGTAGCATTCATATACAATACTACACGCCAAAAACATCCTATAAGAGAGACGTCTCTGCACAATCAACTGATCACAAACCAAAAACAAACGCCATATTTCTTAGAAACCATTCACTTTAAAACGCCAAAAATAATAGTTAAAAAAGTCACAGATGCAGAACCTCAATTCTTCTGTATTGAGTATTGATCTGAATGAAGTTTCACTGAATGGATTCTTCTCTGAGTTGGGTATCTCTATAATCTTTTGTTGAATGAGATGGACAAATATTCAAGTAAAAGAGACTGATGACACTGACATGACATCAAGTCACTTTGTTCTTGATAGATATATTGATGGCATGAAGGGATCAATACATTAGAGCAGGCATTGGTCTTCAACATGTCATCAAACAAGTATATATCCACCCACAATAAAGGATGCCAAAAAAAATAAGCATCTTTTAAAGACGGGCGTTATGTAGGAAAATAAGGATCTACATAAGGTATTCAAAAACAGGTAAAGTAGAAGAGGCTGATGACAGTGAAGATTTGGATGAGAAATTAGATTATAATTTTTTATTTTTTTCATTTTCTATTGTTTGTTATCTAATTCTTTGTTGTTTATTATCTAATTCTCTACTAATTTAAAAAAATTGAGTATAAAAACGCCAAAAACTACAAACACCAAAACGCCTGATAGTGTGAAAAACTGTGAGAACGCATGCTGGCAAAGCACGATGTTGCTATATAAAACGCCAAAAAACGCAAACAAAGTATTACTGGAAAAATCAACACTAATTGACAGATGAAAATTGAAAGAAATAGTAATTGCTAAAACAGTAAAATGAAGAGACGGTATCATTATTGCCAACCATTTATTATATTAAAAGCCACTACATGGAAAATTGAATTTATTTATCTTTTCAAAACGCCATAATTGTCTGTCACATTATAGGCCTGTATCCTACATGGCACAACACTTGATATAATAAAATCAAGAAAATTACTGATGTTTTTTACATTAAAGGCCTGCATCCTGATCTAAAAAACAATAAAAACACCAAAACAATACTTAAAACGCCAAAATATTTACTATGATCCTGATCTAAAAACAATAAAAACGTCGCGTATTTATTAAACGCCAAAGAATGGAAAGATGAAGTGACACACGTTTAAAAAAAGAAATATGAAAGGACAAAAAAGCCCCTCCGCCCTTCTTTAAGCGGCGTGACACGTGTTGGGCCAGGAAGCGTTCTCACCGTTCTCACACTTTTGAGCGTTTTCTCTTGATCCCGTTTCTATATATGTATATACATACAATCCGGCGGTCACTGCCGCCACGAACATCGTGAAAAAAAAACCCAAACACAAAATCTATACTCGGAACACTGACCCGTAAATCTTCCTTCGACGATTGTATTTCAACTGCCATTTGACACTGAAGCGCTTCTGTATCACAGACGCTCTTGTAGATCTTCGCACGATGTAGATACGGCTTCTTTTTCCCCGGCGAATATACCCACCGGTGGCTGAAACTATCGGTGGCGCTCTGCCGCCGTCGTCCTCATCTCCTCCACTATCGGTTGCAGACTCCGCATCTCCTTCCGTCGCCGGAGACTTATCACTGAACGACGAACCACGACTGCTGATACTGCTTACGTCATCGGAATCCGTACCGAAGACGGTTATTTCCAATACGCCTCTAGGCGACGATTATGATTGCTGATCATCTTCGATCAGGAAAGAAGAAGTGATTAACATTCAATCTCACCGGAATGTTACCGAGATCATGTTTGCAGAAGAGAATGGGGTTTTCAGTAATCGAAGCAAACTTTGGGGCTATCTACTCTCTTCACAAACTTTTAGTAATATATTATGTTAATGGATTACATCTGTACCCCATTATATTATTATTACTTAATATTCAATATTAAAAACAGATTATATAAAAAATAAAGTTTTGTAACTTGAAATGATTAAAAAATTGGGTTTTGACTTTCGAAAAAAAATGATGAAATTTAAGGTTTATGTTTTAAACCTTTTGTCACACCCCGATTTCCGGTGGGCCCAGATGGGTACAATCATGACGGTTGGATAACAGTTATCACAATATAATAATATGCAGCGAAAGTATTGGATTAAAATTATTAAAATAAAGCTTGAATGTATGAAAGTAATTACAAACGTTCGATACAAGCCCACATGCAGGATCCAAATAAACAGAGCTTTAGACATCATAGGCCTTAAGCTTCAGGAGTGCAAATTCCATAGCCTTCATTCTAGTCGACCCGTAATCCCAGCCTATAATAAGGTTCGGTACCTGCTGTACAATCTTTTGAAAATACGTCAGCCAAAGCTGGTAAATACAATTAACTAACTCTTTTAAAAATAGTTTTTCAAAATGAGTTTATACATATTAAAAAACCCGTAGGAGATCTTTTAAATATATATTGGGATTATTCTTGTTACGAGATTATATACTTGATTAACCCATTGGGTGGTCCGGACATGGTATCATTAACCCCCAATTATGATAATTATCAAGTAAATGGATTAAACCGTATTCTTACATTTTTGCGTAATCATAGGCGACTTACTTATGTAATAACCGTCCCAAGAGGCATATTTGTCGTCTCAAGTTTACACTAAAATAAGTCAAGAGTATTTACCTTTTTGCTAGCTTCCAACCAACAAGACTATAATTGGCAAAAACCGCAAGTCTAAGTATATTGACCCAAGTCCGATTATCTGGGGGGTACTATAGTCTGGAATGAACATATTTATTATCTGTTAGAATGTATATGGGTCAAAGGTAGTCCCTTTAGATATGACCCGATACTTAAGAATAGGTTTGCTAGATTAAGCGTATATTAAATAGAATGTGTTTTAAACCCAACAAGTACTAGGACTTGTATAATGTGGGTAAACAATGTACATTCTGGATTTTGAGATCAAAACGGTAAGGCTAAACCCTTTTCGGTAAACTTAGGTAAACTAGTTACGTAAGTCTAACCGTACTCGTATAAGCGATGCCGGGTAACCGGATGAGTCATGAACAAGTTCCATATGCCAATATAATTTAAACAAGTTATAATATCAGTAGGATATCAACTTGTATGCCCTTTAAGGTTTTATAATCAAACTATGCCTCATAAGGGCGTTTTGGTAATTTTACGATTTATAAAAGGAGCTTGCGACTAAACTGATGTCATGGTCATAAACATTCTGTAAAAATGGTTTAATTATGATATCATATCAGTAGGATATCAAACATATGAGTGGTTTATGCTTTAAGACCAAACTATGCACCGTAGGGGCATTTTGGTCATTTCACACATAGTTTTGAGACTTTATTTGGGATTCTGAGTTCATGACTTATACCTACTGTAAAAACATTTAAAATGGTTTATATAATCAGTAGGTAACAAGTCTTGGTTCATACATATGGTTTAAAACCATACTACGCGCCTAACCGGCGTTAATGTCGTTAAATGACGTTTTATGTGAAGGCTTATGAAATCTGATATTATGACCAGCTTTGAATAGTTAAAATATTTTGTTTGTCATAACATATCAGAAAGCAAAAGGTTTGGTTTGATTATTACGCTTAAAACGCATTTTATGTGCCATAAAGGGCATTATCGTCATTTATCGGCATTGTATACGAAACTGAAGTTAAACTCAGTTTACAATCTGACTTAGTATCCCAAATAATCCTAATTATAATATCATATCAGTACATGATGAGTTTTGTCAAGAATTTATGTTTAAAACTCATTTTAAATGTAAAAGGGCATTTTAGTCCTTTTAAAAGCATAGTTTACAATTATATGCGTAAACTCAGTTTATGATCAAATTATACATATCAAAATATTCTAAACATGTTTACTCATTAGTACATAACTTATTTACATGCTCATTTATATCCAAAACCTTATTTTTAAACAAAAGGGCATTATAGTCAAAGTACGGCATAATAACGGGACATGCGCATAAACTCAGATTCCTAAACCGATCGTGTAATATAACCTTATGGGGTTATACTACGTTATATTATGATCATAGTGGAACCTAAAATCAGTAGCATACTAGTGTAATTCGGTTTATAACCAAAAGTCAACGTAGAAGTCAAACTACGCGACTTTCGGTTGCGAACCGACTCTAAAATGGGAATTGACGAGCCGAACATGTTTACACGTGTTCTAATAATTATTACCGAGTTGTTTAAGTGATAAAACATATTTTAGAATACTTTTAAACTCATATCGCAATTTTATTTTAAAAATGACTCGTTCACTTTTTAAATAAATATTACGTTGACTCGTCAATTGACTAAACAAACGTGATTCTTATGAGGTGCCCTTTTGAGGGATTAACACCTATCTAATTACGATCACGTAGCCATGTTCGTTGTGAACAATGGCTTGACCATTTAAGGTCTAACTAAAAGTTAAAGCGTTTATCGTAAACGCTTGACTTTTCGGCTTTAAGAGCCAAATAAAATAACTAGCCATGAAAGGATCACTTACAAGTGGTCCTAGAGACCGAAGAACACTCAAGGAAAGTCCCCAATTGCTCAGGGTCCTCCAAGTTTGAGAGGTAGAGAAGAAAAAATGAATGGTGCACTTTGAAAATGAAGTTTCAAGGCCCTTATATAGTTTTTGAGAAAGAATAAGATTATGCCATGTGTTTAGGGAGATGGTGAGATGATTACAAGTGTTATACTAGGTTTTTAAAACCATTAACAAGTCCATGGCTGAGGGTAGCGATGACTTAAGCCCTTGCGCTATTCCCCCTAATCGCATCGTAGATAGTAGTCAGAGTCAATACGCTTTCTATTCTCTTTATATTATATATGAAAATAGATAAGAACGGAGGGCTACCGAGGCCTGGAACTTCTCCGAGAGGTTCCTTTCGATACTCTGCGCACATAAGCGATATTGAACATCACTTATTGTCATTTCTCAATTGATGATACTTCATTTAACTACTTAATAAGAAAAGAAGATCCATAAAAAGATAATGGAAGGCGGAAGGTCGATTAGGAAATGAATTTTTCAAATGAAAGAATTAATTGATTCCTTCAAATCAAAGAATTCATTGATTCCAAAGCCTTCTTTCAAATAAGTGGTTAAAAAAAAAAAATAAAAGAAGCCCTCCTTAACTCACTAACTTAAGATTGGTAAAGGCTTTACTCTATTCCTTGTCAGGAATAGCGACCTTAGAGCTTCTACTACTATCCGCTATCTAACTCTCAGGAAATCGGGGGGTTTGTCGAGCAATGAGTGTAGTGGTGGTGCTATGAAATGGTGATTTAAGGGCAAGGAGAGAACATATAGCGGCTTGCCTAGATGTCCGTCAAAAAACCAAAGATTCTCCTCTCAAAGTAATAGAGAGATCCTTTTTTTTCTAGTATGTAGCTCCGCGAGCAAGGACCATATCATCAAAGCAAGGCGAAAACGATCATAGGATCATGGCCCTTTTCTTCTTTCTTTTGCTGCTGATATCACATCGAGAGCAAGCCTTTCGTGTTCAGGATGATTGGATGAGAGATCTTCCTCCGACTCCGATAAATCGGTCAGCCGGAGGCTACCCTCGACTTACCATTCAAGGTTGATCACCTACCATCGCACCGCCTCTGAACCTTCGTTTATCTCCTACCATCGCACCGTTCATTATTGTTCACCTACCAAAATTAAATTAAACCGTCATCACACAGTTTATCTCCGATAGTTTATTTTCCTTTTTATCTGAATACGATCTGCTGATTGATTCTCTCATTCTTGATTCTTCTTCAATAGTCATAATTTTTTATGCTACTACTGGGAAGTCAATTAAGGAATCGAGTGAACTGATGTTATTTCAATCTGTATATGTTTGTGTTCTTGTTGAACAATGATTATCCAAAGGCTTTATGAATTATGATTGAATGACAACTCAATTTATGATTCTGTGCAAGAACTTATTAAATTTGTTAAAGTTTAAATTTTCGATCATTTCTTTTTATTTAAGAACATGGAAAATGGTATTTACTTTAATCTGAAATATTTTCTTTAGAATTCCGGATATCCATTTTACTATACGAATTATCCGAAATCTCAGATACAAATTCGGATAGTAAAAATTAAGTATCTGAAATATCGGATACCATGTTTTAAATACCCCTCATACTAAAGAAGCGTTAAAGAAAAGGAATATTCTCGTTGACGACTCCACATGTCCTCTTTGCAACTCGGCGGAGGAGACGGCGGGGCACCTTTTCATCTCATGCTTCGTTGCTTCGGGCATATGGAACGGTATTAGTGCGTGGTGTAATGTTCCGAACATTTTTGCTTTCACGCTTAAGGACCTCCTCGGCTTCCATTCGAGTCTAAGGGTTACGGAGAAGAAGAAAGAGGCAGTGCAAGATATTATTTTGATTGTTTGTTGGAGTATTTGGCGTGCCAGGAACAACCTCTTATTTAATCAAAAGCCGGTCAAGATTGATTGTATTATGAGCGAGGTTAAGGCATTGGGATTTTTATGGTTCTCGAATAGGTCTAGATATAAAGAGATAGACTGGAGGGAGTGGAGTTCTTTTGTTAATATGTAATATGTTTTTGTGTCGGCCCGTCTTGGGCCGTCAGTTTCGTTAATGAAGTTTACCTTTCAAAAAAAAAAAAAAAATACCCCTCATAGTAATGACCAGTAAAACTCTCTCTTCTCCACCCACATAACCACCTTTTATAATATAAAACTTTCCCACAAAATTTGGCAATTGAAATGTTTAGAATTTATTGGTAGGGATGTGAATACACATAGGCAACTTCATGGGGAGTGGCAACTGGCAAGTGAAAGTGTCAGTCTCTTTCTATATATACATGCATAGATCCGGTAAATACGGACGCCCTCTCTAGCCAAGTCAACACTTTCAATTTTAATGGCGATCGAGATCTGTGTCAAAGCTGCTAAGGGTGCCCCTGATATTCTTGGCGACTGTAATTAATCTCCCCTTCAAAGATTGCACTTCAATTTCATTGGGGCTTATCGATCATCATTTTTGTGGGTTGTGTTTGATTTTAGGTCCATTTTCCCAAAGGATTCTTTTGACTTTGGAAGAGAAGAAAGTCGCTTTCAAATCCCATCTCATTAATTTAGACAACAAACCCAAATGGTGATTATTATTGTTGTAGAGAATCTTGAATTTACACATGAAATGTTTGGTTGTTTGTGGGAATTTAATATAATTTTTGTTTTTGTTTTGTGTGGTTTCTTGAAGTGAACCCAGATGGGAAAGTTCCTTTGGCCAAATTTAATGAGAATTGGATATCTGATTCTGATGTTATTGTGGGTCTTATTGAAGAGAAGTACCCTCGCCCTTCACTTGCCACTCCCCCTGAACTTGCCTCTGTGTATGGTCTGTATGTCTCTGTACATATGTCATATGATGCGGGTTTATTACGAAATCCGTGGGTTTGAGTTTAGTCTAATTGGGTTTGGGTCGATTTTAGGCAAATCCTTAAACACGTTTAGATAAACTGGTCGTGCTTGGGTTGTTATGTCAGTTTGCGGGTTGATCGGTTTAACTCTTCTATGTTTATAAATTTTTAAAAATATAAAAAACAAACATATGGTGTACAGCTTAAATGAAATTATTTTATTTATATTTGTTTTGTATGGTTGTAATATGTTATTGTCAGGTATGGATATTTCAATAAAAAATATATAAAAATAAAATAAAAATATTGGGTTCATAGGGATGGCAAAAAAAAAACCCAAACTCGATGGGTATACCCGAAACCCGAAACATATGTTATTGTCAGGTATGGATATTTCAATAAAAAATATATAAAAATAAAGTAAAAATATTGGGTTCATAGGGATGGCAAAAAAAAAAAACCCAAACCCGATGGGTATACCCGAAACATATGGGACGGGTATACCCGAACCCCGACGGGTAATGGGACGGGTATGAGATTAGTTTTAAAAAAAAATTGGCGGGTATGTGTCGGGTATGGGATTAGGTGATACACGACCCGATTACCCGAAACCATATACCCGTTTGCCCTAACTATATACCCGATAATATACCTGAAATTTTTAAATTTAAATTCTTATTTTCCCTTATCTATTAATTAGTGAGTTATTTTAGTATATATGTGGAAAAAAAAAACTTCTGAAATTTATATTTGATAATATTATTTATATTTTGTGTGTTGTAAAGTACATAAATAAAACTATCTAAAAATTATAATGTTATAATTTATTTATGATAAAAGTTATATGTATATAATGGATATCTAATCTAATCTAACTTATAATAAAAAAAACTCCGATTAATACCATGTGGCTTTTTCTCCTTCAACTTATTAATATTAATGATATTAATAATATTATTAGTATCTATACTATATAATAAAAGAAACCATGTTTGGGACACGTGGCGCTCTATGAGGCGTTCTTAATTATTTTTCTAAATATTTATTATGGAAATTCAATTATTGATAATATTAAATTTAAAATTTGTAAAAGAGATTTTAATGATAAAGACAAAGATAACTGATAATAATATATTAATTATTATAATCATATATTAGTTATTAAAATCTAAAAAAATATAATAGCGTTTTAAATATTTATAAAGATAAAGATTTTATTTAATTGGTAGTTTGAGTAAATTGCCATTTTAGTCCCTGAGTTTTTGTCCAAATTGCCATTTTAGTCCAAATAGTTTTTTCTCCTCTGGGTCCCTGACTTTTCCTTTTTCTTGCCATTTTGATCACATTGTCTAACTTAGTGTAGAAAGCAGGTTATAATCAGGGGGCATTTTTGGCATTAAACTATATGAGGTTTATAAATTATGTTGTAAACTATCCCTGGTTATTGCTACACAACAGTTATGCCAAAAATACCTCTGGTTATAACCAGATTTTTAGACTGAGTTAGGCAATGCGATCAAAATGACAAGAAAATGGAAAAGTCAGGGACCCGAAGGAGAAAAAACTATTTGGACTAAAATGACAATTTGAAACAAACCCCAGGGACTAAAATGGCAATTTACTCTTGGTAGTTGTAATTGTTTTTATATTTTGATGATAAGGAGAATGATAACTGATAATCACATATTAAAATGAAAATATTTATTTTAATCAACTGTTTCGTTAAAAGGATTTATTCAATACATCTAGAACATATATATTTTTTATACATGTGGTATATTTAGAATCCTATTTCTAATAAAGGATCTCATTATCCCGTTTTACAATCCAATGAAATGATAATATTAAATCCTAATATCCAGCTTATCTCTTGTATATTTAATATTTTTTACTAAAATATTTCTTTTATTTTTTTCTCTGCTAATTATCCAACTGATACGTAAGTTTCTAACCTAATAATAAATAAATAAAAAACAAAGTAAAATGTTATAAACCACGCAATACACAACTCTCTAACCTAATAAAAAATAAAGTGAGATATTACAATAAGTAAATAGTACCACAAAGTTCATTTTGTTAGAAGACGCATCTTGATGACTAAATGTGTTAATGATTACATTATTCGTGTAAGACATGTGTTTATTCAAATTGTGCAATACACAAGTTTTTAAAAGATGTAACTATTTTATTACTTAGTATATAAAATTATATTGATTCAACCCGTATAATACACGGGGTTCTAACCTAGTCTATACTATATAATAAAAGAAACCAATAAAATGACACTTGTCATTATTCTAAACCATCTAATATTACTTAATTGTAGATATTATTATTTAATTTCAATTATTAAATTTAATATATGTTTTAAACATTTAATAAATTACAGATAAAGTTTTATAAATTATCTAATTATTTATTTATATTAATTACTAGGTTATTATTCTACACTATCTACTCTTACTTAATTGTAGATAATTATTATGTATTTAAATATCATGGGAAAAATAATCATTTTACAAAAAGTTAACTAAAAATGTTAACGTCAGTTAGTTGAAAAAATGAAATTCGTGAAAAACCTTGCAAAGTTCGCTTATTATAATTAATAATGATTAAAGACAAAATATGTAAAAATAAGTCAAAACTAAAAAAAGTTCGACATTTACAAGCTAATACTCCAAAATAAAAAGAGCTTTCACCATTAATTAAAAATTAGTTTCTCATCTAATTATTAAATTATAATATTTTTTAATATATATCTTTTAAATTATGATAATGTGGTTTATTATATACACTAGGTTATGGCCCCGTGTGTTACACGGGTTGATTAATGAAAACGATATAATTTATTATTGGGTAAATTACACTTTTCGTCCTTTATATTTGTATCGAATTGCAATGGATAACCTTTAACTTCAATAATTACAGTCACAGTCCTTTATTTGAAAAACTCATTACACATTTCGTCCTTTATCAGTAACCAGGTTAAAATTTTCAGTTAAATATAACATGTGCATTGCACATGCGGGCAATTTGGTCATATAATGCATTAAAATACATGTATATTAATCAACATATAATTGGTATTGATCTGGGACATTTATCATCTTCATAAACAAGAACATAATGTTCATTAATCAACATGTATGTATATTTCCAGATCTGGGGATTTCATCTTCAAAAAATAAAAAGAACACATCTTCAAAGTAATACTCTACAAAAGCAAGAAACATCAAATTTAAGATTCCTTTCTTATAAAATACAAAAAACCCAGGTTCTAAATTTGGGTAAAACACTTTTCCACAACTAGAACGGATTTCAGATCTACAAAATTCGAAGAACAATAACATATTTCAGATCTATGTTTCAAAAAATCAAAAACAAAACACCACCGGCACCGGAGGGTTCCATCATAAACGAATCGGAAATAGAATACGTGAGCTACAGCGGTGAACACCACTTACCCCTTATCATTCGCCTTGTTGATGAAGAACTCAGCAAACCCTACTCCATCTTCACCTACCGCTATTTCGTCTACCTCTGTCCCAATCTCTCCTTACTCGTACCTTCCTTCAATCACCCCAATAATCTCGTGTCTAGGGTTAGAAAAGGTTTGTATGTTTGAAATGTGTTGGTGACATATGGAGTTGTGTTGCAGCTACAGAACTTGTTACCAGATCTATTAAAGTTATGATGGAATCCGGTTGTGAAGAGGTATAATTTTATCTCTTGCTTATGTCTTTATGATGATGATGATACTGATATAATAGGGAAGATATACACTAGATGCAAGATATGGAAGAAGAGGAGGATGGTGATGAAAATCTGATTGCAGGGATGAAGAAAGAGGGGATGAAGAAAGGGTTGAGAGAGAGATTGTGTGTGTTTTAAGAGAGAGAGAGAGAGAGAGAGATATTTGGGCTATATATTTTAGTTTTTTTATTTTTTATAACACTATTTTATTATAAATATATTTTAAATAAAGGGTAAAATGACTAACATACCCTCATGTGTAAGGCATGTGTTATAGTTAACTGAAAATTTTAACCTTGTTAGTGCTAAAGGACGAAAGGTGTAATGAGTTTTCCAAATAAAGGACTGTGACTGTAATTATTGAAGTTAAAGGCTATCCATTGCAATTCGATACAAACATAAAGGACGAAAAGTGTAATTTATCCTTTATTATTTGTAAATACGTATTATCTTTAATCTACTCTTGATAGTTTTAATTGAACATACATGATAAATTCATAAGTTGTCATTAATAACATTGAATTTCATGGGACAAACTTCTAATAACAATGAATTTCATGAGATAAACATCCTAAAGTTAAAAATAAAAAACAAAGTCATCAAAATTCACACCAACAAAACTTGGGAAAAGTTAATTAAAGAAAGGAACATTAGATTTTAATAATCTCAACTATTCGCTGTTGGCCGCTATCAGTTCCAATTTCAAAAATAATCATTGGTCGTCCCAACTATTAACATATTGGCTTCCAATAGAACTTGACTAACAGAACCGTAACGTTGTTAGTATTCGATCGTCGGAAAAACGTTTTTAGCCTGAAAAAGGTTCTTAAAGGTCCGATATAAGGTTACAAAAAGGTTTGAGACGAAACTGTTGAGTTTTTTGGCCAAAAACTTAAGTTTTCCGGACAAAAAACAGTTTTCTAGCGATGAAAGAATTTACGGCTTGTACATGTTGAATAAATCTAATTTTATATACCAAATAATAAAAATGTTATATCTTAAAAAACAACGTGTATTAGAGGGATTGAATAAATGTAATTTTGTATAACAAATAATAATAAAAACTGTATCTTTAAAAAGCCTCGTGTATTACACGGGTTGAATAAATTTAATTTTATATATTAAATAATAAAAAATTATTCTTTATTTGAATCTTATGAAAAATACCCAATTCATTTTGCGTTCTTAATAGAATAAATTGATTAAAATAATAAAAATTACAAAAAGTATATTAAACTGTTTTATTATTATAGTTTGTTTTATGCGATTAATAAAATAAATTGATTAAAATAATAAAAACTACAAAAAGTATATTAAACCGTTTTATTATTATAAGTTTGTTTTATGCAATCAATCTATTTATTTAGGGTAAATGATAAAAAGATAAAATTTAGGGATTAAAATAATATATTTTTTATTTAACTCTTATTAACAAATGTTATCTATATCTATTTATTTAAGCGGGATAAAATTATTGAGATCACCTTATAGAGTGCCATGTGTCCCCCATATGATTTACTTTATTATATGTATAGATAAGAAACAATATATTATAAAGCGATAAATCTATATCTATACTATATAATAAAAGAAACCAATAAAAGGTCACTTGTCATTATTCTAGATCATCTAATATTACTTAATTGTAGATAATTATTATTTAATTTAAATTTTTAATTAATATAGGTTTCAAACATTTAAGAAATTACGGATAAAGTTTCATAAATTATCTTATTATTTATTTATATTAATTACTAGGTTATTATTCTAGATCATCTACTCTTACTTAATTGTAGATAATTATTATTTAATTTAAATTATTAAATTTAATATTTGTTTCAAACATTTAACAAATTACGGATAAAGTTCCATAAATTATCTTATTATTTATTTATATTAATTACTAGGTTATAAATTATATCTTAATAATTGAAACAAATATCGAACATTTTCATAACGAGGGTGGAGGAATGATTTTTTTGCTTTACAAATAATTTATTTATTTAATATATTTAAAATATAAGAAGAATAATAACTACTTTTATCATACTAATAAATTTATCCAAAAACAACCATCCTTTTAAGATGCAACTCAAGTCCACATATTCAAATTTTAAAGTTATATATCTTAATAATTACCGATAATTTATACTTATCTAATTAATTTAAATATTATTTTGTAGCTATAAGTTTATCTAATTGGCTAATTGCTATATGCCTAATCTAAATATTTCACCAATATTTTTAGAACTAATAAATTAAGACCACTGTTATTTAAATAAAACTGGGTTCAAGTCAATGATATAGTTTGTCTTCTAATCGATGGTTCAAATGCTTTCATATTTATAAACTTGACAAACATCACAAGTTTTGATCATACATAAAACAAAATTTTGTTCGAATATCAGAAAAGTGTCTTAAAATATCATTTTATAATTGTTAAATATTCGTTATTAACTATTTGATATTTTATTTACTTAACCCGTGTAATACACGGGGTTCTAACCTAGTATAATATAATCTAATATCTTCCTATAATAATTTTAAAGATATATGATAATAGATAATTATGATATATATCTTTTATACGGAATTTATTTCTACATATTTATATATTATGGTATCTTCCTATACTAATTTTAATTTTAAAAATATATGATAATAGATAATAGATATGATATATATCTTTTACAAGGAATTTATTTTTATATATTTAATATATTATGGTAAGAAATTATTTTTATATATTTAATATATTATGGGCATCTCAAAATGCATTTTACATCAATATCGCAGGTAAGCGAGCAACAAGCTGCGCCGCTACCCCTTTCTGGATAGCAAACCCTAGCCTATTAAAGACAAACCCCTGCCCCCCTGTTGATGAGCCACTGCTGTGGACAACCTGTTGGACCCTAGTCAGTAAACGGATAGCTTCTGGAGCTAGGGATCCAAAGGTGTCGAAGGCGAAGGGGACAAATGCATGTTGGTTATCAGCACATGCTTTAGCGTGTTTATCCACCTTTTTAGATTCTGCTTTCTTTACCGCTTGTCCTGCTACAAACCCGTTTTCCCTTAAACCAGCTAAGGGGGAGACTCCTGTGAGATCTACACAAGCATGTTTCCCTCCCGCCCAGCCAAAGACGAGCAGGTCCGCTGGTCTCAATGTAGATCTCCCTTCCATGGGGTCTGTAAGGAAATTCACAGGGGCCTCCTTCTTGGCAGAAATCCCCGCTCTCCTCAAGATGTCCCCCAAAACATCCCTCACACAGTCTATGTAAAAGACGTACCCTCACATGTCTTTAAGAAAAAGAATAATTTACTATGTAAAAGACGTACCCGAAAAAGTATTGGAGTTCACTTGATATTGATACCTACCGATAATTATAAAACGAAAATAAAGAAAACGTTATAGTAAGTAAATACTATACCATTTTATTAAAGACAAGTCTTGATCATTGTATAACTGATTATATTATCATTTTATTAAAGACATGTCTTGATCATTGTATAACTGATTATATTATATCTATTCAACTCATATAATACACGGCAGGGGCGGATCTACCTCTTTGGTAGGGGTAACCCCCGCTACCCCTTGGTCGGAAAAAATTTGGAAAAATTAGTGTAAGTTTTGGAAAAATTTGACGTTTTTTCGATTTCGTTACGGCTTATTTATAACACGTTACCCCTTGGTCGTAATCCTAGATCCGCCACTGATACACGGGCTAATTCAACTCGTGCGATACACAAATGTTTTCTAAATATAACTTTTTCTATTACTTAATATATAAAATTACATCAACCCAAGTAACACACCGGGTTTTAAACTAGTTTAAATACATAATAGTTGGTATATGAGCAAAAATTATACACTAATTACAATAGTAATAAAAATGTATCAATCAGTATCTTTGAACAGAGTAACGGGTATACCCGATACCCGCGGGTATACCCGATACCCGTGGGTATGACCAATACCCGACGGGTATTGGGCCGGGTATGGGACACAATTTCACAACCGGGTATGGGTATGAGATTACCAATGACCCGAACCCAAACCTGACCCATTGCCATCGTTCAACGGGTCGTGTTTGTGTCGATCCATGAAAACTTGTGTTGTATCTGGGTTCATGTGTTTGACATGATTTTGAATTCTTCACGTTCGGGTTGTTGTCAAATTTTCGGGGTCGTGTCGGGTTTGACCCGCTAATCTGTAAGCACGCCCCGTTAAACACCCTTAATTAAATAGTATATACCACCTATAGGATGGCAAATTCAAGTTGTTTATGAAAAATTCACATTTCTAAACTCAAATGACCATTTATGAAATTTTGATTTATTTCATAAACATAAGTTTAGATTTTCCCAAATTGATCAATTAATTGCATAATTATAATACTTCTAATTGTGAAATTGTAGGGGGTCAAAGATTTTCTCTAAATTTGTGGCATTACTAAAGAGCAAGGATGCTAATGATGGGACTGAACAAGCTTTGCTTGATGAATTGAATGTTGGTATGAGCTATCTAATTCACACACTCACAAACAGATGAACACTCAATGAAAGCAATGCACGATTTTATTGATTACTGATAATTGAGAGAACATAAAGAAAACAACGTACAAGATGAGAATAAATAACAAAATAACAAACGGCTATCTCCTAGAAAATAGAGAGATCCAAAAAACTCGGACAACCACAACAGCCTCAAACGGCTTTATTGAAATCACAGAACAATCACGTGCATGCTTGAAATTAGATCGAGAACTTTAATTACTTTCAACACCCTCCCTTAATTCAAGTTCTCTAACACCCAACATTTCTCTAAACTTCACAAACTTCTCTTTGCATAGGGCCTTCGTAAGCAAATCTGCCATTTGTTCATTTGTTCCACAATACTCAAGAGCCACCTGCTTCTAATTAACCATATCCCGAATGAAATGATACCTTAATTCAATGTGCCTGGACCTCCCATCTAGAACAGGATTCTTGGACAAATGAATTGATGAACGATTATCACACCATATGATTGTAGGCTCATCTTGAACAACCTCTAAATCACTTAAAATCCTTCTCAACCAGATTGCTTGACATGCAGCTGCAGTAGCTGAGATGTATTCAGCCTCAGTACTGGATAGAGCTATAGAGTGTTGTTTCTTTGTAGACCAGGACACGACTCCACTTCCAAGAGAAAACGTATACGCAGACACACTCTTCCTATCATCTAAGCATCCAGCCCAATATCAGTGTAACCTTGCAACTTCACAGCCACATTCTTTTCATAACACATACCATATCGAAGAGTACCAGCAACATACCTTAGAATTATTCTTGCAGCCCCAAAATGATTCTTATTAGGAGTTTGCATGAACCTGGAAAGAACATTCACTGCAAAACTAATATCTGGTCTTGTATGCTGCAAATACATGAGACCTCCAATCAAGCTCTTGTATGTCAATGCATCAGCAGACTCACAATCATCATCCTTCTTGTGCTTTTCATTTGTATTCATAGGAGTGTCTTCTTCTTTACAACCAGTCATTCCAAACTTTTCAAGTAATCCTTCAGCATACTTGCATTGCCCAACTAAAAGCCTTTGATTGTTTTGATACACTTCCAGGCCAAGAAAGAGCTTAAGGAGACCCAAATCAGTCATCTCAAACTCATTCATCATCCCTTCTTTGAACTCTTACAAAAGACTGCTGTTGGGACTTGTTGTAACACCCCATGTTTCGAAAGTTAAGGTCAAAGTCAAGATTGAAGTCAAAGGAAGAAAAGATTGCTAATTGCGATCTGTCACTCCTTGCTCAACTCCATTTTGACTTCTTTGACTTGTAGATAATCTATTTATTTTATCGCATTAGTTGTATTATGTGGAGTACATGTTAATAATCAAGGTTTAATCGCTACTTATCGCATGTTTTATCACTTTATCGCTTACCACACCGCAATCGCATTCGCAACCCGAATTATGCGTTCTGGATATTGTTTTATGTGTGTGTGCTATTTATGTGTTACTTGTGCATGTTTATTTATGTTTATGTTGTGGTGATTACACGAAACGCAATCGCAACTCTATCGCAATCGAATCGCAAACGCTAAACGCAACTTACTTAGGATGATTGTATGTTAGATATAGTAGTTGGGATTAACGGATAATTCTATCGCAAACTCGCTTAAACGCATTGCAAAACTCAACGCACGAAACGAAACGCCGAGACTCAAATCATCGGAACCACTCGATCGAGTGACTGCTCGATCGGATGGTCAACCGATCGGATTGCCATCCGATCGGACAGCCATCCGATCGGATAGCCATCCGATCGGACAGCCATCCGATCGGTAACCCACTCGACCCTTATGCACTTTCCTTTTTGGGAAACCCTATAACTACCTTCACTTGTCACATCACTTGATGTGATAGCTCCTCACTCGACCCAGCTCGCTTCAGCCCTTCTTTCTCTCGATTTCTAGGGATTGTTGTAAGTTTTCAACCTAAATCTTGTACTTTCATGATCTACACACACTCCTTCACCTTTTTCTCTTTTGAATCTTTACTTTTCACCGTGAGATCACTAGATTTGAGGTGTTCTAGGATGATGTCATCATGGGGTTCTTATGAACTTCATGTTTTGGCATCAATCCACCAAGGACCACTTAGATCTGGACGATTTCCACATGAATGAACAAAGATCTTGCATAGATCTGAACAAAATCATAGTGAAAAGGATTGAAAGATGGTTTTCAAACTTTCTTTCAACTCTTTTACACTCAATGCACTCAAAACCGATAGAATCAGAGCTTGTTCTGATCTTCTACTCCTTCTTAGTGATGTGTTGGTTCAAAGATCTGGGTTCTACCGAAGAGACAACCGATTTAGGGTTAAACATGAACAACCGTCACGAACCAGTGAACGGGTCGGATCTGGGTGATTCCTGTTCGATCAGGTCACTAGGGACATGACGAGGTTCTGTTGTTTAGCACGTTATCACACCGTCTCGATAAAAAAACTACAAACTTTCAAAACAACCAAGTGTCAAGACGATTAGGTCGTTGGGACAGATTGCCGTCCGATCAGATTGCCATCCGATCGGCTTGCACCTTGGCCCCACACTTAAACTTTTGTTTCAGCTTTTGAAGAATCTGGAAGTCGAACGGGTTGCCGTCCGATCCGATTGCCATCCGATCGAACGACCATCCGACCATGTGCCCATGTGATGTTTAGGACTTCGACACTTAAACAATTTACAACATGTTCAATGCATTACCAGTTCTAACGGATTGCCACCCAATCGGTAGACCATCCGATCGCGTGACAACACTCCTGTGAACTTGTTCTCTGAGAAATGTCTCGCCGAACGGATCGTCGTCTGATCGAGCCGCCATTCGATCGACCGACCTGAAAGGTAGAGATACTCCTCTGTTTTCAAAAGGCTACAATGAAAACTTCAAAGTACAAACCATCATACACAAATGCATCTTCACAAAGCGAGGTGTCAATACAATCGAATGGCCATCCGATCGGATGACCATCCGAACGGATTGACATCCGATCGACTGGCCATCCGATCGGATCACCATCCGATCGGATCACCATCCGACACTTATTATCTTTGCACCATTTTACGTGCCGCTTATCGTTTATACTATCGTTAACTGTTCAGGCTAATCCCTCTCAGCGCTCCCTTCAATCCAAGAGTGTGTTTACTTGTTAAACAGAATCTGTGAGTATACTCGATCCTTTTTTACTTTATGCACTTTTGGGTGTTACATACGTTATCTATATTCAAATCACAATCGACATACAACGCAAACACTATTTATACGCTAACCAATATTGCATGCTATGTGTTATTCGATGAATGCTGGTATGTTATGTTAACACAGTGATTGTTGCCTGAAACCTTAGCAACGATAGTACTATAGTTTGGACTTAGCACCTGTGTTGGATCGTTTTCAGACCCGAACGAGTCGTTCAGAAGAGTTTTTCTCAATACGAAAGGCAGAAACAGACGTATTGAGTTCAATTCAGCAAGAATATCACTTTAAACTGTCTATATATTGATTTGACAAAGAATTACAGCGAGTAAACACTTCGGCAGCACTTCGACTCAGTGACCGGATAGTTACAAATGAAATCAAGACACCACTATATATAGGCTGTTAATTCCGTTTAAACCAGTTCCAACGAAATCAGATTCAAACGGAATTAGTGATTTCGTTTGAAACTGTCTTGACACTTTCAAACGGAATTACCAAATCTAATTTCGTTTGAAACTGTCTCTCACCCTATATTTGACATTTTTCTCGAACAACGTGCCCTGATCTATCTAAATACAAACAAGACTCGATACAAGACGAAGTCGACAGACGCATGCACCAACAGACTCCCCCTCGAATGTTGACGAGTCTTCAGTGTCGAGTCTTCGCAACTTCAGTCTTTATCAGTCCTCTCGAACTCTTTGAAGTATCTAACAATGTAAAGTATCCTCAATCTCTGTCTTCTCTTTATCAACTTATCTCCCCCTCGAATGTTGATCTTCCTAATTCTCTTGATCAGATCTCTTGATTCCTTAAGTTCATCAGCATCAGCAATTTGCGTGAACTTCAGGTCCAAGATCAGACACTGGCTCTTTTACAAGTTCACAGATTCTGGATCGAAACCTGGCTCTTCCTAAAAACAAACTCCTCAGGAATCGAAACCTGACTAACCTGCACATTCTTAACCCAGAAATAAATTTCACAATTTTAACATTTGACAAATTTAGAAATTACCACTTTGCAGATATTATTCTCAAAAATGATTTAACATTTAATGTTACTGATGACCACTTGTGGATAAAAAAATGATTTTACAGTGTTAATCTCTGATGAACCACTTGTATGAAAAACATTTTTCCTTTCAAAACACACTCTCCTAACCCAATTGTCATCATGTTTAGCACTTGAAATTTTGAAAATCAGCTCTTCAACATCTGTTGTCGAAAATCTTTTTGAATTTTTCAAAAATTATGCTAAAAACACTGAAAAACCTTTTGGATTTTTGAATTAACTGAAATGCAGTAAAGAAAAATTTACAGACAATATTTTTGTGAATTTGTGTAAGAGGATCATGTAAGTTGTTTGAAACAAATCACCAACACCGTTAAGCTTTAAACATTTTAAGTTCTAAACGATTCACTTAGATTGTCAGTATACTGATCCACTTAAATTATCTAAAAGTTCAACTGTTTCGAGATACGAGATTAATGTTTTAAGCACTTAAACTTATTCGCGTGTCCCACCTCAGAATATACTCCCGTATCCAGATCCCAATATTCAGTCTTACAGGTGAGTATACCACAGATGATATCTGTAAAGGGTTAAATTGCGAGGGCCGTGAGAGCTCAGGTCTGAACTTCCGTTCAGCAGAGAGATGACGGCTTCGACTTTTGGTGTGTTCCCTTTATAGAATCTTTTGTTTCAACAGCACATGATTAGCATTTTTCAATGTTTCATCATTTTTTGTACTGAGGGCGATCCTATATTTCAAGCAAGCAGAAAGTATTATACGGGGACTTGGCCATTGCTTTCGTAAAATCAGAAGTCCCGGGATAATACCCCAGATATCACTGAGTATAAAGACCTAGTATCTCAGAAAGAGGGACCTTTCAAACAAGATTTCGGGGGTTACCCATATATCCGAGAGATGTTCCCCACGATATAAGTAAGTTTGAAATTTAGATTTATATCTCGTCACAATCTACTAAATGTGTAAAAACCTACTGACACATCATCAGCGAGACCGTTTATCACATATTAACTTTCCAATTCTTTAGCATGCTGTGATAGTCCACTGATGTACTATCATTTCCTCTTTTCTCAACAAAACTCTTTTTTGTTTTTATCATGTTTTTGTCTTTTTCAAATTTTCAAATGTTTTTGGATTTTCAGAAAAAAATTTTTTGGATTTTCAGAAAAAATCTTACTCCCCCTAAAATGCAAAACCATTAAAAAAAAATTGAAAACAAACTGTACAAGTAAAATTTACAACTGATATCGAATCACTTCAATTCTCCATCCACTTGGCATAAACAATCAGAACTTCCCCTTACAACAAACTATTTTCCCATTGATTTCAAAACACTTAAGTTTGTTTTAATCAAATGGTTTTTCCGGAAAATAAGTTTTGTTGATTTTATAAAACCACTTGTAGGTTAGGGGATTCGTTCATCACCTTGTTCATTTTCATTCTCTTAAAAAAATATAACAATTTTAAATTCAAACAACAAACACCACTTGTAGAAAATCAGATACAACTTAATGTCCCTGATTTACCACTTGTATGTTAAAACCTTTCTTCAACCACTTGTAAGTCGAAATCACTTTCGTGAATTTCTCAAGAAAGATGCCGATACCTGCTCCACTCTTACCAACCTGGGAGCTCCGGCAAGTCATACTTATCATTCATCATAATATGTTCCATCCCAGTCTCAAACCTGAGAAGAAACACCTTTACCTGGTTTCTTTGTTTTCTTCTCATAAAATTCTTTCACCCCTTTAACCTTCCCATCAATCATTTTACCAAAAATATGATGCACTTTGGGGTTAAAAGCTTTTTCAATATCAAATTCTTTCTTTTCTGAGAAAAATTGATTTGAAATTTCAATTTACCAACTTTCTGTTTAAAATTCTCAGCCCTCAATGGTGGAAAATTAACATCATCCATTGGATGTACTGATGTTTCCAATTTCAACTCATCACGTGGCTCCTCTGACTTTGTGGAATCAGATTCATCGCCTGAAAATAGCTCCTCTGATTTTGACAAATCAGAATCATTGCTAGAACTATCAACAGATTTCTTAACAACCCATTTTTGGTTATCAAGATTTGCACTTTTCTTGTAAAACCTATTTGAACATTCACCAATTTCAAATTTTGAATTTTTGAAAAGTTTAGTTCTCTCAATTGGTGGTTCAAATTCAACCATTTTTTCTTTCAGTTTAGAAACTCCCTGTTTGGTTTGAATTGCTTGTGAACATTTCACAGCTAGATGTCCAATTCTACCACATTTAAAACAAGTTCGAGTCTCCTTCTTCTTTTGATCAATCATCTTCTCCATTTCTTCTTGCTTCTTCGCAAGGAATTCTTTGTTCGACTGCTTTCTGAACAAATTTTCTTTTTCCTCTTCAGAAGATGTACCTGAAACAAATATCTTTTTTGATTTAAAATCTCGAACATATTTTTCATTTTTATAATTTTCTGGTGGAATAAAACCGAGACCTTTTCTTTTGAAATTACTGTTATGGTTTGGTTTCTTTCGATAACCAGAACCAGAACTGTAACCCTTTTTCTTATTTTCTCTTTGTTGAACTCTTGAGGTGTATTTTTTAAATTTTTCAGAAAGATTTATATCTTTTATTTCAGAAATATTAATTTCTGTCAATTTGAAAACCTTTTTTATCAATTCAGTTTTAACACCTCTTATTGGAAATTCCTCATCAGAATATAATTTGTCAGAATCATTCAATGTATATGAAACTTTGAATGTTTCGTCATTCAAATTAGATTTTGATAGAAGAAATTCTTTATTGTAAACCCGTTTCTCCCTTTTGACTGAAGGACTTGACATGTCGGACTTGGACTTTGACTTTGATTTAGACTCCGACTTTGACTTCTCCATTTCATCGTTATCTAACACATGATCCACCACTTTCTTCATCAATTGAGATTGTTGATCAGTGTCAGATGATGTAAAAGTGACATCAATATTTTCTGGTAAGTTAACTGAAGACTCCGACTCCCACTGTAAATTTGTTGCCTTTTCGACTCTTTCTGAATTTGGATTTCTCGGAGAATATCCATTTTCAAGCGGGGGTGGACACTTGTTGTAACTGACACCTTGTTTCTTACCAGATGTATGTACTTCAGTATCCTTCTTCTTTTCCTTTTTCTTTTTAGAAGTCTTTTCTTCAGATACTATCTGTTCTTCATTTACTTCATTATCCTCAAATGCCTTCATGCCTTCAACAGTTGGATAAATCCTGTCAATGACATAATAAGTACATGAGCAACTTTTTAATAATCGATTAACTCTTTCAGTTTCAATTCTTTGTGTTTCCAGTTTCTGTTCAAGCACAACACATTTTTCAATGTAACTGTTAACACTTTTCTGCTTTGTCATGAAAGCTCCTTGAAGTGTCTTCATTGCTGTTGCTTGTTCACTGCTAGATTGATTGTATTGATTCATTGCTTTATTCAGAACATCGTAAGATTCCTTCAACCTATTCATGTTGTTAATCAATTTGTTGTTTTTCTTTTTCATGATCTCACAGGTTTCACAATTCACAAGAATCTTTCTTACATCAACTTCTTCATCAACTTTGAACATTTGAACTTCCTTTACCTTTCTCTTTATCACTGGAACTTTCTCATCATCACTGCTGACAGGTGTTTTAATTTTCTTCTTTTTCTTTTTAGGTTTATTGTCATCACTATCACTCTCTTCCATCATTTTTAAATGAGCTGCCATTCTTTTCGCATAATAATCATTATCATCATCACTATCTTCTTCAATTCGAGCAACAAAAGCTTTGTGATTTGAACTTTTGTTAGGATCATAATCATCCCAACTGAAATTTGCCCAGCTAAACCCTTCAGGTAACTTTTCATCATCTTGGTTTATTAGACATGCTTTACTATCAGCTGAAACATATTTGTCCCAACTGAAACCTTTCGATGATTTCTGATCTTCTTAATTCACCAAACATGCTCTCTTTGAAGACTCCTCTATTGGTTTTCTACCATGTGCCACTTGTGGTTCTTGTTGTTGTTGAGCAACTTGATGATAGATGGCCTTTCGGTAGTAATCATTGTTATTGAACAGATTTTGGGCTCCACTTGCTTCGCGATTAGTGCACTCCCTCTTGAAGTGTCCTTTTTCCCTGCAACGAAAACAAGTAACTTTAGATTTATCAAAACCCAAATTAGAAACACATGCATCATGGAAATCATCTCTTCCTGTGATCTGTTTAAACTTTTCAGCTCTCCTCAACACACTAGCCAAACACCATTTTATGTCCATTAATTCCATCTCTTCAGCATCTATTTGATCGTAATCCTCTTTTGACAGCATTGGATTTCCGATCCGACCTGCAACTAAACTACCATATGACTCTAAAACAGTCCCCAACAAAGACATGTGACTTTTTGCAACTTCTTCAGAATAATTTTGATCATTCTCAAGATTCAAAACAATGTTGCATTGTAACTTTCTGCCATTCTTGGTTGCTGACACGTTTGGATCAAATGACGGATATGACGAAAAACTTGTTTTGCTGTTTGATCCTTTAGATGAACCTCCAGATGAACTCTTAGCATTGAAGCTGTTTCAACCTTTGGTGATATGTTGGTCTTGTTATTAATACCAGCTTTGTAATAAAGACCGATATCTTGTTCACCATCAAAATCTTTCGTTCTTGAAATCTTTCTTTGTTCCATCTCATGTGCTTCAATCTTTTCAATAAACTTGCTGAGAGTTAAACTGCTAAATCCTTTCTTATTTCTTAGCATCATAAGATATGTGCCCCATGTTTCATGTGGCAACGCATCAGCCAACTTTTCGATCAACTCTTCATTCTCTTTGGTGATGCTCAATCTCTTCATATTTGCTAACAAATTGCAATATCTTTCTATGATCTGTTTTGTGTTTTCATTTTTTAAACCCCGAAATAAATCGAATTCTTTTTTCAAAAGCGATTTTTTGTTCTTGACCATCTCTTGGCTTCGAACAAACTTCGATCTTAATGCTTTCCATATTGAATATGAAGTTCCATTGTGTTGCAATAAAACCAAGATATCTTCCTTAACAGCTTGATGCAATAAACTTGTCATCATTTTCTCATCTTTGTATTTCTTTTTCTCTTCGGCATTTAGATCTTTAATTGCAATAATCTCCTCATCATCAGTCATCGGTCTAACATATTTTGTCTCAACACATTCCCAAGCATCTAAGTAGTTTGCTTATACCCAATTCTCAAATCGTTCCTCCCATCCCTTATACTCTTCAATGTTCATAAGTTTTGGTGGTTTTTGCATAGTGCCTGTTTCATTTTCTAACATTGTGTTCTGTGCAAGAGTAATTGGGGTAACCGGAGTAGCAAATGCGTTGTAAAATTCCTCTTCCATGATTCGGTTTTCAAAAATTCACAAACTGTCAGTTTCAAACGAAATTATCTCTTCAAACGGAATCAACAACAAGACAACTTTAAGCGAAATACCACTTTGAAACGAAATCACCTAATCTCGTTTGAAACTTTCAAACGGAATTACCCTCTGAAGCGAAATCACTCAAACGGAATAACAATTTGAAGCGGAATACCTAATTTCGTTTGAAACGTTCAAACGAAATCACAATTTGGAGCGAAATTCTCAAACGAAATTACGATTTCAAGCGGAATTAAGTGCAATTCCAAACGAAATTATGCTGATGTCATCATACTCGAGCTGTTTTTGAAACGGAATTACCAATTTTAGATTGAAATAAGGTCCAATTCTTTCAAGGATTTGTTAAAACACAGTTGCGCACAATATGTGAGAAATTTAGCCGATTTTAACCGTGAAAAGTTGTTAATTTTGAAAAAGAAGGTGTAGAAATCAGAATTTGCAGCTGAATTGGTAAGAACTCTTCCTCCTGAGCTCTAATACCACTTGTAGGATCGTTTTCAGACCCGAACGAGTCGTTCAGAAGAGTTTTTCTCAATACGAAAGGCGGAAACAGACATATTGAGTTCAATTCAGGAAGAATATCACTTTAAACTGTCTATATATTGATTTGACAAAGAATTACAGCGAGTAGACACTTCGGCAACACTTCGACTCAGTGACCGGAAAGTTACAAATGAAATCAAGACACCACTATATATAGGCTGTTAATTCCGTTTAAACCAGTTCAAACGAAATCATATTCAAACGGAATTACCAAATCTAATTTCGTTTGAAACTGTCTCTCACCCTATATTTGACATTTTTCTCAAACAACGTGCCCTGATCTATCTAAATACAAACAAGACTTGATACAAGACGAAGTCGACAGACGCATGCACCAACAACCTGTCGTGGACAGGGGTTGTTAAGGGCTTTACTTCACGTGTCCCAGTGGGGATATGTGTTGCGCATTCTACAACTCGCAGTCACATCTGTGCATATTTCTCTGTCGATAACCTACTTGCCTTCACTTTATACATGTTACATGCTAGTTATGCGTAAACGATTTCGAACTCTACTATATCTATTAAACTTGTATGCTCACCTTTACACTATGTGTATTGACCTTTATTTTAACGTATGTGAAAGGTGTTTAGGATGCTATCTGCTAGGATGCTTGCTATGTGGAATCGAAGTAGGAAGAGTCTAGAAACAAATAAACAATTTATTGAAATCTGAGTGGTCGAGACAGTATTTATTCTTGAGACAATTATTTGTAATAACTGTTTATTTTAGATATGTTGTGGTATGGGACATGACGTTTAAATTATCTGGTAATGAATAGTTGTTATGGATACTCATGGACAATCTGTTTCGCTCAATGCCACGCCCCGATGATTCCGCCATCGGTTGGGGTGTGACAGATTGGTATTAGAGCCATAACTATAGGGAATTAGGCAAGACTCGACCTAGTCCGGGTCGATGTCTTAGAAACGACCTAGTCTATAGTTAAGTACCAACAGACCGACTTGTGCATGCCCCGTAGGGTTTTGTGTGAGCTTACTTGCTATTTCTCGCTATTCTCGTCTACACTACACTATCACTGCACTCTAATTTTCGAAAAAGAATGAGTGATTAGGTCGAGATTAGGTATGAAAACCGCAAACTCTCGACTAAATTGCTTGTTCGACCCGTATTTTATCTATAAACCAGAGAATTTGCGTTAAATCAGGAGTGAAATCCGTACTTTAACGCAGATTCCCTTCTTTATTTTATCAAGACAGTAATAAGCTGTTAAGTTAGGGGTGAAACCCGAATCTCGACGACTTGTTCCGATCTCTATCTTGGTTTTACAAAACTCTCACCAAAGGCTCGATGGACTCCAACGACTTGAAGTTACACCGTAACTGGAAGGATGCGTGCCATTCGCCCGAATCGAGGCGAGAGCACAGTCCTGAAGGCCAAAAGTGTGTACCAAAAGTTCTTGTGAATAGTTGAATCGCTTTGGGTAGTCGATGTCTATCAAGCCTTAGACAATATATCCTCGATTTTTATGTGTTTCAATTCTTAGTTCGCAACTGCCGACTCAGATATTTGTCGCTTTTATGTGTATTTTATGTGATTTATCTGTATACATGTTTTAATTTTTGATGATTTATTCGTTTTTCGCTTATCGCTTTAATCGACACACACGACTCGCACTGCACATCTACCTTAAATCGCTAACAAATCGTTGCTACTTGTGAATGATCACACGCTATGCTATGTTACTCGCTGTGTACTCGCTAATCACAACCGCTATACTCGATCGCGCGAACTTTGAAGGATAGGTTTGTGTATTCTGACTGCTTCTATGTGCCCTATGTACCCTACGTGTTTTTATGCTTTATGTGCTTATGTGCTTCTGTGATTATGTGCCCATGTGTTTATGTGATTATCCGTGTTCCTGAGCTTTAGTCATATTAAGTGAGTGTGAGGTGAGATTCGATTATATTGTGTTGAGTCCTGTGGCGATGTCTGTTGCAGACAATGTCGTCATCTGGATCCCTTCACTCTCGAACTGCTCGCCGAAATCAGAAAGACAAACGCCTTGCTGCTCTCGTCGCTAAGCAGATAGCGAAGGTCATTCCTCAGATCGTTAGCGACCTACACGAGAATACTAGCAAGTCTTCTGAAGAGTCCAGGACTGACTCGCTAAAGCCTGTTTTTAGCTTCAAGCAGTTCAAAGCCTGCGGCCCGAAAGAATTCACTGGCGAAGATGGGCCTACAGCCCTATTTCAATGGTTTGATTCGATCGAGGTCACCCTGCGCCAGAGTGGCTGTCCTGATGATCTCCGCACTCTGAACGCCACCGACGTCTTCCAGTCCCGCGCCCTAGACTGGTGGACGGCCGAGAGAAACAAACACAAAAATGATGCAGCTTACGGGTTGACATGGGATGAGTTGAAGAACGTCATGTTGGAAGAGTTCTGCCCTCCCCAAGAGCGCCAAAAGTTGGAGGACGAATTCTGGCATATCAAGCAGAAGGATGGTGACAATGCTGCTTTAACTGCTCGCTTCAAGCAGCTCAGCATAATCTGTCCGGACCAAGTAATGACTCCCGAGATCACCATCAAGAAGTACATCCGTGCTCTGCCGGACTGTGTGGTTGATTTCGTTCAAGCTGCAAAGACGACAACGATTGAAGAAACATATCTGCTCGCCGCTGAGATCAATGATAAGCGAGTCAAGGCTGGTGTCTGGGACAAAGCCTCGAAGAATATGCACCAAGCTACCACTGCCGCAACCGCTGAAACCGCCGCCGCTCCGCAATCTTCAAAGTCCTCTCGTCGCAAGAGGAAGAACAACAACAACTCCAGCAACAAGAACTGTGCTGTCACCACTGCTGCCCCGCTTCAAGCTGTACCAGCTCAGCAACAACCTCAACACCGATCAGCTGCAGCACCAGTTACCCAAGCACCACCTGCAAAGCGTGCTTATACTGGCCCTCACCATTCCTGCCCGACATATACCTATCATCACCCAGTGGGAATCGCCTGCAGATTTTGTGTGCATTGCAATATGTACGGCCACTTCACCGCCAACTGCCGTACAGGTTCACGTCAAGCTCCAGCTCCAGCTACTGCTCAACAAGCTCTACTTCCCTCTCCTCAAGGCCAGCTAGCGGCTCCTGCACCCGCGATCCATGCTAGAGCTTGCTTCGCGTGTGGTGATCCCAACCACTTCGCGAACATGTGCCCGAACAGGGTGGTGAAATAAGAGCCCCAACAGCAGCAGCCCCAACAACAACAACAGCAGCCCCAGCAACAACAGCAGCAACAACAACAAGCAGCTCACGCTCGAACCTTCAACATCAATGCGCGCCCGGCTCAAGCTGACAACAATGTGGTCAATGGTACGTTCCTTGTGAATGGTATATATGTTTCATGTTTGTTTGATACTGGAGCTGATAACTGTTTTGTGTCATTTGAATTCGAAAAGCTCCTTAATCGTAATCGCTCCCATCGACGTTCGATGTTGAATTTGCCACCGGAAGAACCGTCGCTGTCAATTCTGTTCTTCGTGATTGTACTCTCGAACTCAACAATCACATCTTTCCTATCGATCTTATTCCGATGCAGATCGGTAGTTTTGACATCATAGTAGGCATGGACTTTCTTCGCGAAAACCATGCCGAAGTTGTTTGCTTCGATAAGATGATTCGATTCTCGCTTGCGAATGGTGATCAACTGTGTGTATATGGTGAAACTCCTTCGAAAGGTCTCAAACTCATGTCATGTGTCCAAGCTAGCAAGTTCTCCGCAAGGAATACAGAGCTTTCTTGGCTAACATTGTAGTAGCGGAGGAGGAAAAGAAAGGTAGCCCAGGAGTGAATGATGTTCCCATGGTTTGTGAATTTCCTCAGGTGTTTCCCGAAAAACTTCCAGGTTTGCCGCCAAGTCGTGATATCGACTTTCGCATCGACCTCATTCCTGGAGCCAATCCTGTTGCTAAAGCTCCATATCGACTCGCTCCGTCCGAAATGCGCAAACTCTCGAGCCAACTCCAGGAATTGCTTGACAAAGGCTTTTATTCGCCCGAGCACCTCTCCTTGGGGTGCACCAGTCCTTTTCATCAAAAAGAAGGATGGGTCGTTCCGGATGTGCATCGACTATCGGGAATTGAATAAGTTGACAATCAAGAATCGCTATCCCCTGCCTTAAATCGATGATTTGTTTGACCAGTTGCAAGGTGCTTCATGTTTCTTGAAGATCGATCTACGCGCAGGTTATCACCAGTTACATATTCAAGAGGAGGATATACCCAAAACCACTTTTCGCACTCGATACGGCCACTGTGAATTTGTTGTTATGCCTTTTGGTTTAACCAACGCACCCGCGGTTTTCATGGATCTGATGAATCGTGTGTGTAAACCGTTTCTTGACCGCTTCGTTATCGTGTTCATCGATGATATCCTGATCTATTCCAAGTCGAAAGCCGAACACGCGCAACATCTACGTTTGGTTCTCGAGCTACTCCAGGGGAATCGACTCTACGCCAAGTTCTCCAAGTGTGAATTTTGGCTAGAGGAGGTTCAATTCCTCGGTCATATTGTCAATAGTCATGGTATTCACGTCGACCCCGCAAATATCAAAGCTGTTAAGAGTTGGGTTACACCTAAGAACCCGTCTGAGGTCCGTTCTTTTCTCGGACTAGTGGGCTATTATCGCCGATTTATCGAAGGATTCTCTAAAATCACCGTGTCGCTTACCTCTCTCACGCATAGAGACAGGCCTTTTGTTTGGGGAACTGAACAAGAGTCTGCCTTTCAAACCCTCAAGCATATGCTTTGCAATGCTCCTATCCTCACTTTACCCATTGGAAACGACGATTTCGTTGTCTACTGCAATGCCTCTAACCTTGGTCTTGGTTGTGTTCTCATGCAACGGGACAAGGTTATCGCTTACGCGTCTCGACAGCTCAAGATCCACGAGAAGAACTATACAACCCATGACCTCGAGCTAGGCGCCATTGTTTTTGCGTTGAAGATTTTGCGACACTACCTATATGGTACAAAGTGTACGGTCTTCATCGACCATAGGAGCCTACAACACATCTTCAGCCATAAAGAACTTAATATGCGTCAACGCCGATGGGTAGAACTTCTTAACGATTACGACTGTGAGATTCGTTACCATCCTGGCAAAGCAAATGTCATTGCCGACGCCCTTAGCAGACGAAGCTATTTGCATAGCGTTCGTAATGTTCAAGCCCAACATCATCTCGAAACCCTCATCCGCGAAGCCCAACATGCTTGTTTCACCGAACGAACTTTGAAGAAGGAAAGGATTCTCAACAATGGAGCCCAGCTTGTAAATAAGTCGAATGGGATATTCCATTATCTGGACCGAATTTGGATCCCTAAGCGGACCGATTTACGACAGATTTTGATGGACGAAGCCCACAAATCCCGATATTCTATTCATCCCGGTGCCGATAAAATGTACCAGGACCTTCGCTACAAGTACTAGTGGCTGGGCATGAAGAAAGATATCACTCTCTATATTTCAAAGTGCTTGACTTGCTCGAAAGTCAAGGCCGAGCATCAAAGACCCTCTGGCTTACTCGTCTAACCTGAGATTCCCATGTGGAAGTGGGAGAGTATAACTATGGACTTTATAACGAAACTTCCGCGCATGCCATCAGGTCACGATAGCATCTGGGTTATCGTTGACCGTTTGACTAAATCTGCTCATTTTCTGCCGATACGAGAAGACTACAAGGTAGAAAAATTAGCCCGAATCTACAGCAATGAGATCATTAGCCGACATGGGATGCCTCGTGACATCATCTCTGACCGTGATGCTCGGTTTACCTCGCGTCTTTGGGAAACATTTCAAACAGCTCTCGGTACTACGCTTAATCTAAGTACCACTTTCCATCCCCAAACCGACGGTCGGACTGAAAGAACGACTCGTACCCTTGAAGACATGCTCTGTTCGTGTGTCATAGATTTCGGTGGTAATTGGGAAGCATACTTACCTCTAGTCGAATTCTCGTACAATAACAGTTATCATTCCAGCATTCAAATGGCACCATTTGAGGCATTATACGGAAGAAAATGTCGATCGCCTATTGTATGGCACGAGATCGGTGACTCGCAAATAACCGGTCCTGAGCTGTTGCAAGAAACGACTGACAAAATCCTCCAAATTTGAGACAATCTGCTGAAAGCTTGGAGTCGTTAGAAAAGTTACGCCGATAGACGACGCAAGCCCCTTGAATTTGACGTTGGCGATCACGTACTCCTAAAGGTATCACCTTGGAAGGGTATGGTCAGATTTGGCAAGAAAGGAAAGCTCGCACCTCGATATGTTGGACCCTTTAAAATTTTGGAAAGGATCGGAAAAGTGGCCTACAGACTCGAACTACCGGAGGAACTTAGCAACGTCCACCCGACTTTTCATGTTTCAAACCTCAGAAAGTGCCTGGTTGAGCATGATTTCTACGTACCACTTGAGGATCTTCAAGTGAACGAAACATTACACTTCGTGGAGAAGCCTGTCGAGATCATGGACATCCAAACCAAGTAGCTCAGACGCTCGCGCATTCCCATTGTGAAGGTCCGATGGGAAGGCAAACGAGGCGTAGAGTTCACTTGGGAACTCGAAAGCGACATGAAGGCGAAGTACCCGCAGTTGTTTGTTACGGCTAAAGCCTAATTTTGGGACGAAATTCCCTTAAGAGGGGGAGGCTGTAACACCCCATGTTTCTAAAGTCAAGGTCAAAGTCAAGATTGAAGTCAAAGGAAGAAAAGATTGCTAATTGCGATCTGTCACTCCTTGCTCAACTCCGTTTTGACTTATTTGACTTGTAGATAATCTATTTATTTTATCAAGTTAGTTGTATTATGTGGAGTACATGTTAATAATCAAGGTTTAATCGCTACTTATCGCATGTTTTATCACTTTATCGCTTACCGCACCGCAATCGCATTCGCAACCCTAATTATGCGTTCTGGATATTGTTTTACGTGTGTGTGCTATTTATGTGTTACTTGTGCATGTTTATTTATGTTTATGTTGTGATGATTACACGAAACGCAATCGCAACTCTATCGCAATCGAATCTCAAACGCTAAACGCAACTTACTTAGGATGATTGTATGTTAGAATAGTAGTTGGGATTAACAGATAATTCTATCGCAAAATCGCTTAAAAGCATCACAAAACTCAACGCATGAAACGAAACGCCAAGACTCAAATCGTCGGAACCACTCGATCGAGTGACTGCTCGATCGGATGGTCAACCGATCGGAGTGCCATCTGATCGAACTGCCATCCGATCAGACAACCATCCGATCGGTAGCCCACTCGACCCTTATGCACTTTCCTTTTTGGGAAACCCTATAAATACCCTCACTTGTCACATCACTTGATGTGACAGCTTCTCACTCAAACCAGCTCGCTTCAGCCCTTCTTTCTCTCGATTTCTCGCGATTCTTGTAAGTTTTCAACCTAAATCTTGTACTTTCATGATCTACACACACTCCTTTACCTTTTTCTCTTTTGAATCTTAACTTTTCACCGTGAGATCACTAGATTTGAAGTGTTCTAGGATGATGTCATCATGGGGTTCTTATCAACTTCATGTTTTGGCTTCAATCCACCAAGACCACTTAGATCTGGACGATTTCCACATGAATGACCAAAGATCTTGCATAGATCTGAACAAATTCATAGTGAAAAGGATTGAAAGATGGTTTTCAAACTTTCTTTCAACTCTTTTACACTCAATGCACTCAAAACCGATAGAATCGGAGCTTGTTCTGATCTTCTACTCCTTCTTAGTGATGTGTTGGTTCAAAGATCTGGGTTCTACCGAAGAGACAACCGATTTAGGGTTAAACATGAACTACCATCACGAACCAGTGAACGGGTCGGATCTGGGTGATTCCTGTTCGATCAGGTCACTAGGGACACGACGAGGTTCTGTTGTTTAGCGCGTTATCACACCGTCTCGATCAAAACTACAAACTTTCAAAACAACCAAGTGTTAAGACGATCAGGTCGTTGGGACGGATTGCCATCCGATCGGATTGCCGTCTGATTGGATTGCCATCCGATCAGACAGCCATCCGATCGGCTTGCACCTTGGCCCCACACTTAAACTTTTGTTTCAACTTTTGAAGAATCTAGACGTCGAACGGGTTGCCGTCTGATCGGATTGCCATTCGATCGAACGAGCATCCGACCATGTGATACTTGGGACTTCGACACTTAAACAATTTACAACATGTTCAATGCATTACCAGTTCTAACGGATTGCCACCCGATCGGTAGACCATCCTATCGAGTGACAACACTGCTGTGAACTTGTTCTCTGAGAAATGTCTCGCCGAACGGATCGCCGTCCGATCGAGCCGCCGTTCGATCGATCGACCTGAAAGGTAGAGATACTCCTCTGTTTTCAAAAGCCTACAACGAAAACTTCAAAGTACAAACCATCATACACAAACACATCTTCACAAAGCGAGGTGTCAATCCAATCGAATGGCCATCCGATCGGATGACCATCCGAACGAATTGACATCCGATCGACTGGCCATCCGATCGGATCACCACTTATTATCTTTGCACCATTTTACGTGCCGCTTCTTGTTTATACTATCGTTAGCTGTTCAGGCTAATCCCTCTCAGCACTCCCTTCAATCCAAGAGCGTGTTTACTTGTTAAACATAATCTATTAGTATACTCGATCCCTTTTTGCTTTATGCACTTTTGGGTGTTACATACGTTATCTATATTCAAATCACAATCGACACACAACGCAAACACTATTTATACCCTAACTGATATTGCATGCTACGTGTTATTCGATGAATGCTGCTATGTTATGTTAACACAGTGATTGTTGCCTGACACCTTAGCAACGATAGTACTATAGTTTGGACTCAGCACCTGTCGTGGACAGGGGTTGTTAAGGGCTTTCCTTAACGTGTCCCAGTGGGGATATGTGTTGCGCATTCTACAACTCGCAGTCACGTCTGTGCATATTTCTCTGTCGATAACCTACTTGCCTTCACTTTATACATGTTACATGCTGGTTATGCATAAACGATTACGAACTCTACTATATCTATTAAACTTGTATGCTCACCTTTACACTATGTGTATTGACCTTTATTTTAACGTATGTGACAGGTGTTTAGGATGCTATCTGCTAGGATGCTTGCTATGTGGAATCGAAGTAGGAAGAGTCTAGAAACAAATAAACAATTTAATGAAATCTGAGTGGTCGAGACAGTATTTGTTCTTGAGACAATTATTTGTAATAACTGTTTATTTTAGATATGTTGTGGTATGGGACATGACGTTTAAATTATCTGGTAATGAATAGTTGTTATGGATACTCATGGACAATCTGTTTCGCTCAGTGCTGCGCCCCGATAATTGTGCCATCGGTTGGGGTGTGACACTAGTATAGATGATATCATCAACATACAAACATACGTAAATAATTCCTTTACTCACCACTTTCTTGACATAAAGTGTGGGTTCAATATAACTCCTAATGAATCCATGAGAGACAAAATAAGCTTCAATTCTGGCATACTAAGCCCTTGGGGCTTGTTTAAGTCCATATAGGGCTTTATACAATCTATACACTTTGCTTTCATATCCTTCTACTTCAAATCCCTTAGGCTGCTCGACATATATTTCTTTATCAAGTTTGCCATTCAGGATGGCTGATTTAACATTGAGTTGATAAACCATCCATCCCTGAGCAGCAGAAGCAGCAAGAACTGTTCTAATTGTTTCAAACCTTGCAACCGGAGCAAACGTATCCTGAAAATCAACACATTTTCTCTCAGAATACCCCTTAGCCACCAATCTAGCCATATACTTTATAATTTCACCATTTGGTCCTAGTTTGGTCTTGAAAAGCCATTTTAGACCAACCACATTCTTGTTAACAAGAGCCTCAACAAGTTTCCAAGTGTCATTCTTCTCAATTGACCCGATTTCTTCCGTCATTGCTTCTCTCCATTCTTTCTGTGCAATTGCATCCTCAAAACACATAGGATCTATAATGTTTAATGCAAATTCACATACCATATAATCCTCCATAGGTGTTATCTCCTTGTAAACTTCACTGAGTTGTCTTGTCTTCAGACGCAGAGATTGAGAATCAACCGTAGGGTCATCATCATTGGAAGAGGACGAACCAGGAGCTCCATTGTTCACATTATTACTTGCTACATCATGAGATTCATTCAGACTAGAAACACTTGCTGAACCTGGCTGCCCTTCACCATCAGGGGTGATATTGTCATTTGGAATCTCCAGCAAATCATCAAAAACACCTAGATCCCATAAGTGTTTGTTTTGATTATTCTTCACTTGAGACCAATCCCACTGCATATCTTCAAAACACTTGATAACTCTCCTGGTGATAATCTGTTTGTTGATCGGATTATACAATCTATAACCCTTTGATGGGTAAGAATACCCAATAGCAATGCACTTGGCAGAAGTGGCTTCGAACTTGTGCTTCAGCTGACTTGGCTTTAAACCATAAGCAATACTTCCAAAGACTCTTAAGTCTTCAACTTTAGGATTTTCACCGGTCCACATATGCAGTGGAGTCTTGACATCCAAAGCTTTTGTAGGAGAAAAGTTTAATAAATGAACAGCAGTTGAGACTGCTTCAGCCAAGAAATAACTTGGCATGCCTTTAGCTTGCAACATGCATTGAGCCCTTTCCACAATAGATCTGTTCTTCCTCTCACTCACGCCATTATGCTCAGGCGTGTATGGTGTTGTGAGTTGCCTTTTAATGCCATGTAATTCACAGAAAGAAAGAAACCCCTGTGAACAATACTCTCTTCCCCTATCACTTCTCAAAACTTTAATAAACCTCTCACTTTGTTTTTCAACAAGAGCTTTGAACACTTTAAATTTAGCAAAAACTTCTGACTTCTTTTCTATAAAATATACCCAAGTCATTCTTGAATAATCATCTATAAAAAGAAGAAAGTACCTGCTGCCACCAAGGCTTCTCACTGGCATAGGACCACACACATCCGTATGTACAATTTCAAGTGGTTGAATAGCCCTCTTAGTACTTGTCTGAAAAGGAAGTCTATGCGTCTTGCCCAAGGCACACCCTTCACACTGTCTATACTCTTTAATTGCAGGCAGCCCAAGAACCATTTGTTTACTATGCAGTTGTTGAAGAGCTTGAGAATGGAGATGTCCAAATCTACAATGCCACAATCTTGTATCTTCATGAACTTTGGATTGACCACTTGATTTAACTTTTGTCGCATCCAAAGGAAACATGTTATTTGCTGCTAACTGCACCCTCATTAATTCAGATTGAGTCTCTTTATGAATAATTGAACAAGTATCATTATCAAACAAAAGAGCATACCCTTTTTCTCATCAACTGACCAAAACTCATCAGGTTATATTCAAGATTCGTAGCATAGTAAACATCATGAAGATATTTATGAACACCATTCGACATCATAATTTTAATTGTACCTTTACCGACAACAGCCAGGTTCTTTTTATCTCCCAACTTGACATCCAACTTGAAGGATTCATCCAAATTCACAAAGCTAGCCTTGGCACTTGTCATATGATTGGAGCAGCCTGAATCGATAAACCAGAGACTCGGGTTTTCTGGAGTAGCAGCACTCAAAGCCATAAACAAGTAAGGAGTCTCTTCATTCTTGCCTTCTTCCTCTTTCGTATTGGCTGCAACCTTGGCTTGACCTTCATCATTGAACCTGCACTCTCTTTTAACATGACCATATCTAATGCAGTTGTAACACAGGGGCCCTTTGTTCCTGTCTTCATTTGTACGCCCCCTTCCTCTTCCTCTATAATAACCTCTTCCACGTCCTCTATTATTCTGATCATAGGACAGCCTCCTATTCGATTGATAGGCTTGTAATGCCTGCTCATCAAATCTTTCTTTGTCAACACTTTTACTTTCACCCATTCTGCCATTTAATCTCTCCTCCTGAGATTGTAATGATCCCATCAGCTTGACAGGAGTCAAGGTACTGAGATCATATGCAACCTCAATAGATGGCACTACATAATCAAATCTGGCTGTAAGGATCCTTAAAATCTTTTCAACAATTTTCTGATAAGAGATCTCCTTCTTATGGTTGATTTTCTGCTGATATATCCTGACTAATATTCTAACTGTGTTTCTTTTGTTGTGATCAGGATACCGGATCAGGATATTGGTAACATCCTGATATAGTATCCTGGTAGTAACTAATGAATTCACGTGCAGATTATTGGAACAAGTCTATAACGTTCAAGTGGACTTCTTCTCCTTAAGACTTGGGCAAATCTGTTGAATTATGGATGTTGAAGCCGGAAGACGTGGACTACAACGCTCACAAAGGGAATATTCCATATATCTCAGATTTATAGGATAGTTAGTTAATTTCATTTTACTATAAATAGGATTGATCGGATTAGATTAGAACACACACAATCTCTCGTACACTCTTTCTCTCTAGCTGCAAACACTCACAACACACTTACACTTGTAATCCAATCGCATTGTAACACTTAGTCGATCCGCATCATATCCTGCACTGTATCCTGACATTTGAAGCAATAAGAAGAACAAGGCAGCTGCAATTGTCAGCTCCCGAGGTTTTGTGCCAGTGATCTAGATTGATCAAGGGCTTTCCTCGTACATCCCGTGTCACCCTTTACATTTTTGCTCATTGTTCGATTGTAGTTACAGCTCAATATCCTGAGCCGTATCCTGAAAACTGTTTTTGCAAACAACTTAACTAGCATATTTTCGATACACTTTCTTAGCACACTACCTCACTTAACTAATTTGATCACTTAATTGCTTCGGTAATTTTTTACCAAAGCAATTTGGCGCCCACCGTGGGGCGAGTGGTGCTATTTCTACTAAAATCTTTTGCAAAATAATTACTTGGTTTTCATTTTCAAAACTTTTTGCTATACTATTTTCAATGGCCTCGAGATCAAACATGAGCTCTTCCACCATGTCTGCTACAACCTCTGCAACAATTGGTTCAGTGCTTCCACCACCTCCTTCGAGAACCCAAGCCTCTTCACTGCCTCAGGATGTTATCCCCGCTCGCAACATTCAGGGATCTGCTCCTGTTTGGCCTCTAATGAAGAAATTCTAAATTTGTTTGGTAGTGTACAGGAACAGATGAGTCAACAGCATGAGACCAACCAGATGCTGATGAGAGAGATACAACTCTTGAAATCCAACTCAAGCAGGCCCGCTGAGGATACTGTCACTCCCTTGTAACCCAGAGCTTTAAACTTCAGTTCTGTAGTATATACTGAGGATAACAGGGGGAATATTGTGCCTAGCCATTCCCAGAATCATACTCCTGAGATACCCTCTTCAGTCAGGGTGTCAACTGTGAGAAGCTCAGGATATGCTTCAGGATATGGCCAGAATCCTCAGACTGGTAACGTATCTAATAATAATAATACTCTTGCTACTAATGGTATTGGATCTTTGCAGGATGCAGGTATGACATCAGCATTTTCTAGGGAGCTTCAGAAATTGAAGGATATGATATCCAGTGTACCTGGGGTGGTCCAACCAATTCCAGAAGTATCCCAAGACAGCCACAGGATATCCCGGTTTGCATATCCTATTTGTGATGCTGAAATCCCAAAAATATTTCAGACCCCCAACACGAAGCTCTATGACGGAACTACGGATCCTGAAGAGCATATTGCCCAATATAGGGAAAGGATGGAAATCAACCCTATCCCTCCGGATCTCAAGGAAGCATGCCTATGCAAGGGTTTTGGTTCTACCTTAACAGGATCAGCCTTAAAATCACTCAATTACATCATTTGCTCATTTAGTGAATTTATTTAATAGTCAATTTTCTTGCAGTCGAAGTTTTGAGAAACTAACCAGTGATCTTTATAGGATAACACAAGGACCTCAGGAATCCTTGAGGGATTATGTGAACAAGTTTAGTCGGGAATCCTTAGATATCCCGCATCTTGATGGTGCAACAGTTGTGCAGGCTTTCAAGATGGGATTACAGAAAGATACTCAATTTTACCATGATATTTTAATGAATCCCTGCAGGAACCTGGATGAAGCTCAGAACAGGGCTTTAAGATATATTCGACTTGAGGATGACAAAAAGATGCAAGAGAGGATGAATTCATCCACAACCTATGAGTCAACCAACAGGAAATCAGAATCCTCGTATAAACCATATTGCTCTAAGCCATATGGCAGGAATGACAGCAAAAAAGTGAATGCTGTTGAAGACGAGGATCCTGAGGAGTATCCTGAGTTGTCTGAATATTGTTTTTCTGTTAACATACCTGAACTGATGTATGCTATGCAGGGTTTAGGAGACAAAGCAAGGTGGCCCCGAAAGAATTAACAAAAAGCTGATTGGAAGGATAAGTCCAAATGGTGTGCCTTCCATGAGGATTTCAGACATGTTACTGAGGATTGCATTGCTTTGAGGAAAGAAATAAGTTATCTCTTCAGCAAGGGATATCTGAAGGACCTCCTAGGAAGGAAGAAGAATAAGGGTCAGGATGCTGAGAAGGATCCTGAACGAGCAGCATCACCTCCTGCGGATGCCAAGATAATTAACTTCATTTCAGGAGGATCCGACATTTGCGGGACATCATATTTTGCGGCGAAAAGGCACGCGAAGGAAGCCAAGGCAGAAAGGGGAGATAAGCCAACCAGGATGTCAACCCTCACAACTGATTAAGTGATCACGTTCGATAGTTATGACAGGGATACTGTCCAGGATCCTCACCATGATGCTTTAGTAATAACGTTATATGTTGCTAACCATTTTGTACGCAGGATAATGGTAGATAATGGCAGCCCCGTCAACATAATTCAGCTGGAGACATTGAAGAGGATGAATGTATCCCCGATGGATATTACTTCGAAATCCACCGTACTTGTTGGGTTCAGTGGAGAAGCCAGGAATACCGTGGGAGAGATAAAGTTGCCCGTGTATGTTGAAGGGGTCAACTCAGTGCAGCGCTTTTGTGTCATGGACTCATTATCCTACTATAATATTATATTAGGTAGGCCTTGGATCCATGATATGAAAGCTGTGCCGTCGACCTATCATCAATGCATCAAGATCCCAACCCCTTGGGGAGTAGTCAAGGTGGAAAGTGATCAGCAGGAAGCCAAGGAGTGTTATTCTTCTTTGATGAAATCCTCGACAAAGCCTAGTACACCATAGCAATTAAAGAGGGAGCCCAGGATATCATGGAGGCTTCAGAGCAGGATGTAAAGAAAATTATCCTGGACCAGGATAATCCAGATATCTCGGTGCTCGTGGGAACCAATATCCCTCAGGATATTGAAAATCAATTAACTAACTTTTTGAAATGCAGGATGTCAACATTCGCGTTGAAACACGAGGATATGACAGGTATCTCCAAGGATATTATAACTCACAAGCTCAGAGTTGATAGGTCTTTCAAGCCTGTCCAACAGAAACGAAGGAAGCTTTCTCTAGAGCGTAACACAATCATTCAGGAGGAAGTTGAAAGATTATTAAAGAGCAAGATGATTAGGGAAGTGAAATTTCCCAAATGGCAGGCAAATGTAGTTGTGTTGCAAAAGAAAAACGGGAAATGGAGAGTCTGTGTAGATTACACAGAATTGAACAAAGCTTGTCCCAAGGACCCGTTTCCCTTACCTCATATTGATTCAATGGTGGATGCTACTGCCGGCCACGAGATGTTAACCTTCATGGATGCCTCCTCGGGATTCCAGCAGATCCAGATGGAACCCTCGGATCAAGAGGATACTGCTTTCATGACACCAACAGGTATTTATTGTTATACTGCTATGCCTTTTGGTTTAAAAAATGCAGGTGCAACATACCAAAGATTGGTGAACATGATGTTTAAAGAAAAGCTGGGGGACACCATGGAGGTGTACATCGATGACATGGTAGTAAAATCTAAAAAGGCTGAGGATCACCTCCAGGATATTAAGGGAGCATTCGATATCCTGGAGCAATACAACATGAAACTAAATCCTGCCAAATGCCATTTTGGAGTGGGAGCAGGAAAGTTTCTAGGATACATGGTGACCAAAAGGGGGATAGAAGCAAGCCCGGAGCAAATTAAAGCTATCTTGGATATCAAGTCACCTTGAAATATGAAAGATGTTCAAAGATTAACAGGGCGAGTAGTAGCATTAAACAGGTTTATATCAAGATCCTCAGAGAAATGCAAGGAATTTTATGATATCCTAAAGAAGAATAAGAAATTCGAATGGGGAGAGAAGCATGAAGCAGCCTTGCAGGATTTGAAGCAGTATCTTTCAACCGCACCTCTATTGATGAAGCCTGAGGATGGTGAACCATTATCCCTGTATCTTGCAATATCAGGGAAAGCAGTAAGTGTTGTCCCTGAAACTAGATATTCTCATTTAGAAAAATTGATATTAGCCCTAGTAATGGCAGCAACAAAACTTAGACATTATTTTGAAACACATAGGATTCATGTTAAAACTAATTATCATATTAAAAATGTGCTTAGGAAACCTGAGATGTCAGGCAGGATGGCTAAGTGGTCAGTAAAATTAAGTTCCTATGATTTAATATATGAACCTAGAAATGCCATAAAATCTCAGGCCCTAGCTGACTTTGTGGCTGATTTCAGTAGTGATATTCAAAATGAAGTAGACCTAGAAGTGCAACAACTAGGAGAAAATATAGAATCCTGGACACTATATACTGATGGTGCATCTAATGTAAGAGGTGTAGGTTTGGGTATACTACTAAAATCTCCACATGGGGACATATTACCCCAGGCTATTAGATGTGAGTTTCCTGCCACTAATAATGAAGCAGAATATGAAGCTTTGATTGCAGGATTAGAGTTAGCCAGGAATATGAATGTTAAAAATTTACAAGTGTTTGTTGATTCCTTGTTAATTACTAATCATTTTAATGGGACCTATGCAGTTAAAGGTGAGAAGTTGATCGAGTATCTCGAAATTCTCAAAAAATTAGCAGGATATTTTGATGTTTTTACACTTGAACAGGAACCGAGAGAGGATAACGCTGAAGCTGATGCCTTGGCAAATCTAGGATCATCAGTCAGGATACCGGAGGGAACCCAAATACCAATATTACATATCCTATATCCTGCGACAGATCTTCTCAAATCTCAGGATAAGGAAGTAGTAAGTATTCAGGATCCTGATGATGAGTATCCCGAGGAGGATCCTAAGTCCTGGACGGCTCCAATCATGAAATATCTCAAGGAAGGACACATCCCAAAGGATGAGAATCCTAAGGCCTTTAGAATGAAGGTATCACGATTCAGTATTATAAATAATGTTTTGTACAAGAAATCTCTTGCAGGACCATATCTGAGGTGCTTGGAGGATCCCGAAACCAAAGAAGTGCTTCAGGATATACACGAAGGGGATTGTGGTAACCATACTGGGGGCAGGTCGTTATTCTCAAAGGTATTAAGAACAGGATACTATTGGCCGATGATGAGGAAAGATGCTGCAGAATATGCTCGAAGATGTTATGCATGTCAAAGACACAGTAATATATTACATTAACCTGCTGAGCCACTTTATCCTATCGCTTCCCCTTGGCCATTCATGAAGTGGGGAATGGATATAGTAGGAAAATTGCCAAAGGCTCCAGGAGGAAAAGTCTTCATGTTGGCAACGACTGATTATTTCTCTAAGTGGGTTGAAGCTGAAGCATTTGTTCAAGTTAGAGACCAAGAAGTAGTATCCTTCATTAAAAGGAATATCCTGACTAGATTTGGAGTACGAGCTGAAATAATTTGCGATAATGGTTCTCAGTTTATAATTAAGAGGACTACTGACTTTTGCAAGAGTTGGGGAATTAAGATGATCACATCCACACTGGCACATCCTCAAGCAAATGGACAAGCAGAATCCTCGAACAAGATAATTGTCAACAATTTGAAGAAAAGACTTGGAGCTAAGAAGGGAAGATGGGCAGAAAAATTACCCTTTGTTTTGTGGGCCGATAGGACGACAGTAAAAAGTGCAACTGGCCAAACCCCATTTTCCTTAGTATTTGGAGCAGAAGCAGTGATCCCGACAGAAATGGTGATACCTACAGCGAGATCCAACCTCCGGGATCCTGAGCAAAATCCTGAAGCCCAATGCCAAGAATTGGATACAATTAATGAGACAAGATATGCGGCAAGGCTAAGGATGGCGGCATATCAACAGAGGATATCCAGAGCATATAACAAGAATATAAGGACTAGAAGGTTTCAGGTTGGAAATTGGGTATTAAGAAAGGCTTTTCAGAATACTACTAATCCCGCTGATGGAAAGTTAGCTCCTAAGTGGGAAGGACCCTATGAGATTGAATCAAAATCTGGGAAAGGAGCATATCGACTCAAGAATATGGAAGGGGATATGCTACCAAGATCCTGGAATGCTATATACCTAAAGCTCTATTTGAAGTGAGTTTAGAATTTAATTTCTAACTCAGGATGGTATGAATTCTACTCTTTTAATATATTTGGTATTCTTTATTATGGTGAACCCAATACTGACTTAAGCATCAGAGGGGTGTTAGCCAGGCTAACACCCACCTTAGTTTATAGTTGTTTTGCAGTATATGCTTAGGGATATAGCTCCAGGATATACACTCCGAAGATTAGAGGATGGGCCCCCTCTCTCACGTTTAAGGGATCCTGATCCCTTCACTGGTTTAAAGGTATTCACCTTTCTCACGAATTGGGTTTAAACACCCCGCCTGGAGCGCAAGTTATCCAGGGATAGTTCAAGATAGCGGGACCAGTCCATCTAAAAGTGGCTGGCAATTTCGTTATTGTTGGCTATATCCTGGATCCTAAAGGTATATGAGGATTGATCACCCTCTCTCGCGAAAGGGTATTTTCATACTCTCTAAGGTTTAAAGGTTTTCACCTTTCTAAGTCTTGGAGTTTATACACTCCCGCCTGTAGCGCATGAAAACTTGGGATTTTCCCCAGAATACTTATGGGTTTATCCCCAGAATACTAAGTATTTATCTCCAGTATATTTTAGGGTTTATCCCCTGTAATACAAGAATTATTCAAACGGTCGCAATTGATGTCCAGAAATTTTCTAAGTGTTTAAAGACATTATGCACAGGGGACATTCCTACTGAGGCAATTGTGTAAACCTCAAAGGATCAAGCTTGGACCCGATACACTAAGTGTCCCAGACTGGGGACATCTTAAATGGAAAGATTGCAAAAGGATCGAAGAATGAGAGTGGAGTTGCACTTTGTTTCTGGTATGATCCTTCCTTTAAAAAACCTTGTCTAAACCGGTTAAGTTTTTGAAATAATGTTTGACAAAAGCTTGAATATCCCGATTGGAATATGTTCTCAGGATATATTTTTAGAATATTTTTTTAGAATATATTTCAGGATATTTGGTTGGAATATTCGGGACATGATACTTAGATTGAAAACTAAACGAGTATTGTCGAAACAAACTTTGTAAAATGAAAGTGAACTATCCTTTTTATTCGAAAACTTTATCTGAATTGTTTGAATTTTAAAAAACCTATTTGACGAAAGTCTTAATAGTGGATATTTGCGAGTATGCTGATCAAGATATTTTCATAAGAGATAATTGTACTAAGTTTGGAACATTGAAATTCAAACTAAGCAATGTATAACAAAAATTGAAGAACAACAATGAATAAGTCAAAAGAAAGTTATATTATTAACATAGCAAAAGTTGTGCTTTTGGTTTCATCTCAAATCGAGATCCATCCGCCAAAAGCACAGTTAGTTTCGTTATAATATTTACTTAACAGTTGAAGGTTTCATCTCAAACCGAGACCCATCCACCTCCAACTGTTACATTGTTTAAAACAAACCATACTGATTGATGACCAAGGGCTTCATCCTGAAACTCAGGACCCATCCACCTTTGGCCATCATATTGTCTTAAGTGCAGGAAATGTAAATTGTTCAAGTGCAGGAAAAGTAAATTGTTTAAGGATTACAACCATAACCATCAAACTTAAAAAAAGTGGGCTCCGGCCCAGGCACGAATATCCATCATCGCCCACTTGGCTTCTTTTAAGGGGCAGCACCCTCTTCCACCATGGCTTCATCAGCGGTATCCTCTCTAGCATCCTTCCTGGCATACTCTCCAGCATTCGTCCCAGCATCGCCACCAGCATCCTTTGAAGCACCAGCACTATCCACCTTCTCGGCCACCTTGGCAGGCTCCTCCACAGCAGACTTCATAGGAGGCTCCATAGGGTTACCACCAAGATCTTTCAGCTTCACCTCCCAAGCTTTAATGTTCCATGAAGGGCATTCAAAGCCCAGAGCCATAGTCTCATAGGCCATTTTCAGTCTAGCCTGGATGAGGGAGATGACAACAGAGTTCTTGAGGCTTTCCCGATATGAAGCCATATCCTGCTCGTGTTGAACTTGGGCAGCATCAAACTTGGATTGGGCCTCATGGGTGATCTTTTGAATGGCAGACTGGTGCTCTTGGGCCATTGCCTTGTAATTGGCTTCGTAGTGCTCTGATTTGGCGGTGGCAATCGCTGCTTGGTCTGCAATGGTGGCTTCAGCCTTTTTCAGTTTGCTCTCTAACATCGTGTTTAAACCACATGCATCTTCATAGAGGAACACAAGGCGTTCAAGACCCTGCAAAACAAGGAAACAGGTATTAACCTTTATTGACATTTATAACCAGCATATGGTGCAGGATATAGGTCAAGGATACGAACCTGATTGAGAAAGCCGGTCATGAATTTGCTATACTCTTTAAACCCATAGTTCTCGAATGGGAATACGTGGGATATAGCAGGGTAGTCTGCTTCCTTCCTCTTACGGGAACTGGAGGCTCTATTTCTGGATGCTGGGGGAGCTTTGGGTGCAGTAGCGGTTTTCGAACTAGTAGGCTTTGGCGTGACTGTTGGCTTGGGATTGGTTTCTTACTTAACAGGCGCAAGGCTAGAGTAACTGTCCAACTCTTCGAGCTGGAAGCCTTCAAGATTAATAACCGGCACTGAAAAGAAGGGAGAAATATTTAACTCTTAATCCTTATATTCTGTTATTAGTATAATAATACACTTACCAGACATCTCTAAACTTGATTTTTGGCTTAAACTTATGAGAGACAGGGAGAAAGTTCTTTCACTGTCAGGAAGACGATAGATCTCTTTGATCCTGAGCTTCGATTCTGCACTTGGAGGGGCTAAATCTCTGAAATTTGATGCACAAGAAATGAAGATGTCAGTCAAGGATATAGTTTTAAGATATATTTGGGGATATTCCTAAAACCCTAACTCCTACCCGAAGTCAACCATCCAACTGGCAGGTCAAAACCCTTGACGATAGAATCCCTTTTTACGAAAAAGAACTTTCGTTGCCATTGATCTTCGTTCTTAGTGGCCTTGAGGATTAAGGGGTTCTTAGTGGTGGAGAATAGAAGAAAACGGCTATTACCATGGGACCTCAGTCGATATGCTATGGAGAGATCTTCGACACAAAGGTCAGGGATATGACGAGATTTAATTTGGTTTAACACCATTAAAACTCGCCACACCATTGGCATGGTCTGAGCATAACTAAGGCCCGTGAGTTCGAAAAAGCGGGAAATGAAGGTTGGAAAAGGATACCGGAGTCCCAAGGAGAAAGGATAGGCTAAGAAACTCACCCACTCATTCAATACTACATCTGAACGGACCTCTCGGTCGAAGGGACGGATGATCACTCCGGCAGGGAAGGCACCAGAATCTTTCAAGGCGGCGAAGTCGGCATTATTAAAAGAACAAATCTCCTTCTCGGGTTCCCGAAGAAGATTCTGACTCTCGAGGGTTGGGGTTGGCTCGTTTGTGCGAGATCTTGTTCGTGAGGCCATGGAAGATTTCGACTTAGGAATACGAAATAAAAACAGAGAAAAGCAGAGAAGAGAAAAAGGAAGAATACCTGAAAATTTTCTTGAAGAGTGATGATCATAATGCAGAATAATTCAGCTAAATATAGGCTGGATATAGGGGGTATGGAGTAAATATCGCATGGGAAGTTGTAACGGGTCACATCAGTCGTCACTTCAACTTAATAACCTCGATTTAAGAGATAGGCTTTAAAATATATCCGTTGGAATTGGTATACCAACAGATATATTTTGGGGACAATTGTTATGGGTGATTTTCTGCTTATATATCCTGACTAATATTCTGACTGTGTTTCTTTTGTTGTGATCAGGATACCGGATCAGGATATTGGTAACATCCTGATATAGTATCCTGGTAGTAACTAATTAATTCACGTGCAGATTATTGGAACAAGTCTATAACGTTCAAGTGGACTTCTTCTCCTTAAGACTTGGGCAAATCAGTTGAATTATGGACGTTGAAGCCGGAAGACGTGGACTACAACGTTCACAAAGGGAATATTCCATATATCCCGGATTTATAGGATAGTTAGTTAATTTCATTTTACTACAAATAGGATTGATCGGATCAGATAAGAACACACACAATCTCTCGTACACTCTTTCTCTCTAGCTGCAAACACTCACAACACACTTACACTTGTATTCGAATCGTATTGTAACACTTAGTCGATCCGCATCATATCCTGCACTGTATCCTGACATTTGAAGCAATAAGAAGAACAAGGCAGCTGCGATTGTCAGCCCCCGAGGTTTTGTGCCGGCGATCTAGATTGATCAAGGGCTTTCCTCGTACATCCCGTGTCACCCTTTACATTTTTGCTCATTGTTCGATTGTAGTTATAGCTCAATATCCTGAGCCGTATCCTGAAAACTATTTTTGCAAACAACTTAACTAGCATATTTTCGATACACTTTCTTAGCACACTACCTCACTTAACGAATTTGATCACTTAATTGCTTCGGTAATTTTTGACCAAAACACTCCTCACCAAAAGCTCTATGTTGGCTAACTATACCTATTACACGTGAAAAATAATCACCAACTACTTTTCCTTCTTTCATGGATAGGTTTTCAAATTCTCTTCTTAAACCCTGTAGTTTTACAGCTTGCACTTGTGAGTCTCCTTGAAACTCCATTCGAAGAATCTCCCACGCATCTTGAGATGTTTCAGCAGCAGCAATACGAGAGAACAAGGTGTCATGAACACCTTGCTGAATAACGGCCAAGGCTTGAGCATCTCTTTTGAGTTCTTTCCTTCTTTCCTCAACATCTTCTCCATGATCTACCATACCCAGGTTCACCAGTTCCCACAGCCCTTTAGATCTGAGGATTGGTTTCTGTTTTCTCTGGACCCATCTCACATCAATAACCCGACCCCTACCGCCTAAAGGTAGTTTTAGACAAGTTTCTTTTGAAGTATATACCTGCATGCCAAGTATGGTTCGTAACAGTCTATCTTCCGGGGCATATGATGATTCTTTCACCATTTGGGGTGTTAATTTACCTACTAAAATATCACCTGTTTCCACCCAAGATCCCAGCATTACAATTCCATTTTTGTCTAAATTTCAGAGTAAATGGACTTCTAAATGCGGTATTACTCCAATTCTCATACCCGTCTCCTTTAAACACAGGGAGAGGAGTTTGAGTTGTATTTGACGTAATGATTGTTTCAGCCATGAACAGAATTCTTCACACCGGCTCTGATACCACGTGTTGGTATGAGCTATCTAATTCACACACTCACAAACAGATGAACACTCAATGAAAGTAATGCACGATTTTATTGATTACTGATAATTGAGAGAACATAAAGAAAACAACGTACAAGATGAGAATAATTAACAAAATAACAAACGGCTATCTCCTAGAAGATAGAGAGATCCAAAAAACTTAGACAACCACAACAGCCTCAAACGGCTTTATTGAAATCACAGAACAATCACGTGCATGCTTGAAATTAGACCGGGAACTTTAATTACTTTCAACATTGAATGCATTAGATAAACACCTCAAGAGTAAAGTATTTTTTTTTCAAAATGATTGTTTTTTTGCTGTATTTGGTTGATACAAAAATATATATTTTCATTTGAATAATAACTAACCTGTATGTTAACATGTTAGGGGCCTTATGTTAATGGGAAAATGATCACAGTTGTTGATTTGGGTCTGGCACCGAAGCTGTACCATCTTGAGGTGGCTCTTGGCCATTTTAAGTAGTGCACTGTTCCCGAAAGTCTGACTCATGTGCGTAACTACATGAAGGTATGACTCTCACATATTGAAAGTGATGGTATGATTATTGATTTTATAGTGTTGGGTGTAAGTGTATAACAAAACTGACATTGGTTATCTGATTGTTTAGGGGTTAAATAACAAGTTTAGCTATTGTTGGTGCACGAAATGTCTGCTGATTACGTCTTAATCAAGTCTTGTGTCTAGATAGTTTGAATGAACACACATTAGGGTTTTACTTGTTTATCTTGTAGATTTCACTTGAAAGAGTTCTTTTGTAATTCAAGCTAAATCAAGATTTAGCTTGAAATGGTTCAAGGGAAATCAGATTTACCTTGAAATGGTTCAAGGGAAATCAGATTTAGCTTGAACTGGTTCAAGCGAAATCTGATTTGGCTTGAACAGTCTCAAGCGAAATCTTCATGCTATATATAGGTTAGTGTGTTGTTCATTTTAGATAACGAGGTCATTGTATGAAACACGAAGTGCTGCCGGATTTGTATCAGAAAACGTTGTAAAAGCACGAATATTAATCAGAAAAGAAGGATTAAAAGGATTAGAGCTGTTATGACTTTATGTGCATTGATTCCGCCTTTACACATGAAGATGAACGTCCTTGACTGACATTTTAGGGTCTTAGAACGGTCCAACAAGTGGTATCAGAGCTCAGGACGAGGAGTTCATACCATAGCAGCGGATTCTCTTCTTTCTACTCATTTCTTTTTATATTTTTCAGATCTGAACAAGTTCCAACGGTCGAAATGGTCTGATTTTCGAGTATATTGTGTAAAACTGAGTTTTAACAAAGCCTACAAAGTTACGGACTAAAATTCAGATTAAAACTTGATAAAAATGACCTAAAACAGGGTTTCGCTTGAAAGTATTTGAAGGATTATAGTTGATTTCGCTTGAAATCAGACAATTTGACTTGAAATCAGAAAATTTCGCTTGAAACTTCTGAAGCGAAATAGAGTTTGTGGATTTCGCTTGAATCTGGTTGGTTTATTTGCTGGATTTCGCTTGAAAACAATTGAAGCGAAATTGTTTGATGTTGTTTTCGCTTGAAATTGTTGTGTATTGTTGAAGCGAAATAGTATTGGTTGATTTCGCTTGAATCAGATCTGGTGTTAGTTTTCGCTTGTAACAGATTGAAGCGAAATAGTAGTTTTCGCTTGAAAAAGTGCTTGGATCAGATTTCGCTTGAACAGTTATATTGAGCTGATTTCGCTTGAAGCTGATTACTTCAAGGATTTCGCTTGAACTTGCTGATTTTTCAAAACTTTGAAAATTTCTAAGTGTTTGACTGATTTTTCAGGTACGATCAAAATGGATGATATTTTCATGAATCCCTTCAGCGATATGTACGCTTTCACGGGTAGTTCAGGAAACAACGATACTTCTTCAAGTGATGCAAACAAAAGTCCACCGAAAGAAAGAAAGAAGGAAGCTTGGGAGTCCGAAAGCGCATTTGGAACATTTAACAAACCTCCTAAGCTGATGGCTATAGAAGATTACAGTAGGTGGGCAACAAAGTTCGAAGATTGGTTAATGGCATTTGCTTTTCCTAGCTGGAAGAGTATGAAGAATGGTTATGCCCAAGGAAAGAAGAATGGTGAAGCATTAAGATCAGCTGAAGAGATTGACAGTTTTGTGGTTGAGCAAAAATGTGTGGCATTATTGTTTCAATCGGTGCGTGAAGACATCATTTCACTGATAGATTACTCCAATGCTAAAGACTTATGGGAAAAACTCGAAAAGAAGTGTCTTGGAAGTAAAGAGATTGTAAAAAATAAAAAGAAACTTCTTAGGAAAGAGTTTGATATGTTTGGTTGTCTTAAGAATGAGTCAGTGTGTAAAATGATTGAAAGGTTCGGTCATCTGAAGCTGGAATTAGCAAGACATGATATCAGATATTCTGATGATGAGCAAGTAGACAAGTTGTTCGATTCGTTGCCAGACGAGATGGAGTGGAGATATTATGCTCTCATGCTTAAGAACACTATTCCTTCTGAATTGTTGAAACCAGATTTGGTGATTGAGAAACTTGAGAGTCACGAGTTGGAGTTGAAAAAGACGTACAAAGTTAATAATTCATCTCATCAACAGAATTTGGATCTATACTATCCAAAAAGCATGATGCCAAAAGCAACTTTACCAAAAACTGCTTTTTCTGCTGAAAATGTGTCGACAGCTGGCAAAGAAAGTCAAAGTGGTCAAAGCAGTGGAAGTCACAGTGGTTTTCACAGTGGATCTTCATCTTCTGGAAATGCTGATGCAAAGAATCGTTTTCAATGCAACATCGCAATAGACTTGAAGAATGCTCAGAACTTTGATGAGGAATCAACCAAGCAACAGATGATTTTTCTAGCATCAGTGTTGGAATCGTATGAAGGATTGGTAGCTGGGAAGATTGGCAATACAAATCTGACGAAAGAAGATTACGATCAGATTGATCCGGAGGAAATGGAACTGATCGATATTCGTTGGGCTATGGCAAGTGTTGTTCGTCGTGCACAAAGATTCATGGAAATTACTGGCAGAAAAACAATTGGTGGTGCTTCTACCAAGCTGGGGTTCGATAAATCGAAGGTGACTTGTTTCAAGTGTAAACAGAAGGGTCACTTCAAACGAGAATGCCGAAACGCTTATGCTGATGAGTCGGAGAACCCTTTCAGAGATGATTACTACAAAAAGGCGATTTATCACCAGAATAAATCTGAGCCGCCTAGATTGAAGCAGGTTGAAGACAACAGAGAGAAATCTAGAGCTCTTGCTGTGATTTATGATGCTGAGGGGTATGATTGGAGTAAGGAAGTTCTACCAGAGGAAGATGCGGTGGGTTACGCATTCATGGCAAGCAATGATGAACCCATTAAGTGGAAAGATGATCGTACTGAGGAACAGAAGTATCAATACCGGAAGATGATTGCTGAAAACAAGATTATCAGAATTTCTCGTATCTATCTGAATGCAAGAAGAGCAAATAGATGGGATCCAGATAGAGAGTGCTATCTTGATGAGTATGGAAATATTGCAATTGATGATAGTACACTTGATATTGAAGCCATAATCCAGCAATACAAAGAAGATGATGAGTATTGGCAACACAAATGGTGGGGAACTCCAACTTCGAAAATGATTGAAGATGAAAAAGAGAAAGAGAAAGAGAAAGAGAGAAAAGAGAAAGAAGAGATCGAGAAAGCAAATAAGATTGATACTGGAGTTATTGATACAACGCAGGAGTTGACTGCTGAAAATCTTGGAAGAATGGCTGACAAAGTGCTAGCTGCTAAGGCACTTGAGGTAGACTCTAACTCCGTGTCTGAGTCAAAAATCCAGGTCAGTTCAGATGTGTCAACGAATGCGTCAGGTAAGAAAATCGATGGAAATGCTTATTGCAAAAATTGCAACAAAGAGTGCAAATTTTGTAGCACAGTCACGTATCTCAACGGGAAGAAAGTTGATGATCTGACAGCTAAGGTCAGAAGCGTTGAGAATCAGATTCTTGATCGTGACAAAACAGTTAAAGATTCAACTGAACGGATAAGAGAATTAACTAAACAAATTGAAAATGATAAAATTGATCATGACAAAATTAAACAAGAAAATGAAAAGTTGATTCTTGAAAACCGTCAGATTTCTGAAAAATTTGAAAAACTCAAAAGCACATTGAAAGATTGTGATGATCGAAATGGTAAAACTTTTAAAGAAAATGAACATCTAAGAGCAGTGCTTAGAGTCAAAGAAGAATCAATCAATCAACAACTGGATGAAATCGCTAAATTGAAACTTAAAGTTCAAGAGGCTGTAATCGAAAACGAGTGAATCCAGTTGAAGCTTAACAGTTACAGCTCCGCAAACTTTGTTTTGCAACATATTATTCCCAAACCCATCGGGAAAGACAAAGCGGGCGAAGATGTGTATTGTGATGGAACTGGGGTGGGGTTTCATCAAGTTCCACCACCTGTTCTTGATAATTACACTAAAAAGCAATCTGGGTTGGTTGAAATTGAGGAAGAGAGTGAAGTTAAACTTCCGGAGAACATTGATGTTACTTTTTCTACATCATCTGATGATAGTGTTCAGACAGAGATTGTTAAGAGCACAGCTGAAAGTGTTTTGTTGTCTGATTCAGCTGAAGATGATGGGTGTTTCTTGGACAAGTACATTCAGAAATCAAAATCCAAAAACAACTTAAGTGATGAACTGGGTCTTGTGATGTACAAGATGGCTGGATCTGATAAGTTGTATTCGGATTCTGAGTTTCCCATTGAGAATGTTAATGTGAAAAAGTTGACAAATGTTTTCAAGTTAGTTGAAGTTGAGTTGTCAGAAGTGAACAGTTTGTGTCAAACAAAAAGGCAAATGAATTTTGAGAAAGATAAATCTTATTACAAAAGGCCTGTTGTTCCACCACGGTTTTATAATAACAATCGAAACAGTTGGTCGGGTGATTATCGGGGTGGTAATAGTTATCAGAAGAAGAGTTTTCAAAACAAAAGGTTTGCTGAAAAGAAAGTGTTTGTGAACAGTTCAAGTTCACTTGCTGATGAGGAAAATGAAATTTTTTCAAAATCAAATAAAGAGTTCTTTGAGAAAAGAGCTTCACATTATTAGTCTGAAGGCACAAGTCGAATTGTTGATACTCGAACATGTTTCAGATGTAATCAAGTTGGTCACATTGCACGAAAGTGTACCAATGTGAAGCCTAAGACTGAAAATGTGAAGATTCAAAAGAAGAAAGTTGATGTGAAGGGTAAAGCACCAATCGTTGTTGAGAAAAGGAGTGTGAAAAATAACAACATCAAAGTGAAAAATGAACCTGTAAAGAAAGTGGAAACTAAAAACGACAAGTTTTATAAACAGGTTGCATCATCTCAACAAGTTTGGAAACCAAAAACTGAAATGAAAATTTCAACTTCTGAAGTGAAAAAGGCTGAAGAATCAATTTCGGTTGATTATGATGCAAATTTTCCACCTTTGAAGGCTGAAAATTTCAAAATTCAAATTGCGAGAGTCAAGGTTACACCTAAGGCTAATGAGGCCTGGGTGGACACCATGTTCGAATAAGCAGTTTGAATTGCCGGAGCTTCCTTGTTCGCGGAGCATGAATCGGCATCTTTATTGAAGTGTTTTAAAATCAACTTGTGGTATGTGCAGGATCTTCCAAGAGCTATTTCAAGATGGATCATGGATAGTGGCGCATCTCGACATATGACAGGAAAAACTGCATTACTGTATGATGTGAAGAATATCAATGGTGGTTATGTGGGATTTGCAGGTCATGAAGGTGGTAGAATTATTCGTGAGGCCGCAATAAATATAACAAAGAATCCAGTACATCACGCTAAAACTAAACACATAGAAATTCGTCATCACTTTATTCGTGATTGTTTTGAGAAAAAGCTTATACGAATTGAGAAAATCCACACTGACGAACAGAAAGCTGATTTACATACCAAAGCTTTTGATAAAAATCGGTTTAAATATTTGTTAAAACTGAACGGTATGAAGCTTCTTTTGGTGTCGGATGGAATTGTGGGCGTTGATGAGAGTACTGTTGCGGATGAAGACGAGAAACAATCTGCAATGGTTTGTCGATTTTTTACTTGTTTTGGTATTTAGGGGGAGTAGATATTTGTATATAGTTTATTTTCAGAAAATACAAAAACAGTAAAAAATGCAAAAATACAAAAACATGATAAAATCAGAAAAAGAGCTTGTGTATATCGGGAAAATGATAGTACATCAGCTAGACGATTACAGTATGCTAAAGATTTGAAAAGTATAAAAGAGTTAAACAGTCTCACTGATGATGTGTCGATAGGTTTTCGCACACTTAGTAAAATTATTCGGGATATAAACCTAAAATTCAAACTTGTGAATTCGTGGGGAACACTACTTGGATATATAGGTAACCCCTGAAATTTCGTTTGAAAGGTCTCTTAATATGATATACTAGGTCTTTATACTCAATGATGTCTGGGGTATTATTCCGGGACTTCTGCTGAACGGTAGTTCTGACCTAGTCCTTGGCTAATACTTGCTGCAATGCTTGAAACATAGCATTAAACCCTCAGCATGCTGAAACAATAAAATTGATATATGCTGCTGTTGTAAGCAAAAAGATCCTCTAAAGGGGACACACCGAAAAGTCGAAGCTGATATCTCTCTGCGTATACGGAAGTATCGATCTGAGATCCCTTGGCCCTCGCATACCTAAATTATATACAGATATCATTGTAGTATTCTCACCTGTAAGACTGATTATTGAGATTCTGGATACGGGAGTATATTCAAGAGGTGGGACACATGAATGAGCTAAGTTCTTAATTCATCTAAATCGTATCCTGAGTAAGTTGAAATTTGTGTGAGAATTTAAGATGGATCAGTATATTGACAATCGAGGTGAATTGTTTAAGTCTGAGTATGAAATGTAGCTTAACGGTACTTGTGATTTGTCTGAAAAGCTGATATGATTCCCTGACACGCTCGTCAAAAATATGCTTGTAAATAGTTTATTTTGTTTACTTTCTGCAATTTAAGTTTTCTGTATTTCATTTCTTAGTTTAGAACACTTTATAAAATTCAAAAAGATTTTATTTCTGCTTTATTTTCTGACAAACCAAAGTGGAGAGTTGATTGTTGGATTCTCAGATGTTTGAAGCAGATGCAGGAGGTTCTGGACTGAAGAATGAGGAGAGCTTACTTTGATAAAGTTTGAATTGTTTGAAAAGTCAAAAACAAGTTCATTAATTTGATACTTGTTATTTTTAGAAAATGTTTGAAATTGTTGTTTTAAAATCAGTATTGATTCGTCAAAAGATCAACCAAGGTCATTAATTTGGACTTGGTAGATTAATCAAGTGATCAGGGTCATTAATTTGGACCTGAATACTTGAGTGGATTGTTAAAACTGATTGAATTTGTGATTTATTATTGAAAAAATAGAATTGTAATGTTTGTTGGTTGAGTAACAGGTTTGGACTTCATTATTCCCAACGGAAGCTAATTGTAAAAGCTTGAACCAGATATCTCAGATTCTAGCATATCGAGAGGGGGAGTCTGTGAAAAGGGGAGTCTGGATCAACAGTCAAAGGGAAGATTGAAGTTTAAAGTTTAAAGTTTGCAGATAAAGATTGAGGAAAGTTTTTACAATGTTTGAAGATTGTTAAAGACAAAGACTTGAAGCCAAAGACTTCATCAACATCCAAGGGGGAGTCTGTTGGTGTACGAAATGTCTGCTGATTATGTCTTAATCAAGTCTTGTGTCTAGATAGTTTGAATGAACACACATTAGGGTTTTACTTGTTTATCTTGTAGATTTCACTTGAAAGAGTTCTTTTGTAATTCAAGCTAAATCAAGATTTAGCTTGAAATGGTTCAAGGGAAATCAGATTTACCTTGAAATGGTTCAAGGGAAATCAGATTTAGCTTGAACTGGTTCAAGCGAAATCTGATTTGGCTTGAACAGTCTCAAGCGAAATCTTCATGCTATATATAGGTTAGTGTGTTGTTCATTTTAGATAACGAGGTCATTGTATGAAACACGAAGTGCTGCCGGATTTGTATCAGAAAACGTTGTAAAAGCACGAATATTAATCAGAAAAGAAGGATTAAAAGGATTAGAGCTGTTATGACTTTATGTGCATTGATTCCGCCTTTACACATGAAGATGAACGTCCTTGACTGACATTTTAGGGTCTTAGAACGGTCCAACAGCTGTCACTGCAATAACAATGATCATGATTGTCTAGTTTTTTTGGTAGTTTTACGCTTTCTGAGTTTTTAAATAACCAGAGTTTGTCGATTAATTGCTCATTTTGTACAATTAGCAGTAGTTTGTTTAAATTTATATATAAACATATTGACTAAATCATTATAATGAATAATAACATACATTTAGCCTTATATTGTGCATAGTTTGTTAGGCATTTATTTGGTAAATATTATCTCCAAAAATAGGAGATTTCTGTATTGCTATATATTGTTAACAATTGAATGTGAATAGACACTTCGAATTATTCTATTCTACATGGTATCGTTACCTATCGATCCTTTCCTCCTCTAACCCTAGTGTCGCCACCTCTACAGCCCTTGTACCCGCGGTGATCGGGTGGGTAGCCTAGAAAGACGCAAGGTTTAGAGCGGTTGGCTAGTTTATGAATTGTAGTAGAAGGGATAAGTGGGTAGCATAGACACCTGAAGACGCGTAGGTGTGCATACTCGGGGTTGCAATTGTAGATTAGAGTGGTAGGTGAGAGAAATTTGAGGGTTTTATTAGGAAGAATGTTTAAAAGGTAAGTAGCGGTTTCAAGAGCGTAGTGCTAAAAATTGGTTGGTAGGGAGGCTTGGGAAAGGAGAGTGCGTACCATGTTATTGATGGTGCGAATTTTACGTTCTGCTTTCCCGTTTTGAGAGGAGGTGTGGGCGCAAGAGAAACGAAACATCATGCCATTTTGTTTGCAAAAATTATGAAAGTTGTTGTTTGCCTATTCATGACCGTTATCGCATTGAAATTGTTTGACTTGATGTTTAAATTGAGTTTTAATAAGTGTATAGAGGGTGGTGAAACAGGAGAAGGCTTGGGATTTGTGACTAAGAGGAAAGGTCCATAAGAAATTGGTGTGATCGTCAAGAAATAGTATGTAATATTTGTGTCCACCGGTACTAAGGACCGATGAGGTCCATATGTCACTATGAATAATCTCAAAGGGTAACAATGTATGGTTTAATGACTCACGAAAAGGTAATTTAACTGTTTTACCAAACACACAAGATTGACAATGGGAATCAGTAATTTTATTAAAATCAATACAAGAAGATGTTTTTAAAGACTGTAATAAATTGATGCCAGGATGCCCAAGACGTTGATGCCAGCGTTCTTGAGTGATGGCTGCAAACGTTGAAGGAGAACGAGAGTTGTAGAAAACAGGTGAGGTGAGGGGATATAGATCCCACGTGCTATTGCATCGTAGGATAGGTTCCCGAGTCTTGAGATCCTTCAAAACAAAACCGAAAGGGTCAAATTCTATAGAAATAAGATTGTCGGTTGTAAGGCGGCGGACAGAAATGAGGTTTTTAATTAGGTTTGGGGCAAATAGGTAATCGTTAAGTTTTAAAGGAAGAAAAGGATGAGGTAAAGTGATGTTGCCCTGTCCATGAGCTGGTATGGTCATGCCGTTTCCGATGATAATGTTTTTAATAGTGCAAGCATTAAAAATAGACGGGAAAGTCATACATTGTTGGTTACCTATGTGGCCGGTTGCTCCAGTATCCATGATGGAATTGTCAGGATGGTTCAGAGAAAGGGTGTAAAGTGCCTGAGCAAGTGTAGCCTGCTGAGTACACCTGAGATGGAGGAGGTCCAAGTATGCCTGCTCCGGGTGCAGCATTGGGGCGTGAGGTGGAAGGGAACGGGCAGGGTGGTTGAACCGTGAACGGGTGCCACGGAAAGCCGGAGGCAGCCGCAGTAAGCTGAGCAGCCCAAGGGTTCTGAGTCCAACATGTCGGTGAGAACGATTGGGAGGAGGGCTGACCTCAGTTTCCACGTCCCGGGCTGTTACGACCCCTGCCTCGGCTGCGGTTGCGACTGTTGGTGTCACACCCCGACCACGTAAAACAACAAATCATGGCGGAAACGTCGGGGAGTGTTGTAACAGAATCATTGTTTCATAACACATGGATTGAAGTTCTGTTTTATTGAATTAAATGTATTACATTGTCTGGAAATTTGAAGTAAAACATGAACAAATTGACTTTCATTGTTATTAAGTCACTAAGGCCTTGTCCATTCCTGTGTGAGCATGCATCAATATCATCATCAATCATCACCAACTATGATACCTGAAACACATGTGAAAATACGTCAGCATAAAAATGTCGGCGAGTACATAGGTTTTATGTGAGTGTCAGATTCATGGCTCGTTTATATTTTGAAAATAACTTGAACACCTTTGTTAATTGATAAATAGAAAACCAAGTTTTGTAAAATGTTTGTAATGTAAATTGAAATAACCAAGTCAAAACAGTGTAGTTAAAATTTATAAAACCTCGATACCATGAATCTTAACTCAAAACATTTGTTTTGTAAACCCAAATCGTAAATTGTTTTTGTAATAAAACTCGAATATTGTTAGAAAAACCTTGTAATATAACTTTGTTTTGATAACCTTTGCCCAAATGATTTAGATAACGCAACGATATATAATATGTTAAAAGCACTTATATATAGGAAGTACCAGCGGCGTATCCACCATGCTTTTAACACATTACACCCGCCCCGTTACCTAATCACTTCCCTAACCCAACGATTCAAACAGTTTCAAACGGTTCACATCAATCAATCAATTTCAAACGGTTCACATAAATCAAACAGTTTCACAAGGTTCCAATAGTTCAAAATGTAAAACAATGTGTCCATATGCTGGATGAACATATGCAACAAAATGTAATATACGAAAATCAATGTGCTAGCATGCTAAGTGAACATACATAGCAAAACATAATGAAATCATGTACTATCTACGTACTAATGAACATAGCAAGTATGTGATATAAAAGCATGAAAAGCACGAAAATAACAAGTAGGCACATGTGTTTCACCCCAAAACAGTTGAAAACAGTAAAAGAGGGCACTATCTACTCACTTGACGATGCTTAGAAGTTTTGAACAACAACCAAGCAAAGCTAGACGGAAAACGGCACCTAATATAGGTAACTACATTAATAACCGGACCTAAATCGGGAGATCGGATAGGATGAAGTTTTGTAAACCAAATGAGTATTGGAACTCATATGACATGGTTTAAAAAAGCCTACATACTAAATCGAAACCTAACCTAAGTGCTTACGACCCATTACGACCCGTTTAGGTAGCTTATGCTACTTTAACGCGTCGTTCGTGTAAAACGCGTTCGGACCGCCTAACTAGTCCTATGACAAGTATTATATGCCTTAACATGTCTAATAATGTTACCTAATCAGTTTAGATGTAAAAATTTAGGTAACATATGCTTAAAATGAATTTATGCGTGAAAAGGGCATTTTGGTCATTTACCTAAGTCATATAAACTACCTATCACACAACTACTTAAACGAAGTGACCATAAGGTATAACCTCGGAAGGTTATTCCCTATACAACTATGGTCACCTAATGTGTTTGGTCGGATCCTATTGATCGACCGAATGGGTCGGGTTCGGACCGCTTATCTTACGACCTTATACAAGCACTAATCTAAAAGAGACGAGTTAAACATGTTAAAACATGTTTAAAGAAGTTTGAAAACAAGTTTGATATCAAAACAAATGGTTTTGATACCCAAGAATAGTTTGGTTGCAAAATACGCATAAACGCGTATTTTGACCGAAACTATGACTCGACACTAAGCCTAAATAACGTGGTAATCAGTAGGTATAGTCACAAGAGACTATAACCATCATGATTACACTCACGTTACGACGTTCAAACGAACTTCGTGTTGACCATTGACCGGTCAAAGCAGAAAGTCAAACACGGTTTGACTTTCGTGCTAAAAATGCAAAAAAGCACGAAAGAATACTTACAAAAGGTCCAAGCAATGGAGTTTTGATCTAAAAATACTCAGGTATGAGGTTTTGAACCCCAATTTAGAGTGAATTCAGATCCAAAGTGTGAGGAGCAAATGAAATTTAAGTGGGTATTTATAGATTTCGGTCCACCGTTAAGATCGTTCCTCGATTCCCGAGCTTCAATCTCAACCATTCATGTGTGCCCACTGAATTAGAATACCATGGGTGCTCAAAACAAGCCCCTAGTATGGAGAAACCATGAGCAAAACCCATGAAACCAGCTGCTGAAATAGAAAAAAAGTTTGCTGAACTGGGCAGTCTACGCGCCCCGCGTAAGCAGACTCCCTGAGCTACGCGGCCCGCCTGGCCAAACTTTCCAGAAATAACAGAAAAGGCCCCTGCATGTCACAAACTTGATTTTGATGCATTTTGACACATTTAAGCCCTGTTAACCTCATCTCAAGGCTCTAAAATGAAGTTAAAGTATAGGTAACTTAAAATATACTCAAAAAATCTCGGATGTCGGTTCGTTTGGTCGTACGTTTGCGTTGTTCGGTTAATTACGACGAAACACGAACGGACACGAAAAACGATCCAAATTACGCGACGAATGGAATTTTATCATGCCAAACACTAAAATAAAATATTTTAATGATTACATAAATTTTTGGATGTCCGAATATATTCAGAACGTAAGATATGCGCGAAAATGCAAACTTATGCACTTTTTGACGCTTTTAGTCCCTATTGATCAAAAAAGTTTATTTTTGCGCACCAAACACCTCAAAGCCTATTTCTAAGCTATATAAAGGATATTTAGGGCATATTTAACTTATGATCAAGTTCTAGATTGTCCGTCACAGTACGAATCGACATACTTTCGCAGTTTGTCAAAATTAGTCCCTCTGATCGAATAAACTTGATTTCGCCACACCAAACCCTCCAAAACTTATTTCTAAGTTATGTAAAGGTTATTTAAGGTATGTTAAGCCTATGTCACTGTTCCGGAGTGTTTGTTGCATTAAACTGGTTATATTTACGCATCAGTTTGCGTATAACCTTCCAGAAAGTGATTTAAAGCTCGAAATCGAACATGAATTGATATGTGCACATGATACACATATTTATACAAATCCCGAGTATGAAACACAATATTTCATTAATTTGGTATTTGTTCGATGGTCGCGAAAGCACAGGTGTCACAGTCTCCCGTACTTTATAAAATTTCGTCCCGAAATTTATTCGTAGGAGTCTGTCTGTGACTTTGTGTTAAATAACCATCAAAGATATGCAAGGCATAATCCTGTCATTTCCTTCAACGGACATTTTTCAGAAGCGAAAATGAACAGACGGAGTCATTTTCCTCAGCGGGCACTCTTCAGAAATGGAAATGAAGGAATAACCAAAAGGATATTCATTTCCCTCAACGGACATTCTTCAGAAATGAAAATGAACGGACGGAGCCATTTTCAACGGGTGCTTCATCAGAAACGGAAACGAAGTAATAATTAAACGGAGATTCATTTCCTCAACGGACATTCTAAAGAAACGAAAATGAACGGACGGAGTCATTTTCAACAGGTGCTTCATCAGAAACGGAAATGAAGGAATAATCAAACGGATATTTGTTTCTTCAACGGACATTCTTCAGAAACGAAAATGAACGGACGGAGTTATTTTTAACAGGTGTTTCATCAGAAACGGAAATGAAGGAATAATCAAACGGATATTCATTTCCTCAACGGACATTCTTCAAAAACGAAAATGAACGGACGGAGTCATTTTCAACAGGTGCTTCATCAGAAACGGAAATGAAGGAATAATCAAACGGATATTCATTTCCTCAACGGACATTCTTCAGAAACGAAAATGAATGGACGGAGTCATTTTCAACAGGTGCTTCATCAGAAATGAAAATGAAGGGACAATCAAACGGATATTCATTTCCTCAACGGACATTCTTTAGAAACAAAAATGAACGGACGGAGTCATTTTCAACAGGTGCTTCATCAGAAATCGAAATGAATAGAATTAACTCTAGACACATGACAAAACTTGATGTGGTTTCTGTGCACTAAATTCCATAATTATGTATGCATCCATAATTACGTAATTTCTTGCACAGTTCGCACAGTTTGTTTTATAATGTGAAAGGGATAGAATTTGAAACAAGCTTGAGACAACTATAATTAGGTTAACACATAAACACATAAGCGCAAAATTGTTTTCTTGGTTATTAATTTGTTATTAATTGTTATTAACTTGACGTCGATTTGAACATAGGTATTCAAGGTAAACCAGGAAACCCAGTCGATGGACTTCAATGTCCTCAAGAATTTACCTGAAAAGATAGGATGATCTTCCAAAAATTCGGTTTCGTTTACAAGGAACCGTAATATTTGAATTAAGGTAGACAACAATTAAGGACTTACGAAAATATCCTTAGGTGCCCTATTAAGGATTTATAGTGGTACTTTGGGTATTCGTCCAGAGTTGTAACTTGCGCCTGGTACTTCGTTTCCTTGGAAGAAACGGGTACTTAGGATTTTCTTGGAAAATGCAAGAGATCATAAAATGGAAGAATTTTGGGGGTAGTATGTTTTTCAAGGAATACGGTTCCTTGATTGTCGGTATTGTAGGGGATATGTTGTTTATTCATGCAACCACATAAATATATTGCAATGTAAATAAAAGATTTATTTATAAACAACAATAACAACTGTTCCACAGACCAAGACAACAAAAGAAAATAATACATAAGGCTTGATTATTTCTAAACAACGTCGTCTTCTATTCGGTCAGATGCTCATCCCTGCGCTGGATTCGCATTAGCAAGCTTTGGGAAATTTCTTCGGAAATGGCCCATCTCGCCACAGTTGAAGCAAGAACCTGGTAGAAAACGAGTTTGAGCAGGATTGTTGTCAGCTTGATTGGGTGCAGCTGCAGCTGGGCAAACCCTTGCTGTATGACCTATAAGTCCACAAGTTTGACACTTGCGGCATTTTACACTAGCATGATGATGAAGGCTACATTGGTTGCATAAAGGTGCAGTTCCGTTGTATGGCTTCCTAGCAGGGGGTTGAGCTGGTTGGTTGGGGACAGCTTGATCATTGTGAGCGACCACGACGAAGTTCTGAGAAGCCTTTCACTTCTTGGACTTCTTGGAGGACTCAGTCTGCTCATCCTTTGGTTTCGGTTCCTCGATCGGTTTCTTGTCACCCTTTCAAAAAAGTTTACCTTTCCTGATCTGGGATTCAGTCAAGGTAGCGGATAGCCCAATGGCCTGTCTAACTGTAGTGGGATTGCTACCAGTAACAATGTCTTGTACTGAGTCAGGGAGGCCATCAATGTACTTTTTGATTGCCTTATCCAAAGGCGTAACCATGTTAGGGAACAACAGACTTAACTCCTCATAACGGTCCGTGTAATCTCGATGCTCACTACTATCTTGCTTAAGATCGTCGAATTCCCTTTCCAATGCCCTGATTTCATGACGAGGACAGAATTCCTTCATCATCAGAGCTAGAAGCTCTTCCCATGTTTGAGCCAGTGCTACCTCAGCACCCCTATCTCTCATCACACCATTCCACCATGTTAAAGCTCGTTTCTCAAAAACACTAGCTACGAACTCTACCTTTCGCTGATTTGGACACTGAACATGTCTGAAGGTGCTCTCTAGACTCTCAAACCATTGCAGAAGTGCAGTCGCTCCTTGAGACCCAGGAAATTTTGATGGCTGGGCAGAGTTGAATGTCTTGAAGTTGCATGGGGCATTATTGTTGTTGAGGGCTTGGTTACATTGAGCAATGATGTTTGGGATTGCAGCAGCCATTTGTTGCGTAATGATAGCTGCCAGTTCTTCATTAGGTACCTGATTGTCGCGTCGAGGAGGCATTCTAAAAGAGGAAGCAACAGAGAAAACAAATGAAATGTCATTGGGTAAGGATAGGATGTTACAATTACCGACCAAAAAGCATGGGTGATGGTCATTTGTTCAAACCATGAAGCAAACAAACGACACACTAAAGCTGAATCAAAGTGAATAGGTCCTCATAATGTATCGCGAAGACATGCTCGCCTATAAGTGGACACTCACCCCAAGATTTCCCAGGTAAGAGTGACTAGTCCGATACTGCGGATTTGTACGAATACTCTAGCCTTAGACAGAAAACTCAGGGTACAGGCACCCACCCTTCCAGATTGCACGTGTTCACATTAATAAGACCCCAAACTTTGACAGAATTTTGAAAACTTTGAAGGTTCAAAACCTTATAATAAATCATACTAGAATAGATGATTAGTTTTCAAAGCGGATTCGAAATTTGTGTTCTTATTGTGGTTGTCACCTAAAGATAGGTGACGGTATTGTTTTATAATTAAACGCAAGTAAACTCGTGTTAGGGTCCTAGGAAGGTTATAGACTAGGTCAAAGCATTACTAATAACCTAATTCCCTATAACCATGGGCTCTGATACCAACCTTTCTGTCACACCCCGACCACGTAAAACAACAAATCGTGGCGGAAACATCGGGGAGTGTCGTAACAGAATCATTCTTTCATAACACATGGATTGAAGTTCTGTTTTATTGAATATAATGTATTACATTGTCTGGAAATTTGAAATAAAACATGAACAAATTGACTATCATTGTTATTAAGTCACTAAGGCCTTGTCCATTCCTATGTGAGCATGCATCAATATCATCATCAATCATCACCAACTATGATACCTAAAACACATGTGAAAATACGTCAGCATAAAAATGCCGGCGAGTACAAAGGTTTTATGTGAGTGTCAGATTCATGGCTCGTTTATATTTTGAAAATAACTTGAACACCTTTGTTAATTGATAATTAGAAAACCAAGTTTTGTAAAATGTTTGTAATGTAAATTGAAATAACCAATTCAAAACAGTGTAGTTAAAATTTATAAAACCTCGATACCATGAATCTTAACTCAAAACATTTGTTTTGTAAACCCAAATCGTAAATTGTTTTTGTAATAAAACTCGAATATTGTTAGAAAAAACTTGTAATATAACTTTATTTGATAACCTTTGCCCAAATGATCTAGATAACGCAATGATATATAATATGTTAAAAGCACTTATATATAGGAAGTACCAGCGGCGTATCCACCATGTTTTTAACACATTACACCCGCCCCGTTACCTAATCACTTCCCTAACCCAACAGTTCAAACAGTTTCAAACGGTTCACATCAATCAATCAATTTCAAACGATTCACATAAATCAAACAGTTTCACACGGTTCCAACAGTTCAAAATGTAAAACAATGTGTCCATATGCTGGATGAACATATGCAACAAAATGTAATATACGAAAATCAATGTGCTAGCATGCTAAGTGAACATACATAGCAAAACATAATGAAATCATGTACTATCTACGTAATAATGAACATAACAAGTATATGATATAAAAGCATGAAAAACACAAAAATAACAAGTAGGCACATGTGTTTCACCCCAAAACAATTGAAAAAAGTAAAAGAAGGGACTATGTACTCACTTGAGGATGCTTAGAAGTCTTGAACAACAACCAAGCAAAGCTAGAGGGAAAACGGCACCTAATATAGGTAACTACATTAAAAACCGGACCTAAATCGGGAGATCGGATAGGATGAGGTTTCGTAAACCAAATGAGTATTGGAACTCATATGACATGGTTTAACAAAGCCTACATACTAAATCGAAACCTAACCTAAGTGCTTACGACTCATTACGACCCGTTTAGGTAGCTTATGCTACTTTAACGCGTCGTTCGCGTAAAACGCGTTCGGACCGCCTAACTAGTCCTATGACAAGTATTATATGCCTTAACATGTCTAATAATGTTACCTAATCAGTTTAGATGTAAAAATTTAGGTTACAAATGTTTAAAATGAATTTATGCGTAAAAAGGGCATTTTGGTCATTTACCTAAGGCATATAAACTACCTATCACACAACTACTTAAACGAAGTGACCATAAGGTATAACCTCGGAAGGTTATTCCCTATACAACTATGGTCACCTAATGTGTTTGGTCAGATCCTATTGATCGACCGAACGGGTCAGGTTCGGAAGTCTAAGCGGTTGTTTAGACCGCTTATCTTACGACCCTATACAAGCACTAATCTAAAAGTGACGAGTTAAACATGTTTAACGAAGTTTGAAAACAAGTTTGATGTCAAAACAAACATTTTTGATACCCAAGAATAGTTTGGTTGCAAAATACGCATAAACGCGTATTTTGACCGAAACTATGACTCGTCACCTAAGCCTAAATAACGTGGTAATCAGTAGGTATAGTCACAAGAGACTATAACCATCGCGATTACACTCATGTTACGAAGTTCAAACGAACTTCGTGTTGACCATTGACCGGTCAAAGTAGAAAGTCAAACACGGTTTGACTTTCGTGCTAAAAATGCATAAAAGCATGAAAGAATACTTACAAAGGGTCCAAGCAATGGAGATTTGATCTAAAAATACTCAGGTATGAGGTTTTGAACCCCAATTTAGAGTGAATTCAGATCAAAAGTGTGAGGAGCAAATGAAATCTAAGTGGGTATTTATATATTTCGATCCACCGTTAAGATCGTTCCTCGATTCCCGAGCTTCAATCTCAACCATCCATGTGTGCCCACTGAATTAGAATAGCATGGGTGCTCAAAACAAGCCCCTAGTATGGAGAAACCATGAGCAAAACCCATGAAACCAGCTACTGAAACAGAAAACAAGTTTGTTGAACTGGGCAGTCTACGCACCCCGCGTAAGCAGACTCCCTAGGCTACGCGGCCCGTCTGGCCAAACTTTCCAGAAATGACAGAAAAGGCCCCTGCATGTCACAAACTTGATTTTGATGCATTTTTGACACGTTTAAGCCCTGTTAACCTCATCTCAAGGATCTAAAATGAAGTTAAAGTATAGGGAACTTAAAATATGCTCAAAATATCTCGGATGTCGGTTCATTTGGTCGTACGGTTGCGTTGTTCGGTTAATTACGACGAAACACGAACGGACGCGAAAAACGATTCAAATTACGCGATGAATGGAATTTTATCATGCCAATGAAACAAATACCAAACCAATGAAATATTGTAATTTCATACTTGGGATTTGTATAAATATGTGTATCATTTGCATATATCAATTCATGTTCGATTTCGAGCTTTAAATCACTTTCTGGAAGGTTATACGCAAACTGATGCGTAAATATAACCAGTTTAATGCAACAAACACTCTGGAGTAGTGACATAGGCTTAACATACCTTAAATAACCTTTACATAACTTAGAAATAAGTTTTAGAGGGTTTGGTGTGGCGAAATCAAGTTTATTCGATCACAGGGACTAATTTCGACAAACTGTGAAAGTATGTCAATTCGTACTGTGACGGACAATCCGGAACTTGATCATAAGTTAAACATACCCTAAATATCCTTTACATAACTTAGAAATAGGCTTTGAGGTGTTTGGTGCGCAAAAATAAACTTTTTTGATCAATAGGGACTAAAAGCGTCAAAAAGTGCATAAGTTTGCATTTTCGCGCATATCTTAGGTTCTGAATATATCCGGACATCCAAAAATTTATGTAATCATTAAAATATTTTATTTTAGTGATTGGCATGATAAAATTCCATTCTTCGCGTAATTTGGATCGTTTTTGCGTTCATTACGATTTCCGTCGTAATTAACCGAACAACGCAACCGTACGACCAAACGAACCGACATCCGAGATGTTTTTGAGCATATTTTAAGTTCCCTATACTTTAACTTTATTTTAGAGCCTTGAAATGGGGTTAACGGGGCTTAAAAGTGCAAAAATATCAAGTTTTACAAGTGTAGGGACCATTTTTTGAAAATTCGGGCAGATACATTGAACTTGGTCCATTTTTGAGATTTTGATGGTTTTAACCCATGGTTTTGCACCCTATGGGCTGGTATTTGATGGTTTTACATGTTCCCATGGTATTCTAAAACCTTGGGCCCAAGTGTAAGGCCATGATTAAAGCACGGTTCTCGATAAACGATCTTAACCGTGGACCGAATCCTATATATACCCACCTCATTTTCATTCTTTCCTCACACATGATCTAATTTTCTCTAAGTTGAAGCTCAAATGCTTCATACCTGAGAATTTATAGATCATATCTTCCTAGCTTGGACCCTTTGTAAGCATCTTTTGTTCTTTTATGCGTTTTTAAGCGTAAAAGTCAAACAGTGTTTGACTTTCTGCATTGACCAATTTATGGTCAACCCGAAGTTCTTTTAAACTTCGCAACATGAGCGTAATCACGATGGTTATAGCCCATGTGATGATACCTACTGATTACCACGTTGACTAGGCGAAGTGACGAGTCGTAGTTTCGGCCAAAATGCGTATTCATGCGTATTTTGTAACCAAACTACTCTTGGGTATCAAAACCGTTTGTTTTAATATCAAAACCTGTTTTCTAACTTAACTAAACATGTTCTAACATGTTTAGCTCACTTTTAGTTTAGTGCTTGTATAGAGTCGTAAGTCAAGCGGTCTAAACAACCGCTTAGACTTTCGAACTAGACCCGTTTGGTCGATCATTAGGATCTGACCAAACATGTTTAGTGACCATAGTTGTATAGGGAATAACCTTCCAAGGTTATACCTTATGGTCACTTCGTTTAAGTAGTTGTATGATAGGTAGTTTATATGCCTTAGGAAAATGACCAAAATGCCCTTTTTATGCATAATTGATATTTAAGCATATGTAACCCAAACTTTTGTCACTTAACTGATTATGCAACATAATTAAACATGTTTAGGCATATAATACTTGTCATAGGACTAGTTAGGCGTTTCGAACGCGTTTTACACGAACGACGCGTTAAAGTAGCGTAAGCTACCTAAACGGGTCGTAATGGGTTGTAAGCACTTAGGTTAGGTTTCGTTTTAGTATGTAGGCTTTGTTAAACCATGTCATATGAGATCCAATACTCATTTGGTTTACGAAACCTCATCCTATCCGATCTTCCGATTTAGGTCCGGTTTATTTACTTAGATACCTATATTAGGTGTCGTTTGATTCCGTGATCCCTCTAACTTGCTTGGTAGTTGTTCAACACTTCTAAGCACTCTCAAGTGAGTACATAGTCCCCTCTTTTACTGTTTTCAATGTTTTGGGGTGAAATATGTGTACCTATTTGTTATGTTCATGTTTTCAAAAGTATAATTTGATTATACATATTAATACTTATCTTTTGACAAACTGAATAATTATTTATGGTTTAAACACTAATTTTTTTTTTTAAATTATAAAATTAATTGTTGGATAGTACTTATTTTATGTTCACCAGACCAGTTGGTAGTATGATATAGCGCTATAGGATTTGACATCCCATTCCTGTTGTTTATGGAATGTTAGAAACCGATATTTTATCCAAATAGGGATTGCCTTCGTGGTATTTCTATAGTCTCCTAGGTGTATTTTGATGCACTACATTTGGTTGAATTCTTAAATCACATTTTTATTGTATATTTAGTTATACTCCCAAAAGTATAGTTTGATATGCTCTCATGTGTGATATTGTACAAAACCAACATATATTTTGTTAATTATTAAAACATAGTTTGATATGTTATTTATAAAACCAAAACATAGTTTAATATGTTATTTATAAGACCAAAGTATACTTTTGATATACTACTGAAAATTATTATTTTGACGACTAAAGTATATTTAATATACTATTTTAACGATTTTGGAACTGAAATATATTTTAATATATTTCTTATTCGACTTTCTTAAAATCAAAGTATATATACATATATATATATATATATATATATATAGGATTAGGTTCAAACGTGAACAAAATCCCAAGAGTGAACTGCGTGAACTGATCTGGGCCCTTGATTTTTATGATCTTGAGATTAAAGTGAGTGGCATGATGGTAATTATTTGGTTAATTTTTTCCATTTAATTAAATACAAAAAGGGTATATGTGAAATTTTAATCTTAAATTGATTGCATAAATCTCTCACAAATCAAGTAATCAATTATCATCTTAAATTGATTGCATAAATCTCTCACAAATCAAATCAAGGATTAGGAAAGATGTAACTTAATTCAATTATTAAAATAATTATTTTTTTAAATGCGATGTACACATGTGTATTCTGATTTTGCCCTCTTTTTAATGCGATGTACACATATGTATATCGTTTGTTTTTGTGATATCTCAGAATTTTTTTTGTATTGAATGTTGATCTACATCTGTGAATTACTGTATAATGTACGGTGCTGAGTACACATGTGTACTGTTCTATTTATATCCAAGTACACATGTGTATACCGTTGAAATATGAAGGTTACGTGGATCTTAAAAATCAAAATTTGAATTCTGGTGATGAAATCTGAAATAAAAATTAAAATTGAAATCTGGTGATTTGTTGTTTGTTTTGATAATTATCTTATTAATAAATAAACAAAATGTGGATAATGAATTTAAATTAGGAAAGATGTAACTTAATTCAATTATTAAAATAATGATTTAAATCTAATTTTTTATATAATTACAATCCTACCCTTAACAACTAAAAAGGAAATCAAGGGTCCATATATGTTCACGCAGTTCACTCTTGGGAGGTTGTTCACGCTGGAACCCTACCCTATATATATATATATATATATATATATATATATATATTACAAACCTTTTTATCAAAATATTGTTTTACAAACAATATATTTTACTTGGTTATTTATTTATCTATGTATTATTCTGTTATATCATCTGATTTCTTATAAATTTTAGTATGATTTATAAAAAAAATATTTTAAGGTTCATGACTATTTTTTATTAAATATTTTTTTTTTAAAACTTATAAGTCATGAATCCTATTATAATAAAATCTATGTATCTCACACACATTTTTATGTTGACGTACCTATTTTTACACATGTTTCAGGTGCTGTTATGTGATGGTCGTTGATGTATGCTATACATAGGATGGACTCGTGCCTTAGCGACTTTAAAACTTGAAAGATAATATTTGAATTTATCTGATTTGTAATAAAACAATGAGTTCAATAATTCAATAAAACGAAATTATTTAATCCATGGTTGTGAAACAATGTTCTGTTACGACACTCCCCGATGTTTCCGCCACGATTTGTTGTTTTACGTGGTCGGGGTGTGACATAAAAGTTGGTATCAGAGCCAATGGTTATAGGGAATTAGGTTGTTAGTAATGCTTTGACCTAGACTATAACCTTCCTAGGACCCTAACACAAGTTATCTTGTGTTTAGTTTTAAAACAATACCGTCGCTTATCCTTAGGTGACAACCACAATAAGAACACAAATTTCGAATCCGCTTTGAAAACCAATCATCTGTTCTAGGATGATTTATTATAAGGTTTTGAACCCTCTAAGTTTTCAAAATCTCGTCAAAGTTTGGGTCTTATAGTGTGAGCACGTGCAATCTGGAAGGGTGGATGCCTGTAATCTGAGCTTTCTGTCTAAGGCTAGAGTGTTCGTACAAATCCACATAATCGGACCAGTCACTCTTACCTGGGAACTCTTGGGGTGAGTGTCCACTTATAGGCTAAAGCATGTCTTCGCGATACATTAATATGACCCGCTTACTTTGATTAGTCACCATCTCATTTGTTTGCCTTAGGTAACAAACAAATGATCGCAAATTTTATGCGTTGTCATTCTGTTATCATTTCACTTGTTTCCTCCCATATCTTTCATTATCCTCATGATGCCTCTTCATCGCAACAACAATGTCCGAACTAGGTGCTACAATCACTCAACAAATAGGCGTCGTACTCCAGAAGACTGTTGATTTAGCTATCACCATGACTCGCCTCAGGGATGAAGTCGTACAAGGGAACTGCTCCTTGGTGAAATCAATGCAACCGTCATCATCCGAATCAAATACCATGTTTCAGATGTACCCACGGTGGACGATGGGGACATTTGGTTAACATGTGCCGCTCTGCTATCCAAGGCAAAGTTGTTGCAAACCCTGCTGCTGCTTAACCTCTAAATTCTGCTTCATATGTCGCCTTGGCATATCTAGTACCTCAACCTCATGAACTTTCTACCTTGTGTATCGACTTAAGCACGATTAGTGCCAGGTTTCGAAACACCTCTCGTTATACAAAATTCCAAAATCCAAAATAGGATCTTTTTATCTTCACAATTAAATCTTTGTGGATGGTTATCACTCAAATCGGAGCCCTTAATTGAATTATTCGTATGCCTTAATACGTACATTACGATTCAATAAGCACAAAGCCGAATTCTTATTAAGATCTTCCTATCTTTATGGTTAGATTCTTGAAAATATTTAAAGTACCAAATGAAATCCACGGATTGGATTCCTGGTGTGCTTTAAAATACCCGTGTCCAAAATGAAGATCAAGTTAAATTATGTGATTATGTGATTTCTTTATGTCTTGTGTTTTTGTGTGATCGGAATATTCATTATCCAAATCCTCATAGAATCTTCCATATCTCATATGAGGGATTCATAGTAGGATATCCAAAGGTACTATCTTTAATCCTTAATGGACTTCTACGTTGTAGTTAAGTCCCTTGGGTTATGAAGTACTATTCTATAATTGGACCCCTTGAGTGGTCTAGTTAACCAGATTGATTTAAAAAATCTGGTTAGGAATATCATGTGATGATATAATTGAAAAGATCCCTTAAGTGGTCTATTTAAGGAGATCGTACGATGGTCTAGTTAAGAAGATCATGTGTTGATCTAGTTAAAAAGATCGTTCGTTGATCTAGTTAAAAAGATCCTTTGGTGGTCTAGTCAAATCACTTCATGGTTATTCGATTGATTTTTCCCCTGCACATTATGAAATGAACTGTGCGGACTGTACAAGGAATTACATAATTATGGATGCATACATAATTATGGAATTCAGTGCACAGAAACCACAGCAAATTTTGCCATGTGTTAAGACCTATAGTGATGAGAATAACGAAATGGGAACAATGTAGAAAGGAGCATGGTGGATACGCCGCTGGTACTTCCTATATATAAGTGTTCCTTATTACATTGTGAATGTAGCGTTATTTAAGTTACTAGAAGTCCTGGACCTTGACCAATTTCATTTTATCTTACACTCTCCGCCTCTGATTTCGAGCACACACAAGTTTCCTATGATAAGTCTTCATAAGAAACGTTCTTCTGTCCGTAGTTCGAAACTCCATGTTTTGTTACTACAAGGACTTCGCTTTGATAGTTGACAATTTCGCTAAGAATCCAAACATGGCCCAGAGTTTTACTTAGGGTTTGAGGGATTCATTCGAAAGCAAAACCATCACAGTTGTCTTCACAAGTTTCCTCTAAAATTAAATTTCGGGACGAAATTTCCTAAAGTAGGGGAGACTGTGACACCTGTGTCACTTCAACCATAAAAAAAATACCAAACCAATGAAATATTGTAATTTATACTTGGGATTTGTATAAATATGTGTATCATTTGCACATATCAATTCTTGATCGATTTCAAGCTCTAAATCGCATTCTGGAAGGTTATACGCGAACTAATGCGTAAATATAACCAGTTTAATGCAACAAACACTCCGGAATAGTGACATAGGCTTAACATACCTTAAATAACCTTTACATAACTTAGAAATAAGTTTTGGATGGTTTGGTGTGTCGAAATCAAGTTTATTCGCTTACAGGGACTAATTTCGACAAACTGCGAAAGTATGCCAATTCGTACTGTAACGAACATTCCAGAACTTGATCATAAGATAAAAATACCCTAAATATCCTTTACATAGCTTATAAATAGGCTTTATGGGGTTCGGTATGCTAAAATAAACTTATTTGATCAATAGAGACTAAAAGCGTCAAAAGTGTATAAGTTTGCATTTTCACGCATATCTTACGTTCTGAATATATCCGGACATCCAAAAATTTATGTAATCATTAAAATATTTTATTTTAGTGATTGTCATGATAAAATTCCATTCGTCGCGTAATTTGGATCGTTTTTGCGTTCATTACGATTTCCGTCGTAATTAACGAACAACGCAAACGTACGACCAAAGGAACCGACATCCGAGATGTTTTTGAGCATATTTTAAGTTCCCTATACTTTAAATTTATTTTAGAGCCTTGAAATGGGGTTAACGGGGCTTAAAGTGCAAAAAAATCAAGTTTTACAAGTGTAGGGACCATTTTTGAAAATTCTGGCAGATACATTGAACTTGGTCCATATTTTAGATTTTGATGGTTTTAACCCATGGTTTTGCACCCTATGGGATGGTATTTGATGGTTTTACATGTTCCCATGGTATTCTAAAACCTTGGGCCCAAGTGTAAGGCCATGATTAAAGCACGGTTCTCGATAAACGATCTTAACGGTGGACCGAATCCTATATATACCCACCTCATTTTCATTCTTTCCTCACACATGATCTAATTTTCTCTAAGTTGAAGCTCAAATGCTTCATACCTGAGAATTTATAGATCATATCTTCCTAGCTTGGACCCTTTGTAAGCTTCTTTTGTTCCTTTATGCGTTTTTAAGCGTAAAAATCAAACAGTGTTTGACTTTCTGCATTGACCAGTTTATGGTCAACCCAAAGTTCGTTTGAACTTCGCAACATGAGCGTAATCAAGATGGTTATAGTCTGTGTGACGATACCTACTGATTACCACGTTGACTAGGCGAAGTGACGAGTCGTAGTTTCGGCCAAAATGCGTATTCATGCGTATTTTGTAACAAAACTACTCTTGGGTATCAAAACCGTTTGTTTTAATATCAAAACCTATTTTCTAACTTAACTAAACATGTTCTAACATGTTTAGCTCGTCACTTTAGTTTAGTGCTTGTATAGAGTCGTAAGTCAAGCGGTCTAAACAACCGCTTAGACTTTCGAACTAGACCCGTTTTGTCGATCATTAGGATCCGACCAAGCATGTTTAGTGACCATAGTTGTATAGGGAATAACCTTCCGAGGTTATACCTTATGGTCACTTCGTTTAAGTAGTTGTATGATAGGTAGTTTATATGCCTTAGGAAAATGACCAAAATGCCCTTTTTACGCATAATTCATATTTAAGCATATGTAACCCCAACTTTTGTCACTTAACTGATTATGCAACATAATTAAATATTTTTAGGCATATAATACTTGTCATAGCACTAGTTAGGCGTTCCGAACGCGTTTTACGCGAACGACGTGTTAAAGTAGCGTAAGCTACCTAAACGGGTCGTAATGGGTTGTAAGCACTTAGGTTAGGTTTCGTTTTTGTATGTAGGCTTTGTTAAACCATGTCATATGAGATCCAGTACTCATTTGGTTTACGAAACCTCATCCTATCCGATCTTCCGATTTAGGTCCGGTTTATTTACTTAGTTACCTATATTAGGTGTCGTTTGATTCCGTGATCCCTCTAGCTTGCTTGGTAGTTGTTCAAGACTTCTAAGCACTCTCAAGTGAGTACATAGTCCCCTCTTTTACTGTTTTCAATGTTTTGGGTGAAATATGTATACCTATTTGTTATGTTCATGTTTTCAAAAGTATAATTTGATTATACATATTAATACTTATCTTTTGACAAACTGAATAATTATGTATGGTTTAAACACTAATTTTTTTTAAAGATTATAAAATTAATTGTTGGATAGTACTTATTTTATGTTCACCAGACCGCTTGGTAGTATGATATAGCGCTATAGGATTTGACACCCCATTCCTGTTGTTTATGGAATGTCAGAAACCGATATTTTATCCAAATAGGGATTGCCTTCGTGGTATTTCTATAGTCTCCTAGGTGTATTTTGATGCACTAGGTTTGGTTGAATTCTTAAATCACATTTTTATTGTATATTTAGTTATACTCCCAAAAGTATAGTTTGATATGCTCTCATGTGTGATATTGTACAAAACCAACATATATTTTGTTAATTATTAAAACATAGTTTGATATGTTATTTATAAAACCAAAACATAGTTTAATATGTTATTTATAAAACCAAAACACAGTTTAATATGTTATTTATAAAACCAAAACATAGTTTAATATGTTATTTATAAGACCAAAGTATACTTTTGATATACTACCGAAAATTATTATTTTGACGAGTAAAGTATATGTAATATACTATTTTAACGATTTTGGAACTGAAATATATTTTAATATATTACTTATTCGACTTTTTTAAAACCAAAGTATATTTATATATATATATATATATATATATATATATATATATATATATATATATATATATATATATATATTACAAACATTTTTTATCAAAATATTGTTTTACAAACAATATATTTTACTTGGTTATTTATTTACCTATGTATTATTCTGTTATATCATCTGATTTCTTATAAATTTTAGTATGAATTATAAAAGAAAATATTTTAAGGTTCATGACTATTTTTGATTAAATATTTTTTTTAAAACTTATAAGTCATGAATCCTATTATAATAAAACCTATGTATCTCACAGGCATTTTTATGCTGACGTACCTATTTTTACACATGTTTCAGGTGCTGTTATGTGATGGTCGTTGATGTATGCTATACATAGGATGGACTCGTGCCTTAGCGACTTTAAAACATGAAAGATAATATTTGTATTTATCTGATTTGTAATAAAACTATGAGTTCAATAATTCAATAAAACGAAATTATTTAATCCATGGTTGTGAAACAATGTTCTGTTACGACACTCCCCGACGTTTCCGCCATGATTTGTTGTTTTATGTGGTCGGGGTGTGACACAGGTGTCACAGTTTCTAGGGCCAGAGTTGGGGCGGCTTGAAGATCGAGCATGGTTGGTGTGGGTCGGAGGAGCCGAGTCAGATGACGGCTGAGTGGAAGTTGCCAAGGCAGTGGCGGACACAGTGGCAATGGCGGAAGCTTGGTGAGATTTTTTCTTCTCTTCCATAGTGAAACGAGAGCGAGCTTCGTTAAAATCTGGTAGTGGGTCACGGTTTAAAGAATGGTGGAGATGCCATCATACTGCTCGCTGAGACCCGTAAGCAGCTGAAGAACGAGACGTTGGTTGTCAACAGGGCACCCGACACTGTTGAGTTGGTCAGACAGAAGCTTGACTTCCCTGTAGTAGGATGCCATGTTCGGATAGTTGTCTAACCGAACGTTGGCGAATTCCTATTGTAAATAAACAGCCCGAGAGTTCTTGTTGTCTTTGAAGAGATTTTCAAGGGTGGTCCATGCCTGATGAGCGGTCTGCCCGGGGGATAGAATGGTGTGGAGCAGGTCCATTGAAATAGTGTCGTAAATCCATTATTTGACGATGGCATCCAATCTGGACCATAAGGCTTCTGCAGCAGCCTCGGCTTCCTTGTCGGCAGTCTAGTCAGCAGCCTTGTCAGCAGTTGTGGAGGAGGTGGCAGGCGTGGGACGAGGTTGAAGGTGGTCTAAAACTTGATATGCTTTGCAGCAGTTTTGGAATAGTTCTTACCAAGTGGAATAGTGGTCAGTCTCGACTTCCAGGGTAATGGGGATAAAGTTTTTGATGTTGGAAACAGTCATGGCAGGGTGTATTTGGGCAGCCATTGAGAGGGGAGAGAGATATCGGTAAGAAGAACTGAGCAGGGCCTTGTTAACAAGGGAGCATGACCTTGTTGATAAGAGAGCAGGGCCTTGTTGAATGAGGAGCAGGGTCTTGTTGAGATTAGAAAAAAAAAGAGACAGTCGGCGGCAACTTTAGGGTTAACAGGGCCGAGAAGAGGGGCTGCAGAGGTGGCGACACTAGGGTTAGAGGAGGAGAGGATCGATAGGTAATGATACCATGTAGAATAGAATAATTCGAAGTGTCTATTCACATTCAATTGATAACAATATATAGCAATACAGAAATCTCCTATTTTTGGAGATAATATTTACCAAATAAGTGCCTAACAAACTATGCATAATATAAGGCTTAATGTATGCTATTAATGAAATTTAGAAGTACAAAAATTTGAATTATATTGTGTCTTATACGGGCTTGATTGACTCGAGTTTTGTTAGTTTGATTAAGTTTGGGTCGGTTCAGGTCAGGTCCTTTTGGCTTAGTTTTGCCTCACTTTTCGTGAATCAGTCCGTGTTGTCTTACATGTAGGGTTGTAAATGAGTCTGTCAACTCACAAGTTACTCAATACCAACTATAAATTTGAAACTTGCTCAATTGAAGAAAAGTTGAGCTTGAGCTACTGGAGTAGACTTTCAAGTTGAGCTTTAGTATTAAAGTCTCCGCTTGTAAAAGTCGCTAGCATTATATTGTCATTTTACATTTTTAACCATTGTGTATATGTGAATTTACATAATTGCAGGCCAGTACTATGTAGTGAGTCGATCCAAGCCGAGCTCAAAAGTATCAAGTCGAGTCAGTCTTAGCTCATCAAATAATATGACACTAATTACTAACCTTGATTATTATTATTGTTATTATTTTAACATTGATAATCTTGTATACACAAGTCAAGCCTGATCTTGGCATTATGTTGAATCGGTTAAGACCAAATAACCCCCCCCCCCCCCATCTTTTTTTAATACTTATTATGTTAATGCAGTTACTCTTTTCAAGGAAGTCATTTGAGAAAACCAAACCTGCTAAAAAAGAATACGTCATTGCTGGATGGGCGCCAAAGGTTAATAGCGCATGAAGTCGTCCCAAACTACAGTCTTTAGTGACTGTGGCTGCTGGTTGTTATATCATATGTTTGAAGGATTGCATGAATGTTTAAAGGATATGGAGTCATGTTAGTTGCCATTTTTATTGGCACATGTTTGGTGGAGCAAAGACTTCTCAGTCGATGGTTTATAACTTTGTATTTTTTTCCTCTTGTTTTAATACATTAACTACGACTAAGGGGTATAACTCACGTTGTGACAACCCGAGTTTTCAGAGTCTTTCCTCGACACGTCACTTATTTGCAATTCAGTTTTCGTAATTTGTTTGCGTTATAACATGTGTATGATTGCTGCATTAAGGTTGTGATTGCTAATATAGTTTTGTTGTATGTGATTGTTAATATGGATGTGTTATGTGTAGTTGTTATTATAACCTAGGACTAGTTATTATAACACCTTACCCGACGAAACATAGTTGATACCTTACCCGACGAAACATAGTTGATGTCACATGTCCGACGAAACAGCTTGTGCCATGAAACTTCTATGGGATTTCGTCGGCACCTACTCGACAAAACTCCTTGCCACCTACTCGACGAAACTCCTTGCCAAATGGGCTTCGGCCCAAGATGGTTGCGACCCATATGCTTGTGCTTAAAACTGTTACGTAAACAAAGAAACCCTACTCCTCTTCGAAAACACGACGGCAGTGGCAGACCCCCCCCCCCCTCGAAGTCGCTTATTCTTGGGAACTTATCCTTTGGTGCTTAGTTCATACATTGTCGGGTAAGTATATTCATAACGATTTCGTTTCCATCTGACTACGAGTAATTGCATGGAATGTGTTGTTAAGTATGTCGCTGATCATGAGTTTTATGTGATTATATGATTGCTATTAATGTGTGGATTTATATGCTAGTTGTGATATCAAAGAATAAGTGGCCATATCAAACCATATGGTCGATTTAGAAGCTGGTGCTTTATGTTAATGAATAATTTAGGGTGGTTTGAGTATAAACAAATGATAAGCAACGGAGAAAAGGTTATTTGTTATCATGAATAGGATGTTACCTGATTAGGTTTGGGTTTGTATGAACCCTAATGTTCAACAGAATCATGTTATTATGTTTCGGAATTATGTACTCAATCTATGATCGTGATGAATATTGATGATAACAACAGGATTAGCGATTGATGATGTTGATTAGATGATTTGATCGGCTTGAGTAATACTGGAAACTGTTTGCTAAAATGGGTAACTGACCTCGACGAAACTTATGGGAGTTTCGCCATAAGCAACCTCGACAAAACACTAGAGGTGTTTCGCCATCTCTTGTAATGAATCATGGTGTTTCGCTGAGGTGCATGAATTGCATGAACTGTATGATGTCAAAATGAATTGCATGAACTGTATGATATCAAAATGAATTGCATGAACTGTATGATGTCAAATGAACTGTACGATGTGTATGATGTCAAATGAACTGTACGATGTGTATGATGTCAAATGAACTATGTGATGTGTAGGATGTTACATGAAACTGTAGCGAATAGGATAGTTGAATTATGAAAGTCTACCTGCTGCATGGTAATAATGTTAACCAGATGAGGACCTTGTCCTAACCCGTGTGAGTGAACAGTATATCTGTGAAGGTTGCAATGTGTCATGAGCAGGGGATGTAGAGTTGTTTTAGAACAAAACACTTGTTAGGATTGTGGTGCACGTTATGGATAAGTGTATTGCATGAACAGCTGTTACTAACTGCATGATGTTATGTGTGTGCTGTTTGAGAAACATGATAAAGGGATATGTGTTTAAGTATCATAAAACTGATTGTCAATGGTAACCATGATAGGATTGATTTGGGCAACTTGAAGATGTAACTAGTCTTACCGAGCAAATCAAGGTGAGTTCACTGCTCTTTTTCCAAGCATGCGTCCTGGGTTGGGGACATCTGCTAAACGTTCCAGGGAGGACTGCTAGGTAATTGGGTTTGACTGGAATGTTAAACCTGGGTTGTTGGTTAATACACGTCAAGATCTATCACTCAAGTCCCTCCTATCGATTGTTGCTTGTAGGGCAACGGGGTATTAGTTAGTAGCGCTACATAGGTTTGGCACCCTCACACCGCACCGAGGAGGTCGGGAGTGAACTAATGACCCCCATCTTGACCATTGCTTTGATAGAGGAAACGGGGTTTAGGGCAAATAATCTGGAGCCATCGGCGGTAAGCGTGTGATTAACTACATTAAATCATCGAATATGTGAAACGTTTTAATCTGGTAACTGGTATCTAAACACGTTAACAAAACTTTGAACTCACCAGCGTCGTCTGACACACTTGTCTGCATGCTTGCAGGTCTGTAGGTTTATATCATTTGGAACTTGCTGTCTGGGAGGTTGGAGTGGTCATGGGTCAAGCTACAAGGAATCACAAGACTAGTTTAATGGCTTTTATACACTCGAATTACGAAATTGTTAACTATTGTATATGCTTTCGTTGAGTAATAAATAATGTTTTATAACGCTTCGTTTTAATAAATGAAAGTTTAATTGATTTATTGTATTGAGTTCAATGTGATTGTTGGCTAAGATCCTGGTACGTCACACGTTTCGCGGTGTTTCCGCAAGTGGTATTTTGGGGTGTGACAATTTGGTATCAGAGCCACTGGTTATAGTGAACTAGGTTTTAAAACGTTTCTATAAAACCAGACTATAACCGAACAAGTTCTAAATATGACCATGACACTCAGCTCCAGACTGCAAGGTTCGTCTCTCGTATACTCATTGTACTGCGTAACTAGTGAACACTTACATATGATATTGCATGTGATTGCACGTTTAGCACAACAGTATGAATTCTTGTATTACTTGCATGTGTTATATGACTGATAGGGTGGTATTTCCCTAAATATTTGTGTCTCACATTTCGTGATGCCCTTTGTTTGTTACTTGAGTTTGAGGAACCATTTGACATGAGTTAGGAGGAGCTGAGATGAGCATGCAAATAACAATATTATTGTGGGTGCACACATAATAATAATGTGGGGTGCATGCGAGTCCCAGTGAGGCTTAACAAGTGAAAAAAGGGGTTCCGTTTCGTTATTTGATCGATGTGAAACACAACAGTCTATAGGAGTCATAGTAGTGATTGTCTCCTACTCGAATGTGATCTTTTCTATACCCTTTAAAACCTTTCAAATCTCGATGCTATCGAGTATTATCTGAACACCCATCTGAACGCCTAGCGAACTGTGTAGAATGTTAGGTGCTTGTTCGAACATCCCTGAGTTGGATGTTGCAACGACAATCATTGGTCTATACCTTTCTCACCTTTCTTCGTTTACTGGAACTTAACGTATTGACGTCTTAGACCCTGAAGTGCGATCACTTCTGCAACGCTTTGGAAACAGACCGTGTATAACTCTGTTAACTTGTAAGAACGATGGACAAGATGGTAAATGTAGTACTTTACCGACTTCGGCATATGAACGACCCTAGTTACTGGCAACGAACATCAGCGATTTAGCTCCAAACGAATCCTTAACCCTAGTCAACGACTTATGGGAGCCAACTTTTACGAATCAATCGGGACATAAATGATGACAACCGCCCATGATGTGGAATGTGTAACTGCCAGCACAACGAGTAGCGCCTTAGAACGTGGCACGGAATGTGAAAATATGGACATTGTTAGTGAAAGATCGCAGGACTCCGTTTTGAGCAACGACATTAGAAGCAACAATCACGATGACAGCAAGGTACTCGCGAATCATGACTTCCGGTATGGAAATGATGGTGGCTTCAACAGGGAATGGCCAATGTTAAGGCAAGACGCCAACAACCCAGGGAGCAATAATAGTTTTGGGAATTCTAGTAGCAGTAGCAACAACACTGGATGTGGTACTCGTGAAGGACATTTAGGATTGGCGTGGGCGACGCCAGGATTATAACAACATGGTGGCATACACGTTCTTAGTAACTAATCGCTCCGTCACTGTTTTGCTTAACCCTGATGCTTCTTGAAACCGAACCTGCTGTGGAATCGGCTGATGACAAGTCAACTGAAACCTTATATGATTGTTGGAATGCGAACTCGACCTTGTGGGGCAAGTGTTCGACGTCGACCTTCCTTCTACTACCCTTGACAATTTTGATGCAGTAGTTAGGGTGGATTGGTTATTCAGATATCGCGCAGATATACCCTGTAAGAAGGTAGTTTTGCGTATCCTTCTCCCTAGTGGAGGACTGTTGTCTGATCTAAAGCGTCAGAGGGGTGCAAGGATTAGCGCCATTCCAGCTATGAGGACCCAGAAGTGTCTACGGAGGGATGACCCCGCTATGTTGGCAACCGTTTTCGATGATAAGGCTAAGGAAAATAGGATCGAGGATCCACCAATTGTTTGTGACTCATCTCAGTGTGCTATTCGAGGAACTTTCAAGTTTACCTTCACAGCTGTTAGTCAGAATCTCAATTGATCTCACGCCAGAGGCAGCTCCGAATACTCGTACTCTTACCGTCTTGCACCAGAAGGGTTGCAAGAACTGTATAAGCCACTACGAGAACTGTTGGACAGGAGTTTTGGCAGACCTAGTTTTCACTTTGGGAAGTCCCAGTTATATCCGTAAAGATAATCCTTTTTGTGTGTGTACTGATTATCGAGAACTCATCAAGGAGACAGTTGAGAACCGCTTGCCTCGACCATGTATTGACAACCTGTCGACTAGTTGCAAGGGACGAGCTTTCATTCGAGGATTGATTTACGAGCGAACTATTATCAGATGGAAGTCCAAGGGGAGAATGTTCTTAAAGCGGCTTATCAGACGCAATTCGGACATACGACTTTGTATTCCATGACCTTTGGGGGTAATCATCACACCAGTAGTTGTATGGATCATGTGAACCAACCATGCTATGGGATGACGTTTTGAATCCTTTCCAGGAGAAAAGAACATCATGGACAGCTTTGTATCTTATTTGAGAGATCCTGAGCGAAGAGCCACACTGCGTGAAGTCTTGATAAATGTAACTTCTGGATTCGAGAGGTACCCTTTTTGGGTCATATAATCAACGAAGTGGGAATCCCAACTCTGCAATGCACTGAGCATCGTCTTTACCCGAGGGTGCGGGTGATTCAGTGGTATATCATTATGGTTCGAATCAGAGTCCCAGTTACACGTCGACGCAACACGAGAGAGTGATGACGTACGTAATGGAGTTACAAAGAGGAACTGCACGACACACAACCGGCGGTGGAAACTGTGGTCTTTGGATTTACTTGGAGGCATTACTTGGACGGTAACGAATGCGTTACTTAGACCGATCACAAGGGCCTCCCGTGTACCCTGGTCTCGGAAGAGCTAAATCAGTTAATGGCGTCGTCGGATAGAACTTTTGGAGGATTATGATTGTGGAACTCGAACGTGTATGAGCTTTGCAGCTCACTATCGACTCTAACTTACCTGATCAGACTCGTTCTATTCAAACTAAAAAAAAACTAATGGGGGAGAATTTTCAAGTTGAGTCTATACGAGGCATGGAGGAGCAACTTTGGCAAAACGGACGATATTCACTACCTCATGGAACGAATGTGAATCTCATTTCACTACAACAGTACGGAAATTGTGTTGAGCAAAGCACACCGGCTTCGAAATTCTAGTCATCTGGGTTTTGATGAAAAATGTTTGGATCTGTAAATATTGTACTAATGATTGAGCATGAAAACCCACCTAGCAATCTATGTGTATGACATTTGACTTGTGGGAAAGTCAAGGAAAAGTACCAGGAACCGGCAACACCCATATGGAAGATGGAGCAGACTGCCATGAATTTTGTCACTAGTCTACTTACAACTCAAAATGAAAACAATAACACATGGGTGATCGTTGATCGCCTCATGTAGCCAGCGCACCTTCTTGCTGTCAAGGGAACTGACGAGTCTTCTCAGCTTGTGAATATTCCTCTGGGAGAGACAGCTTTTAGGCACGAGGTGCCAACTTCTGTTACCTTTGATTTTGAGCTATACCTGATTTAAGGCTGGCAATACGCAACACCCTTGGCTCACATCTAGACATGAGCATTACTTATCACTACAGGACAACCGAGCAGAGTAACGAACCATCTGGACACATGAAGACATGCTACGAGCATGTGCGTGATCGACTTTAGTAAACATCTGGGAAGGACACTTATCTTTGGGAGAAATCTATTGCAGCTGTTACCGTATTAGTATGCATACAGCTCTGTTTAAGGCATTGCATGGACAGTAACGCTAATCTCCTTGTTGGATTAAGGAGGGTGACAACCTAATCACAGACCCAGGACTTGTACTCGAAACTCTTAAAGATTGCTTGGATAGGAAATTGTTTGACGGCAACGCGTGACTTTCACGAAAGCTGATAAGCTTAGGAAACAATGGGAGTTTGCTGTAGGCGAACGCGTCATAATCGAAAGTCCCACCCTGGGAGGGTGTGATACGCTATAGACATTGTGGCAAGCTTAGTTTACGATATGTTTGGACATCCGAATCTCTGGAACGAATCGGTGACATGGCTCACAAACTTGAGTTAACTGACGTAATGGAATAACTTTCACGATGATATTTATACCTCGAATTTAAGGCAGTGTTTGTCCGATGAAACACTTGTGATACCTTTACCAGAGTCTGAGGTTATCGGACCAGTTGTATTTATCAGGGAATCTATCGAAAACATGGACCAAGAGGTCAAGGTTCGTTAGCATAAGTCATATGACAATTGTGAGAGTTCGTTGAAACTCAAGACATGGACCGGAGTTCATGTGGAAACGTAAAGATCTGTTAAAGCTCTAATATCCTTAATTGTTCAAGTGGTTGAACCAACTTTTGTGGTCATTGGCGAATTTCGGGACGAAATTCTCTTTCAAGTTGGGGATGATGTGGTACCCGGAAAAATCCACAGTCATCCTGATCTAACACCTTGCTGCTGGGGAGCACTTGTCTGGGATTGCTTATCAAATTTCAGGACGAAATTTCTTTCAAGTTGGGGATGATGTGACAACCCGAGTTTTCAGAGTCTTTCCTCGACACGTCACTTATTTGCAATTCAGTTTTCGTAATTTGTTTGTGTTATAACATGTGTATGATTGCTGCATTAAGGTTGTGATTGCTAATATAGTTTTGTTGTATGTGATTGTTAATATGGATGTGTTATGTGTAGTTGTGTTATGTGTAGTTGTTATTATAACCTAGGACTAGTTATTATAACACCTTAACCGACGAAACATAGTTGATACCTTACCCGACGAAACATAGTTGATGTCACATGTCCGACGAAACAGCTTGTGCGACGAAACTTCTATGGGATTTTGTCGGCACCTACTCGACGAAACTCCTTGCCAAATGGGCTTCGGCCCAGGATGGTTGCGACCCATATGCTTATGCTTAAAATTGTTACGTAAACAAAGAAACCCTACTCCTCTTTGAAAACACGACGGCAGTGGCAGACCCCCCCCCCCTCGAAGTCGCTTATTCTGGGAACTTATCCTTTGGTGCTTAATTCATACATCGTCGGGTAAGTATATTCATAATGATTTCGTTTCCATCTGACTACGAGTAATTACATGGAATGTGTTGTTAAGTATGTCGCTGATCATGAGTTTTATGTGACTATATGATTGTTGTTATTGTGTGGATTTATATGCTAGTTGTGATATCAAAGAATAATCGGCCATATCAAACCATATGGTCGATTTAGAAGGAGGTGCTTTATGTTAATGAATAATTTAGGGTTGTTTGAGTATAAAAAATGATAAGCAACGAGAAAAGGTTATTTGTTATCATGAATAGGATGTTACCTGATTAGGTTTGGGTTTGTATAAACCCTAATGTTCAACAGAATCATGTTATTATGTTTCAGAATTATGTACTCAATCTATGATCGTGATGAATATTGATGATAACAACAGGATTAGCGATTGATGATGTTGATTAGATGATTTGATCGGCTTGAGTAATATTGGAAACTGTTTGCTAAAATGGGTAACTGACCTCGACAAAACTTATGGGAGTTTTGCCATAAGCAACCTCGACGAAACACTAGAGGTGTTTCGCCATCTCTTGTGACGAATCATGGTGTTTCGCTGAGGAGTATGAATTGCATGAACTGTGTGATGTCAAAATGAATTGCATAAACTGTATGATGTCAAATGAATTGCATGAACTGTATGATGTCAAATGAACTGTACGATGTGTATGATGTCAAATGAACTGTACGATGTGTATGATGTCAAATGAAGTATGTGATGTGTAGGATGTTACATGAAACTGTCGCGAATAGGATAGTTGAATTATGAAAATCTACCTGCTGCATGGTAATAATGTTAACCAGATGAGGACCTTGACCTAGGGGTGAGCAATTAACCACCATAACCGATAACCGAACCATAACCGACCCACTAATAACCGATAACCAATATAACCAATGGTTATGGTTATGAAACTTTGTATAACCGCTCAATCGGTTATGGTTATGGTTATGAAGCTTTGGTTAACCGATATAACCGAAACCGAACCGAACTTGTGATGTTAACTTTACATAATGGATTTGTGTTTTACAAAACCATATAGAGGGTTTTTAGTAAGATAAAAATATGTTAGTAACAAAATGATCTTGTTATAGATGTTATTTATTTTGAAAAAGAACTAAGGTGTTATGGCCATAATTGTTTTTGTTTAAGAATTACCTTATTAAAAAGAACCCTAAATCGGTAGTTTAACCAAAAAGTTTAGTCTCCGTTATCTTATAAAATATGCTCAAGCTAAGTTCAAATGGTGCACAACCCTATTTATTTCAAACCTTGCTTGGTTACTTAACCGAAATTAACCAAAACCGAACCATAACCGACTTCATAACCGATTAACCGTAACCGAAGTTTGGTTATGGTTATGGTTACCAAAACTCAATAACCGAACTAGCGGTTATGGTTATGGTTAATAGTAAAAACCGAACAAAACCGACCCATGCACACTCCTACCTTGACCTAACCCGTGTGAGTCAACAGTATATCTGTGAAGGTTGCAATGTGTCATGAGCAGGGGATGTAGACTTGTTTTAGAACAAAACACTTGTTAGGATTGTGGTGGCACCTTATGGATAAGTGTATTGCATGAACAAGTGTTACTAACTGCATGATGTTATGTGTGTGCTATTTGAGAAACATGATAAAGGGATATGTGTTTAAGTATCATAAAACTGATTGTCAATGGTAACCATGATAGGATTGATTTGGGCATCTTAAACATGTAACTAGTCTTACCGAGCAAATCAAGGTGAGTTCACTGCTCTTTTTCCAAGCATGCGTCCCGGGTTGGGGACATCTGGTAAATGTTCCGGGGAGGAATGCTGGGTAATTGGGTTTGACTGGAATGTTAAACCTGGGTTGTTGGTTAATACACGTCAAGATCTATCACTCAAGTCCCTCCTACCGATTGTTGCTTGCAGGGCAACGGGGTATTAGTTAGTAGCGGTACTTAGGTTTGGCACCCTCACACCGCACCGAGGAGGTCGGGAGTGAACTAATGACCCCCATCTTGACCATTGCTTTGATAGAGGCAATGGGGTTTAGGGAAAATAATTTGGAGCCATCTGCGGTAAGCGTGTGATTAACAACATTAAATCATCGAATCTGTGAAACGTTTTAATCTGGTAACTGGTATCTAAACACGTTAACAAAACTTTGAACTCACCAGCGTCGTCTGACACACTTGTCTGCATGCTTGCAGGTCTGTAGGTTTATATCATTTGGAACTTGCTGTTTGGGAGGCTGGAGTGGTCATGGGTCAAGCTACAGGGAATCACAAGACAAGTTTAATGGCTTTTATACACTCGAGTTACGAAATTGTTAACTATTGTATATGCTTCCGCTGAGTAATAAATAATGTTTTATAACGGTTCGTTTTAATAAATGAAAGTTTAGTTGATTTATTGTATTGAGTTCAATGTGATTGGTGGCTAATATCCTCCGTGGCGGATCTAGGAATTTTTTCCGGTGGGTTCACTGTTTTTAGATGCTTCAATTTCATAGACCGTACATAAAAATCTTCAGGTCGGTTTAATGGTTCGGGTCAGGTGAGGTTTAAAACATAATAAACAAATCCATATGTTTGTTATGTTCTGTTTTTACTAGCTTCCATTAAGTTTGTATCTTTGTTCTACTTAAACAAGTTGGGATAGTTTATATTCATTCAACTTATTACACACGTTAAATTAACCAAAAACACTAACAAAACCACATCATTTGTAGGCATCTTCCTATTAGCTTAGCTAGTGGGTACTCAACAAGCATATGAGATTCATAGCCATACAAAACACATTTTACAGGATCTAACAACCCGAATCAATATTTGTTAACAAGGATTTATATATTCAAACTCAAAGCATTATCATTTTCTCTATATATTTCAAAAATGATGTAAATCATTATGAATTTCAGTTTTCACAGTAGGGACCATTAAACAATATGTATAGGAGCATTAAAATAAGTAACACAAGCATTCGGTATAGAATCTGAAATTTCCGTAACTTAACTATATGTTTAACTCAAAACTGACATAAGCAAATAAATAATGCCAAAATAAAAAAAATATATATATAACCATCTGTTCTACTAAAAAAAATAATGCCCAAATGGTTTTGAAAGACATAACAAACATAACTTAATTACACAACGGTAGGGTAACAAAGTAAAATTTTCTCACAATTAGAACTTATTGCAGCTTTATTTCCTACTGATATGGCTAAGCAAGTTGTATTTGAATTACCCAAAATGTGTGTTTTAACTTTAAACGGATTTGAATTGTATTTGAATTACCCTAAATGCGTGTTTTAACTTTAAACAGATTTGAAATAAAAAATAAACAAAAAAAATTACAAAAAAAAAGATGGAAACAGGACTCGAACCCGGGATTCTTTGGGGGAAACAAGAGGTTTATTCGACTGAACCAAGCTTGTTATTTGGGTATGGGTTCACCTTTAATAAAACTTATGGGTTCACTCCAGTTTACTCTATATAATATCTATATAAATTTCGAAACGCAATGGGTTCGCGTGAACCCGTTCCGACCAATGTAGATCCGCCCCTGAATATCCTGGTACGTCACACGTTCCGCGGTGTTTCCGCAAGTGGTATTTTGGGGGTGTGACACACGTTCTTTTTGTTATATAAAAGTTCTATAAATTCTCATGACGAGTGTTAGCGGATCCCCCTTGACTCCATTTGGTTCTACCCTACACATGTTTTCCGACATTTGACTAGATACAAATGTAATCTAGTGTAAAACAAAAGAAAAACGAGCCAATTATTAGATTTGTTGGGGTAGTAACTAACGCTACAGGCGGCAAAAATGGGAGTGCAGCTGATTTGAGTTACGCTCAATTTGCAACAAAGCCTTTAATGGGACTCGAACCCTAAATCTCAAGGGGAGGGACGTTTCTATGCACACATCATGATACCACTCGGTTATAAGCCCTTTGGTAGGAGTTGTAAATAGCCGAAGGAGTGGCAAATAGCTGAGTAATCTGATTACTAAAGATTGGTAGGAGTTGCAAGTAGCCGAGTAATCTGATTACTTATACAAAACACATTCTTCTCTAACATGATAAGTCACTAAAAGAGAGAGCTCGTCCTATATATATACAGGTCTGTGCAACATTTCCACGATAAATGTAATCCGGATTGAGGCCTTGAGTTGACGGTACCATTTATGATGAGTTTTCACAAAATGTTACACTGCATTCGAATCCAAAATAGTTGGTAGGTTGTTGGATCATATGCTTCATATTATGCTGTTGATTCAGACAAACGGATATTGAGTTCGAGCCAAGTTTACCCGAGCTCGAGTCTAAAGTAAAGTTCACTTAACTAACAAGTTTGAGTTGGACTTGAAACATGGAGATTAGTTAGACTTGTGATCCTAAATAAGCCAAGTTTACCCCGAGCTCGAGTCTAAAGTAAAATTTCTATATTTTTAGTGTAAGATATATTTAATTTTACATACCAACAATGGGGTGTTTGGATGTGCTAATCCACGCCTTCGCTAAGGCCTCCTCCTTGATCATCATCCACGGTTTTGCCTTCGCTTTCGAAGGTTGATTTTGGTCAACCGCCACTTGCTTCTGTTAGAAACACAGATGAAATGAACCAACTGATAAATTCACACAATCAAATATACCAATGAGATGAACCAGTCATCACAGTTATACAAGAATCAAAAGATCTCCAGTAGGATGATCAATACAAACAAAACCTAACACTCACGAATGTAACGTGTGAGTGACAGGGAACCAGACAGACAGCCAAGAAGAGGTGCACGAGAGAAGAAGAGGATCGAGTGCACTGATCTCTAGAACCTTCAGCCTCTTATAAGGGACATAACCCTAAAAACAGCAGCAACCCACAAACGGCTATAAGCCCAATCTGGAAAGCCCATCAGCAAGGAAGCCCGAGACAAGGATAAGCCCAAAACACCAAACACCAAACCTCAAAGAGAAACATAAATAAAGGATTAGAAAGGAGAAAATAATAGAAATAATAAAGCATTTAAACTGTATTTTTAACATCCCCCCCCCCCCAGTTTAAATGTGTAAAGAGATTAGTGATTCCCAATGACTTAAACAATTCGGAATGATCATTCGGTAGCAAGCCTTTAGTTAACATGTCGGCCAACTGATGCTCAGATTTGACTCCCATAGTTTTAACTAAACCTGAAGCTATTTTTTCGCGTAAGAAAAAAAGGTCAACTTCAAAATGTTTTGTCCTGTCGTGAAAAACTGGATTGGCAGCAATAGATAAGGATGTTGTATTGTCACATTTCAGCACAACAGGAATGTTCACATCCACTTTCAATTCCCTTAACACGTTTATTAACCACAGAACTTCACATGTAGCACTGCACATGGACCGATACTCAGCTTCAGCGGATGATCTTGAAACAACACTTTGTTTCTTGCTTTTCCAAGAAATCAAAGAGTTGCCAAGAAAAATGCAAAACCCCGTGACTGATCTACGGGTATCAACACATTTGGCCCAGTCCGAATCTGCAAAGGCAGTTAGATGAAAGGTACTTCCCTTTTTGAACAAAATACCGGTAACAGGAGCACCCTTTAAGTATCTTAAAAGTTTGAAGGCAATTTGTGTATGTGCCGCAGTCGGCTTATGCATGAATTGAGACAGATAGTGAACGGAATATGCAATGTCCGGTCTAGTGTGAGATAGGTAAATTAATTTACCTATCAATTTTTGGTATTGAGTGACATCGACGGTTTTAGAATCTTTCGTAGTTAATTTTGTCGAAACATGATTTTGTTCTATGGGACAGCTAGTGGCCTTGCTCCCACTCATCCCATATTCGTTTAATAGATCCATGCAGTATTTTCTTTGGGTGAGACAAATACTATCATTAACCCGAATTACTTCTATTCCAAGAAAAAAACTTTAGTAAACCAAGATCTTTGATTAAAAACTCAGTTTTCAAAAGGTTCTTAATCTTATTTATCTCATGTTCACAGTTACCAGTTAGCACAATATCATCAACATACACCAAAAGAGCAATAAAAATAGTTTTTTCAGACTTAATAAACATGGAATGATCACATTTGGATTGAACAAAGCCAAATTCTACCAAAGCTTGAACAAGTCTTTCATTCCACATTCGTGGAGCTTGTTTTAAGCCATATAATGACTTGTTTAACTTACAAACTTTATTTTGATTTTCAACTTTTAACCCTTCGGGAAGAGTCATATAAACTTCTTCCCTAAGGTTTCCATAAAGGAAGGCATTATTTACGTCAAGCTGATATAGAGGCCAGTTGTTTTGAACAGATAGACTAATGACACACCTTACGGTAACCATTTTAACGACAGGAGAGAAGATCTCCTCAAAGTCAATACCCTCTCGTTGATTGAAGCCTTTAGCAACAAGTCTGGCTTTAAACCTATCAATTTCACCCGTAGATTTGTATTTTACTTTAAATACCCATTTACACCCAATGGGTTTTTTATCACTTGGGAGATCAACAATATCCCAAGTGTTGTTTTTATATAGAGCACACAATTCATCATTCATAGCATCAATCCATCATTTATCCTTAAGGGCATCTTTATAATTGCAAGGTTCAGAGACTTTATTAATATTAGCAGCGAAACAAACATTTTCACAAGGCAAGTTAGAGTAATTAACTACCTTATCATAGCTATATCTAGCATTACCAACGACAAAGTCATCAAACTTTTTTGGAACAGAAGTAGATCTAGAGGATCTTCTAGTGGTTTGAGTACCCTCAGGAAGGTTTGACACATCATTAACACTACTTGACTCAGCCCTCACAGGACCAGTTTCAACACTTATAGACTCACTACTCTAAGACAAGTCATCCGTCCCTGATGACTGCTGAGTATCGCTATCAATGGTAGATTCAACTTCATCACTGTGTTGCTGAGTCACAGTAGTTGAATCAATAGAACCCTTCTCTTCATCATCGGGATTTATATCACTTGAAATATCAAAGTTATCAAAAAAATTTAACAGATTTAAGTTGTTTGGATTGTGTAGATCAGGGCAGGAGTCATTTTTAAAGGGAAATACAGTTTCATGAAAACTGACGTCCCTTGAAAAAATGAACTTCTTTTGATCTAGACTCCAAACTTTATATCCCTTTTTAAAATTTAAGTATCCCATAAAAACACACTTCTCAGCTCTTTCTTCAAATTTATCAGAATTATCTAAAACAGTGAAAAAAACATAGGCAGCCAAAAACTTTCAAGTGATCAAGAGAAGGTTTAAAGCCAAATAGCATTTCATAAGGGGAACAACCACAAAGCACAGAAGAAGGAAGCCTGTTAATCAGGTAAGAGGCAGTCAGCACACATTCAGACCAATACTTAAGAGGGACTTTAGACTGAAACAATAAAGCTCTTGCAATATTTAACAGGTGTCTATGTTTCCTCTCCACAACCCCATTCTGTTGTGGAGTATATGTGCACGAAGTTTGATGAATAATTCGCCTTTGTTTAACAAAAGCACACATTTGAGAATTAATAAATTCTGACCCATTATCACTCCTAAAAACCTTGATATTTACCTCAAATTGAGTTTTAGCCAGATTATAAAAACTTTGTATATTTTCGAAAACCTCAGATTTTGATTTCATTAGATAAACCCAGACAGACCGGGTAAAGTCATCAACTATGGCGAGGAAATACTTGTACCCTTCTATGCTAGTGACTTTGTATGGCCCCCATACGTCAAGGTGAACAAGGTCCCCAACTTTAGTTGATTTGTGGTCACTAAGAGGAAAATGAACCCTATGTTGTTTAGCTTTGTGACATATGTCACAAGGTTTAATCTCATTAGAGTCAAGCTTGATTTGTAAAACATTTAACACCTGTTCAGCAGGATGACCTAGTCTAGAATGCCAGAGCTTTATATTTTCGGTCTTACTTAAACAGGAAAAACCAGAACTGATAGAGTTACCACTAAAATACAGACCCTCAGTCTGTTTACCAGTCACCAGTGTTTTCTTTGAGCATAAATCCTGAATATAGCAAGAATTTTCATCAAATATTACTCTAAGCTTATTGTCCTTAGCTAATTTATACACAAAAATGAGATTCACACAATATTCAGGAACAACAAAGACATCTTTTAGAACCACAGAATCTGGCAATTTAAAATAGCCCATTTGTGTTACTTTAGCATCAGTTCCATTAGGATGTTTAACAGTAATATTATATTCAGACACATCAACAAGATTAAACATGTTGTTGTTGGTCATAACCATATGTTGGTTTTCACCAGAATCTATTATCGAGTTCAGATTCTATGTTGAGAAACTTTTTGAATTAAAACAGAAGGTGTTTTTGTAGCAATCAGAAGAAAAGGGGTTAAAACATTTACCTCCTACATTGGATTTACTCGTGTCCTCAGTTTTATTTTCATTCTGCATCCCTAGCAACTTAGAAAACTAATCAGCAGTCAAAGAGTTCAAGGAATTAGCACTTTTATCATTCACAGAGTCATTTATAGAGGAACTAGTACCACTACTGGTAGAGTTGTTGGACCTAGTCCACTGATGATTATTTGGTTTTTGCCTATAATTTGAAGGATACCCATGCAGTTCAAAGCATTTATCAATAACGTGTCCAATCTTGTTGCAATGGGAGCACTTAAGATTTTGATTAGGACCTTTGTTAATTTTTATTCTTATTATCACTAAAGTTATTTGTTTTTGCAACAAATCCAACATTTGGAATTTTTGAAACATTATTTGATCCCCTATGGGATTCTTCTCTAGAGATAATAGAAAAAGCAGTTTTGATAGTGGGTAAAGGGTCCCTTGTCAACAGATTGGTTCTAACAGGTTGATAAATGTCATCTAATCCCATCAAAAACTGCATAAGCTTGATTAATTGATTTAATTCATTAAACTTAGTAGAGGAATTGCAGGTGCAAGCAGGTAATTGAAGCATGACATCAAATTGTTTCCACATTGTGTTAATCTTATGATAATACTCAGAGACACTAGCACCATTTTGACTCACAGAGTTGATCTTTTGAAACAGACTAAACACAACAGAACCATCAACTTTATCATAAGTGTCTTTTAAATCATCCCAAACTTCAGATGCAAGTCTAGAGTAAACTTTTCCAACATATAATTCTTTAGAAACAGAGTTCAAAATCCATGTTAACACAATAGAATTGCATCGGTCCCATTGACTAGCTAGAACATCGTCAGTTTTAGATTTAACACAGGTGCCATCAATAAAACCTAACTTGTTTTTAGCCATTAGTGCAAGTTTCATAGCATTTGACCACACCACGTAGTTTTCAGTTCCTTTCAATTTTATATTGACAACAGTGAGACCACTAGAGTCACTGGCATGGAGATATAAAGGATCACTAGCATCAAGCTTACTAACCAAGGTGACAGATGACTCAGACTTATTACCCATTTAAGCAGATAAAACCAATCTGTAACACAAGAACAGAAGCAAGTAACACAGAAGCAGGCAACACAATAAGAAAAAAACACAGTCAGTAGATAAGAGCAGACAAAACCATCAAACACATATGCAATAATAAAAGGACCGGCAAAGCCTGGACAGAGGTCCGATCAGAGGTTCGTCACTCAAGGTGCCTCCGCAGACGTTATCCAGGGAGCCACAACACGACTGACCAACTAAATGCAACAGAGTGTACCCTCTCTGTGTCCCAATATCAAACCGGTCTTGCCTAAAACCCGGTATCAAGATGCCTAGACTCAAACAATCAAATGATGCAAGGAAAAGTAAAAAGGAAGAGATCGAACGAACTCACAGCGGGTGCAATAAACTCCGACGGATCAGGCTTGTAACCTTCACTTAGGGTTACAAGATTCTGATCAGAGAACAAGCACAAGATATATTGGTTTGCCCTATAGAGGGACCAATGAGAGTCTTCTCCGAGAGTAACACAAAAGCCCAAATGCTAGGGTTTCAATCTTCGAGATTAGATCCGTCTCCAGGAAGTCAAAAAGGCTTCAAAAACAGAAAAACCCCAAACCCTAGAAATTAGGGTTTCAATCTTCACGATCAGCGGCGAGACCAGATATAGAGCAGCGGAAGAGCACCAGAGCACTGTCTTAACCTCGGGGCTCTGATACCATGTTAGAAACACGGATGAAATGAACCAAGTGATAAATTCACACAATCAAATATACCAAAGAGATGAACCAGTCATCACAGTTATACAAGAATCAAAAGATCTCCAGTAGGATGATCAATACAAACAAAACCTAACACTCACGAATGTAACGTGTGAGTGACAGGGAACCAGACAAACAACCAAGAAGAGGTGCACGAGAGAAGAAGAGGATCGAGTGCACTGATCTCTAGAACCTTCAGCCTCTTATAAGGGGCATAACCCTAAAAACAGCAGCAACCCACAAATGGCTATAAGCCCAATCCGGAAAGCCCATCAGCAAGGAAGCCCGAGACAAGGATAAGCCCAAAACACCAAACCTCAAAGAGAAACATAAAAAAAGGATTAGAAACGAGAAAATAATAAAAATAATAAAGCATTTAAACTGTATTTTTAACAGCTTCCTTTTTTTACCTTTAGATGATTGCGGTTGCGTCTCCGGAACGATTTCAATGTCGTCTTCAACGGGTTTCGCATCATCATGGTTTGTAACGATTGCATTTGTTGCATTTGCGAGAAAGCGTTCGGAGATTGTTGAAAACCCACAAAAGCATCACTACTACAGAAATAGGCATTTGCTACGGCCAAATCCGTAGCAAACACCCTTTCTGCTATGAATTTGCTACGGATTTGGTTCGTAGCTACAAGTCCCGTCTGGAATTTATTTGCTATGAACTTTAGCTACAGACATTATGTTTGCGACGAATTTAGCTACAAAAAATGGCGCAGTATTTTAACCACGAATTTGCTATGAAGAAGGTTGCTACGAAATTTCGCTATGGATTTTTAGCTACGGATGTTTTTAACTTCGATTGCTTTTAGCTACGGTTGTTTTTAGCTACGGATACTTATAGCTACGAAAAATTTTAGCTACGAATGTTTTTAGCTACGGATACCTTTAGCTATGGTTATTTTTAACTACGGAGTAGTTTTGCTACGAATGGGTTGGCTATGATAATTTGCAATGTTTTTGCTACAAAATTTAACTACGAACTTGCTATCGTTTGGCTGCGAGGTTTTGCTACCTTTTGCATTTTTCTTGCTACGTTTTTTGCTATCGGCTTTGCTACAGACTTTAGCTACAAATTCACTATAATTTGGCTACAAAAATTTGCAGGCTTTTGCTACGATTCTGCAACAAAATTTAGTTACGAATTTCACTTGAATTTGCTACGGATATAGCTATCGATTTAAGAACGTCTTTGCAACAAATTTAGCTACGCTATTTGCCTGGAATTTTTCAAATAAACTCTTTTTTTATATTGTTTTCTATTTTTCCTTTATAAATATTATATTCAAGTTTCATAAATATAAAAATCTGAAACTAAAAATGAATACTTAAACCATATAACATAATAATTCAAACATAACAATAAATATTAAAAACTCATACTAAAGATCCAAATCATTCAAACATAACTGAATGCAACACGATAAACATCCAAACACTTCAAACATAACCAAACCTAACACGATAAAAATCCAAATTATCTAAAAGCAATACAATAAAATTCAACGCATTTTAAGTTGGTGGCGGGTTTTGTGACAACATTTGAATTTTCTCATTCATTTCGGCATACAACCTCGCGCCTTCTTCAATTTTCTCGATCATAGCATGTTTCTCTACCTTATCTTGTTCCAACTCCGCTATTTTTTTCTTCATCCGTTCCGCCTATAACATCAAAAGCAAAAATAACCCGTTAATATCCATTATGACAGAAAATTGAGAGGATGACCAACTCGGTTCCATTGAAGGATAGTAGCCGGGCACATCAAAAAGGTTCGGGTTTAGGTTGTTTGGGTTGTATGGATCCATGGTAAAATTAGTAGAAGAATGTTTATAAAAAAGTAGAAGAGTTTTTTTTTTTAAAGTTGAGAGAGAGATTGGGTTGAAGTGAGTAAAAAATGGGGTGTTTGGGTTGTATTTATAAAAAAGTTTATTAAATTTTGTGGTTTTTTGAATTATGGTCGTTAGCTTTGAATTAGGAATTTAAATTTTTTTTTTTTGTTTTCCAACGGTCATGCATGCCAAACGGTCACTTTTTTTTGTCTTATATGCTCGTCCTCAACGTCATCGGGGCGACAAATACGACGGTACCAGGGGGGATGGTTTTTGGGTCAGCGACGGGCCACGACCAGCCAAGCCTGATATAAAATATACTAAAATATACTAAATGGGCCTGGGTCATGTTGAACATAAACAGTTAGTTATTTATTTCTTATAGTTAGTATGCCAAATATTTGTATTGATTAACATCACTTACGAGGTTTAATGTGTTAAAAATACACTTTTGTCTTCATTTGATCAGAGATAAAAAAAAAGTAAGAAAATAGCTAGAGACTGTTGTCTCCTTGGTTTAAAAAAAGCATGTCAAACATGTGAGATTATCTGGAACTAATATTCAATCGACGGGGTCGAAAACGTATATACCCAAAAATTTCTATAGAACCGGGAGGGGGGTCGAAACATATATACCCAAAAATTTCTATACGAAAACTACATATATAACACTACTGAGCAAAAAGTTCGGGGGGTCGGGCACGCCCGGCCCCTTCAAAGCTGCGCCATTGGTCACCAATAGGTTCAGTGGTAAAGTCGGTCACTAATTCTGCAACAGACCTTCGGGTCACGAAACAGTCATTAAAGTATTTCGTAAAGAGGTTTATTTATGGGCCATATATAGGCAATTTACACAAGGTAATGAGCAATTACAGGGGTGATAAAGAAGCTATTCTAGGACACAATCTTTGACAATAATTACAAATTTAACTTGAATATAATTTCCCTCCTAAGTGGTCCTGTTGACTTTATCATCTCTAATACGCCCCGCATGATGGAGGATCCGTCGGATACACCAATCTTGGATCGATTTTTGAGAAACGGCGCCCGAGATATCGGTTTGGTTAACAGTTCTTTAAGTGTATCTTGTGAGCTGACATGAAGAACCCGTAGAAGACCGATTGAGACATGTTCTCTGACAAAGTGATAGTCGAGGCAACGCATTTCATACATGATTGATATATCGAATTTGCACATAAGTACGTAGCGTATGTATTATCACACATTAATGTTGGTGTATGAGATGGTGAGACCAAGTTCGTAAAGTAAATGCTGAAGCCAGATAAGTTCAGCTGAGGCATTTGATAATGCTTTGTACACGACTTCAATAGACGAGCGCGAGATAGATTTTTGTCTCGTGGATTTCCATGAAACAATGCTGCTTCCAAGATATAGCAAGTAAGTCGTTGTCGACAATCCTGCATCATGAACCCCACCCCAATCCGAATCCGAGAACGCCGAGAGTGTGATAGGAGAATCACGATTTAGAAAAAGGCCATGATGGATGGTCCCTTTTAAATATCGTAGTACTCGTTTAAGGCTTGCTAATGCGTTTGTCGAGGTGCATGCATGAAATGAGATAACTTGTTGATGGTAAATGATATGTCTGCTCATGTAAAGGCTAAATATTGGAGAGACCCGACAAGTTTGCGGTAGGGATTAGGATCAACCGAAGAAGAGGAGTCATTGCTGGATAGCGACATCTTATGCACCATCCATGTGAAAGTGGTCACGAACATCTTGGATGTGCTGATGTTGAGAAAGAAAAAGACCCGTAGGAGTGGGAATGACCTCAACACCAAGGAAATGATGAAGCATGCAAAGATCATTAACCAATTTTTTTTTTTTTTTGCTAAGGGCGTCGACAAAGTTGTCAAGAAACTTAGTGTTATTACCTGTGAGAACTGTTGGGAATCAGACTTCATGGTTGCAGCGGAAGTGTGAGACATGGTTTGATTCTTGTTCGAGATTGAACCGAATTGAATATCCATGTTTTAGAGAGATGTATGGATGCAGGAAATTCAAACAGGGAATGATGGACAATTCGAGTGTAACTTGAATGTCTTGATAACCGGAACAGTTGCCGGCAAACAAGTATATATACATCATAGTTTTTGGCGGTTCAAGATGGTGGGAATAACTGCTCCAGCAGTTATTTAAAACACCCGCTTATCAAACCGAAATACATAGGTTATCATTCTTAATTCGAGTACATATCAGAAAATACTTATACAAGTTCAAATATATAAACATAATAAAGTTTAATAATACTTCTAACATAACCCCCTTAAACTTTAGTTATGTTTCTGAGCTTGCTCCATGACGCTCCTGTTGGCTTCTTCGACTGCCCTTCTTGTATGATTGAAGTTGAAACGCTTCCTTTTCTTTTGTAGATTCCAATCATCTTCACACTCGTTTCTGGTGAAGAGAGCAAAGTGGGCCGAAGCAGCAATCTCATTTTGAGCATCATCTGCACTTTTCCGTCTCACATGGCAGCCATGAGAGGAACCTTCTTCTTCATTCACCATCTCCTTGTCATACACTTTTCCTTGAACCATTTTAATATTGTAATAATACTCCAAGACGTCGAGATACATGGCATATATAATCCTCATGTAATCACCGTCTTGGTAATCAAATCCTAAATCTTTCGCTATCATCGGCCATAAATTTTCACTTGTGACATCCCGGTAGCCGCCGTGTCTTTCCACCAACACGTACAGGCCTAACAGATCTATTTTCTTCTTGTTCGGAGCATATGGAGGGACTGGTCTTGAAGATATTCCCATATAGACGTTCAGGAACCACTTCACCATTTCCTCGAATTTTGCCTCCAAAGTGTGTTTGTATTTGAATACAAACTCTTTATTGTCGATCATATCCAGTAAAGCTTTGCAGTCAGCGAATTCATGGAACTCCATAGCCTTGATGATCATCAAACTCCAATCCATCTCTTGTGAAGACAGATTCAACTCTTCGAAATAAGAGTTTAAGTATCGTTCCTTGAATTCATCATCAATAACACTTACATCAAGTATTCCCTGTTTTTTTTTGTTAAACCGATTTCTTCTTCCTTTGTCAGGCCATTCACATCGTTCACGGAATTATTTACCGGAGTTGAGAACATAGGATAGATTTTGGAAGTATCACCGGACTTATTGACGGTGTAGCCTTGCAACGTTAACTGATCCAACCTCAAAACGTTCCGGTCTAATTCCGGTGAGTAGAATACACTTTGTATTCTCATGATTTCATTGCTTGATTTAATTTCAACTGACCCAACCCCTCGAGTGAACAAGAAATTGTTTTCCCCAAAACGTGTGTCAACCCCAACAATGTGTTTAACACGTTTAAACACATTTAAGTTTTCGGCTATGATGTCTAAATACAGAACTAACGTACCAGATGTCGCTCCATAGCCCTCCCTCAGTACCGACAACAATCATCTCTGGATGATCATTGATCACTCCTTCTTGTTTCTGTATTCCTATGTTCACCGCCTGTTGAATTAGTTGGGTTGCCTCGTCGTTTTCCTTTTTCTTGCAAGAATAAATCTGGTGCCCCGGTTGGTGACAATAATAACATACTCTTACTCGAGGAATTCGTTTGTCTTTGTCGTTCTTCTCGTCTGTGCAGTGTTGACATGGCAACAAAGTGGAAGTGGGTTTAATCTCGGTCTTCTTTCCCAACGATGCTCTGATACCACTATGTTGGGAATCAGACTTCATGGTTGCAGCAGAAGTGTGAGACATGGTTTGATTCTTGTCGAGATTGAACCGAATTGAATATCCATGTTTTAGAAAGATGTATGGATGCAGGAAATTTAAACAGGGAATGATGGACAATTTGAGTGTAACTTGAATGTCTTGATAACCGGAACAATTGCCGGCAAACAAGTATATATACATCATAGTTTTTGGCGGTTCAAGATGGCGGGAATAACTGCTCAGGCAGTTATTTAATACACCCGCTTATCAAACCTAAATACATAGGTTATCATTCTTAATTCGAGTACATATCAGAAAATACTTATACAACTTCAAATATATAAACATAATAAAGTTTAATAATACTTCTAACAAGAACGTTATCATCTACATAGACCATGAACAAGTGACCTCATGGTGTTTGTAAACGAAGAGTGAGGAATCGGCAAGAGATTTGGTAAATCCTGATTGTAGAAGGAAATTTGTGAGCTCCATATACCAAGCTCTAGGAGCTTGCTTTAAGCCATATAAAGACTTTTTTAGCTTGCAAATGTGGTTTGGAAATCGAGTATGAACATAGCCCGGTGGTTAAGCCATAAAAACGCCCTCATGAAGTGTGCCATGGAGGAAGGCGTTGTTGTCGTCAAGTTATAGCATAACCGCCAATTTTTGGAGAGGGCAATGGAAAGAATAGTACCAATGGTGAAAGGTTTTGTAACGGGGCTAAAGTTGTCAAAGTAGTCTTTCCCATATTGTTCGAGAAAGCCTTTAGCTATGAATTGCACCTTGTATTTGGAGATGGATCCATCTGAGTTGAGTTTGACACAGAAGATCCATTTGCAACCAATGGGAGGTTGAGATGTCTTGGGAACAAGCTCCTAAGTTTGGTTTTGCAAAAGAGCATTAAAATCAACATCCATTGCATGACGCCATTTTGGATCTTTTAAAGCTTGGTTGTGGGTTGTCAGTTTAAGGGTAAAGGGTGGGCGGAATAGGGTGATGAGTAGTCGTATTAACAAAGTTATTATTAAAATATTTTTGGTTTGGTTTACGAGTACATGGAGGCGGGGAGTTTTGTGAAGTAAGATTAGGTCCAGTCATGGAGGGAAGGGACGAAACAAGAGGGGACAAGGTTGGAATGGAATTGGCTGAGGTGGTTAGCGAAGGGCGTGAGGAGGGTGTTTGGTTGTGTGGGGTTAATGTAGAATATGTAGGCATTAGGCTAGATAGAAATTTATGGTAAGGAGGTGGGGTCAATGGTATGCATGAAATTTGATAAGGTGAAGTGATCAATGGGTTGCATGGGTAGAAGGAATTGCATGCACAGATGAGGTGGTAGCGGTTAATGAGGTAATGACATCAGCAGGTTGCATGTTGGGAGGGGCATGGACAGAAGTAGATGAAGGCATGTAGGCAACATCATTAAGATTAAGAAATTTGTTAGCACTAGGAAATGGTAAAAAAGTGGAGATATCATTTTTATATGGAAATATATGTTCTACAAATTCCATGTGTCGAGAGAGGTAGAGTTGGTGAGACGTTGGGTCATAACATTTGAAAGCCGATTTAGAAGTGGAGTAACCAAGGAAGATGCATTTTAGAGAGCGATGATGAATTTTTTAGTAGGCGTAAGGACGTAGCCACGGGAACCAAAGACACCTGAAAGATTTAAGTTTCAAGTAACTAGGTGATGTTTTGTACAACCGATCATAAGGGGAATTGTGGTCAAGGATTGGTGTAGGCAATCGTTTGATAAGATGAACCGCGGTTTGAAACGCATGAGACCAAAATGTGAGTGGAAGTTTGGCATGGTCTAGTAAAGATAAACCCATCTCGACGATGTGTCTATGGCATCGTTCGGCAATCCCATTTTGTTCCGGAGTATGTGGTGGAGTGGTAAAGTGGGATATACCATGTTGTTGAAGATATGAAATAATTCCAATGAATTTGCCTCCATTATCCCTAAGTAACGCCTCGGTTTTTCTAACTTTCCTTATTTAGCAAGTTTATTGTACTTTCTATGTATGGAAACTTGTATTCCCTTATATTCGTATTTCATTTCAAACATTGTAATCCGAGACTTGAATCATAATGAGAATCCTATCTTTTATGTACTTGTGTTATGCATTATTTATAAATACTTGATGATTATTCGTGTTACATACATACTTGATACCATTTACATGCAAATTCATGCATATTCATACTTATTATACATGTAAAATACATTTATACATTCTTTTATTTATGCACAACATTTATACATTGCATTTATACGTTGAAAACCATCAAAATCTAGCAAAATTGAACATTGGGCTTTTGGGCCTGGCACACTCGTGCGAATGGGCCTGGCCCAGTTCGTCCGAGTGCGCATCTGCACCAAATTGCCACTTCCACTCTATAAATATCAGCTCATTTCTTCACTTCCAAATCTTCAACACCCGAAATTCTCTCTCGGACCAACATTGAACAGATCACTTGGAGATATTCTCAGCCATTCCTAAGTGAGTATCTAGCTCGAAACATTTGATCTCCATCTATTTCTTCTCTTTTCTTCGGTTTTTTATCAAACTTTTACAAAGATTCTTCATAAATTCTGTTTGGTTTATCAAATCTGCCATGGCAGTAGATGAAAACACTCAACTCAGTTGAGGACTAAGATGGAAGTGAAGTTAATCTCTCAAAAAGCTTTTTACAAACTTCCTAAATTCGAACTCAGCTGGGTCTAAGGTTCTATGAGCTCACAAGCTAAGGAAATAGTTGTGGATTCAAGATTGAGCTAATTCCAGTTGATCAGGTGATTAGTTCAAACAAAACCGAGCTGATTTACCTAAGAAACAGTCAAAGTTGTTCGAATGGCATGCCCACTCGTCCGAGAGGCACGTCCCTCTCGTACGAAAGGGACTCCCGATTCTTACAAATGCCACTGTTTCCCAAGTTCCAACAATTTTCAAGTGTTGAATGACTGACCAGATCACTATCTTCAATATAGATGATTCTGGAATGTCAGAGTGTTTTCTGTGGGAACCATGGTTTCCAACCTAGATCCACCACCTCACTGAACTCGTGTAACGAACACCCAAACAACTTCCTAGACCTAGAACAAGTGAACCCCGTCCAGCCTTCGACACTTAGCTAATACTTTCTATGTCGTGTTGTCACACCTGGGTTGTACATTGTTTGGTTTTTTGGCTAAATTTTACATTCTGTTATTTCTATTCCGTATTCATGACCAACCGATCAGTTGACTAAGTTAATTGATTTGTGCTTTGGTGAACTATAATGAGGTTTTAACCTCCATGCATGGCTCTATGAATCTCCTGATTATACCGGACAGTAATTTACTAATATTATAACTAATAAACTTAACACAAATCACGAACGTAACTGTTTAATAGTTAAAAAGTTCAAAACGAGAATCTGTCCACCAACAGTCCCTTTCGTACAAATGGCACATTCGTTCCAGGCACTCTCGTCTGAACAGTTCGTATTTCCATTTTCTTGTTATTCTGATTTTCTTGTTCCTTGTCATTGATTCTGTCGGGCAAGCTTGGACTCGTAAAACCACAGAAAGATCAGCGTCGGGACAAGTGCACGAACAAAATACGCTTTCTGTTTGTTTTATTTATTACTTTTGTCATATACTAAGTACCTTAAATTCTATAACTTAATCCTCCAACTCTGACTCATGCCTTCGTTTCCCATGTAGGGTAACCTCGGTGTTCTTGTACTAATTCCACCATCCCTTTGCTCGCCGGGTAGAATAACCTTGGTGTTCCGGTCCTACGTCCACCTACTCCTGCCAAAACTACGCTCACAGGATTTCTATTAAAGATTTAGCAAAACCTTGAGTATACTCGAACACCCTTTTTTTATTTTTACACTTTGGGTGCAATATGTTCATTATTAAACCTACACAGTTACATTTAAACTTTTATACAAAATGCACAAACAATCCAGATACATGCATGCATACGTTATACTTGATACTTTAATCTGGGTTTGTACGTTTTGTGTTGAACTTGTCATTAATTTCGTATGAGCCTACCCTTAACATGTATAGCGCTATAGGAGTAATGCACCACCCGTGAATGTGAGGTCATGTTAAGTCTTTTACTTGCGTTAAACCTTGGGTTGACTTGTTCGTTCACATGCCAGTTTAATGTTTATCTTGAATAGCTAGCTTGCCATGTGGATTCGTTTATTACTTATGCTATGTATCAAAACTTGTATACTCGCCAATACGTTGTATTGAACCATGTATTTTTAACATATTGCAGGATGATGATGATATAAAATGGGCGTAGCGATGAGGCTTTAGATACACACCTAGAAATCTTAGATTTTAATTGTTGTATCAAATTTTGTACCATGTTATGTTGTAACTTTCTTTGTTGTATTAAAACATGTTGTATTTGAATCTTCCAAGTGTTGTAATGTGATAAGTTATTATGCAATGAAATCAGTTTATCTAAATTATTGTCACTTCTAGTGTTATGATGCAATGAGCAATCTATTTCGTCTCACTCCGATGTTTCCGCCATCGGTTGGGGTGTGACACCAAACATCTGAACACACAAGTTCAATTGGTTTGTTTTTTTTCGAATGAATATGCACCAAAAGGGATTTTATGACTATTATTAATGGAACAAGCATCACAATGAAAAGAAAGTTTGGATAGTTTATTTGAATCAAGTCCTAAATTTACAAGTAACAATTTAAAAACTTTGATTGACGGGTGTCCAAGCTTGTGATGCCATGTGAGAAACGAGTCAGGTGATGCGATGGTTGATTTTAGTTGCTTAAGACTTCGAAGAGAATGAATGACCGCATAATAGATATCATTAACGTTGGTTTCCTGCATGCGAGGCGCCCCTGTGCAAAGATCCATTACCAAAAAATGATATGGAAAAAATTCAACCGAAACTTTGTTGGTACCCACAACTTTGCAACCGAAACAAGATTATGATGTAATTTTGGGACAAGTAAAACATTATTTAAACGTAAGGAACGAGAATGAGTGGGTAATGTGGTGTGACCAATGTGAGTTATAGAGAGGCCTTTACCATTCCCTAACACAATTTCATCGGGTCCGCCGTATTCGGATAGTGTGTGTAGTGATACACTTTTGGGAGCAGCTTGATCCGAGTCACTTGTATCAAACATCCACGATGGGGATGGTGGGGTCGGCCTAGCCGATGAAGTGTTAACCATCAGGCTTGAAGTCGGATTCATAGAAATGCTAATGTTATTTTCCTTGAGAAACCGAGCCAACTTACTACAGTCTTTAGTATTGTGACCAGGAATAAAACAATATTGACAAAAAAAGAGTTTCGATTACTACGAGGAGTGTAGTTGTTAAAGCCTTGTTGTGCTTGAGGCTTGCGGAGCGAGAACTGTTGCTACTAACTTGTTCGGGTTGTGAGTTTCCGGGCCCGGACTGCCATGTGTCGAGAGGAGTACCTTTGGGTAGTGTTAACTGTGACAATGGAAGAGGCTGATTGTGCTTCAATTGATGGAGGTGTCTCACTTCTTGAGTGCGGCAACAATAATTGCATATTCATCACCAAGTTGGTTGACGATATGCACAATAAGATCCTAATCAGTAATCAGATTTTGGGCCAAGGCTAGTTCATCAGCAATGGTTTTTATATCATGAAGAAAGTCTACCATGGATATCGAACCTTTGGGATTTTGGTAAGGTGAGACTTTAAGGAGATTATGCGAGATTGGTATTTTCCTGCATAGCTCGTATTTAATTTTTCTAAGGCTCGATGTGAGGTGTCGAAAGATGCGGCAATACGTTGAATCAAGTAGGAGCAGCTTCCAAGGATTGCACCAAGAATAATTTGGTCTTGGCCAAACCATATAATGTAATCCAGGTTGGGTTTTGAGGCATCAGATGGGAGGTCCTTGGATAGGGCTCAGATAGAGCATCGACAAACTTATCGAGGCTGAGATTAATAAGCATGGCCATAACCAATTTTCGCCATGCAAGATAGTTGCTTAGGGTTCGTTTAATCGGAAAATGGGTGTGAGAGGTGACTTATACTATTTGTTTGGACATGGTTAACAAAGGGTGAAAATGGACGATGGATTGGAAAAAGAAAATGGCTTAGTGGAGTTTTGAGTCTCGTGATACCATAAAGAGATTTTAATGATTGGTATTTATTAACAATATTCATGGGCGATATATAGGCAATTCACAACAAGTTAATGAGCAATTACAGGAGGTGATAAAGAAGCTATTCTAGGATACAATTTTTTACAATAATTATATAATTTGAATATAGTTTCCCTCCTAAGTGGTTTGTGTTGACTTTATGATCACTAATATTTCGGTGGCAAACTAGTATAGTAGAACGAAACTTCATTATATTCTCTTATTAATTCATTATCAATAATCACCTAAATATTTATGATTATTTTATAAGATATAAATAAGGAATTGAGCAATCTAATCTTCTAACGAGTATTAAGAATTTAACAATTTCTATATATAACAATTAAGGTAGTTCCTTAGGAACAGTTCTCAGGGGTAGTTTCATAATTTTACCGTTCACATACCAGAGCTTCACATCTACTCTTTTCTCCTACACTGTGACACTCTACCTGTTTTGTCCCCTACTTGCCCTTGACTACATCATCAGAGACAGAGAGAGTAAGGCAAGAATGAGTGAAACCGCTAGAGAGAGACGGCGCTGATAGGAGCGGGTTTCAGGCATAGCCTTTGCTTGCGTGCGTCGGAAAGTCAAATGGGAGAGACAAAGAGCTAGAGGGAGAGACGAAGATAGGAGTGGGTGCTGGCCTATGATGCTGCTTGTGGATGTCAGGATAGGTAACGGTGGTGTGTTTGGGGGATTCACAGCGACCGATAACCGAGTTCGATGATAGTGTTGGTGGTTAATTTCACGGTGGTGAAGATGAGTGGAATAGTGGTTTGGGTGGGGTAGCGGAGGGGCTGTTGGTGGGTAGGGGCAGCGACAATTGATCGTCAGTTGTCCTGTTGTGGGATTGTCATGGTTGACCAAATGGGGGAACCTTCTTTCAAATCATCGCAGTCATCAGGTACGTATTTCATTTTCTTCTTAAGGTTTATGAAACTTATCTTCATTGATGTTGATTATATTCTGTTTCGAAATCGCTTTCCGATTTTATACACTTGTGGAAAAGTAATTTGGGACTCCATTTTGCTCCAGATTTTATGATTTTTATAAATGAGGTTTGTTAACAGTTCATAGCTTTTGGTAAGGATGCTTAATGAGATAAAAATGGAATGTTTAAGAGAATAGGATATCAAGATATCATCATAGAAAACAATTCAACACATTCCCTCTCTAGAAAAAAAAAGAAGACAAATGGAGCCTCAGACTAAAAACAATAAGGATTAAATGCAAAGCCAATGCTTAGTTTTTATATTTTTTTCTCTCTTTACATCGTTGTGACCATAAACATAATTTTGCTATTATGTTGTGCTTATACAATCTACAATCTGTACAATGACAAGTATGTTGTTTTGGCAGAGTTCAAATAACCAGAATGATGATGTCTATTTCTTTGCAACTAGAGTTGAGAAAGTTTAGTTGGCTAAACAATCCTTCTCTTGTGTGTGCTCATGGCGGTGATGCTTCCAAGGCCTTCCCAAATTCAGTATGTGTACTATGTGTCTATATTATATTATATTTGGATTTCATATAAAAAGTACAGGGCATGTTATGATGAAAAGAATGATGTACATACTACATATAACTATCCTTGATGTACAATCGTTTAGGGAGATAGTCGTCTAAATATTATATTAGATTCTCCCTTCTTAAGGTTTAGTGTTATTTCATTTCATTTTACAATATTGCTCTTTGTTCTCAAACAGACTACATTGAGATTGATGTTTCCCGTCCTGCTGATGGAGTTTTGTTTGCTCTTCATGACAGGTATAGGGATGGCAATCAAACCCGAACCCACTGGGTAAACCCAAAACCCGACACATTTGGGACGGGTTTTGGGTCGGTTAATCGGGTTTGGGACAGGTTTGGGAATAGTTTTTATTTTTTTCGCGGGTTTGGGACGGGTTTGGGATTTAATGATATACCCGTTTACCCGACCCAATTACCCGATAAAGTGTACCCGTTTACCCGATTGTATACCCGATATAATTTCTTTTATATTATTAAATATGTATATATATGATACATCCGTTTTTTACACATATAGGTATTCTATTCCGTATACATTGTAGTTATTTGATATATATTTTTATAATGACAATACAAAATGTAACTGGTTAGTAGTTACTCGATAGATACCCAATGGGTTTTGAGATGAGTATACCCAACGAGTAATCTTTTTAAATTAACGGGTTTATCCGATACCCGATGGGTATTTACCCGCTAGAAACCCGACGGGTTTTGGGACAGGTTTGGGATAAGCTTATCTAACCGGGTTTGGGTTTGGGATTACCTAAACCCGTCCCAAACCCGACCCATTGCCATCCCTAGATAGCTAAATCTGTTAAAATGCTTAAAAGATTCAAAACGATTAATATTTTATTAATGTGAAAATAAGGAGCAAATATGAATTAGTTTGAGGTATTTGTAGACTTGATTCTAATGTGAAACATGCAGGGATTTGCAGCGATTACCTAGAAAAGTTCATCTAAGGTTGGATACCTGAGTGCAAAGGAGTTTCTATAGCATGTGTCATTTGTTTATATGCATGTGTATGTCAGCCAACACCCGCCGCGAAGCGCGGGGGTATCTACTAGTTAATAACAAACATAAACAATACATATACATAGTAAATGTATCTAAACATCTAAGATTCCATAGCCTTTTCCACTTTTTTCCATTTACTAAAACCTGCTTTTGATACACATCAATGGCTACTTCCAAGGTAACTTTGAAACTTTTAATCGATAGGAAGAGCCGACGAGTGTTGTTTGCAAAAGTTGGTAAGGATTTTGTTGATTTTGTATTCAGTCTCCTCGTTTACCAATCGATATTGTCATCAGACTCTTGGGCAATCCAGACATTGTAAGTGGCATGGCTAAGCTTTACGAAAGCATATTAAATCTGAACAATGACTACATACAACCTAACCAGAATAAGGTTGTCCTCTTGAAATCTAAATCTTCACTTCCCTTCATATATCCTCAACTCCTACTGGTTCCTAATGCAACCGGTCTCTACAAGTGTCCGTGTTGTCACACTTCACATATGTCTGCTATTGACGAGAGCTATGTTTTGAAGTCTGGAGAGGATGTAAAGGGAGGAGGATTTATAAAGGGACTGGTGACATACATGGCGATGGATGACCTTAGTGTATCTCCCATGTCCACAATCTCTAACATCACTTTTCTCAACAAGTTCAACATCAACTATTTGGGTGGATTACAAGAGATATGGGCATGAATGAGGTAATTCGATTTCAACGTTTGTTTACCACTTCTAAACATAGAATACACAACTAGGTTCACTGTTTTGATGTTCTTAGTCTTTTTTTATTACGTGGTTGGCTAAACATACCCTCCATATATATTATTGCAGTAAAACTAGAGTGATTACATAATTTTTAAGTAGAGGGACGTGATGGCAAATTTAGTAAATATTATAAGGATGGTGTACGTTACCTTATGAATAGTGGGGGATGTGAGAAAAAAATGTGTAAGAGATAAAAAGAAGAGGGGGGGAGTGGTGGAATGACAGGTCATTGTTGGGGTCTGTGTAACACCTCGAAAATTTACGTCCTATAATGTGTTGACACGTGTCATAGGTTTGAACGTGTGAAAGAATGTTCTTGAAGGACTAAAGTTGACAAACAGTGAAACTGTGTAAATATAAGGGTTCAAAGTGTCAAGAATGAATAAATACACTTTACAATAACCCTACATAATGTTTATAACCTAAAACGAATAGATCATGGATCATACGAAGCGAATTGTGAAAGAAAGTGAGAGATTACAAACTACAAGGGTTAAATGTGTCAACATGTTTAAGTTATACCTCTGAGTGACCTTTTGACAAACCCGAAGCCTTGTAACGATTAAATATACTCACAAGAATGCACCATGAAAATTTCACCAAGATTCGTTACCGTATGAGAAAGTTATGATAAAATTCGTGTGCGAGGGGTTAGAAGCGTAAACGTTGAAATTCATGACTTTTCGGGTGATCACAAAGTTACCCGAGGACTTGACAAAGTGGGTATAAGTATTAAAGCCCATATATAAAAATTACAAGTCTTAGAATGCAAGAAAAACAAGTGAAAGTGATGTTTCGGAGGACCAGGGACTAAAATGCAAATTTTGGAAACTTGTTGAGCTGGTCTTCTTCACCCTCGCGTAGCGCGAGCATATAGGCCCCGGCAGTCGCGCTACGCGACTGCCTTATCTGATCAGAATGTTATGTGCAGCTGTGGGTTGATGTTTTAACCGACTTTCATGCAAGTTTTGTGAAACCTTGGGCTGCCTAGGACGGTTTTTAGCATGTAGGACACATGTGGATGATATTGTAACACCCCTAGACTTATGTGTTGATCATCTATGGTGTTTGAATTCATTTATAAGACACATTCTTTGCATCTATGATCATTCACTCTTGCATTCAACTTCTGGTCATTTTGAGGAGCTCAAGAACTGATCCAAGCATTCCAAGTCATCCATTAGACAAGTGTAAGTATGCCTAACCTTCTCCATTTCAGTTTTGCTTTATATTTAGCTTAAAAGTCAAACCGACGTAACTACGGTTTGACTTAGCGATTAAACACAAATGGTCCAGCGATTAGGCTATGTTAAAGTTGTTATAAGTTGGTATTTATATGGGTAATAAACCCCTAAAAGGGCACTCACTGATTCCTAATCTATCTAGGTCGTTTGTCGAGTCAAACATGTATAGAAAAAGTCAACAGAATCGTTAAACGCATATTTAACCATGTAAAAGGCGTGTAATCTGTTTTATCATTCGTATAACCTAAAAATAAGTATAAAAACTTGTCTAGGCTTGTTTGATTCGACAACTTGCTGTTTTAAACCGATTCGGAACCGAGAGACGCAAAAGTTTGACTTTTGCGTTGACCTCAGTTCTGACCCGATTTATATAAGTTTAGACATGCCTTAAGGTTCCATTAGGACCTAGTTACATGTGTGTATAAGCCTCTGCGTTTATACCACTCGAATCCTTAATCGTCGGATGTTTCCGTTAATCGCCTAAATATTGACCGTAATGCCCTTATAATCATAAAACGAGATTTTTGGAGATATGAAAATAAAATAATCTTAGTTACTGATTATTAATCATGTCTGTAAATTTTCACGTCAATCGGAGGTCTAGATTAGGAGATATGCGCATTAGCGTAAATAATAAGCTTTTTATTAATTAATCGGCGCGATTAGCGCATAGCCTATCTAAACCGATTTTCGGCACCAAAACTTTTCCCCACTAATGTTAAATAATATTTTGGGATTTTTGAAGATTTTTAATTATTTTTAAACTGATCGTAAGCTTGGATTAGCGCCTTAATTCGGTAAATACCGAATATGCCCTTTTCGGCCATAAAATGAGTTTTACAAGTCCAAATGGTGCCAATCCAATTGCTACTGATTTTAAAAGTTAAATAGAGTGTTTTGAGCCTGTTTATTTGATCAGAAAACTCAGAATCGTATTTTAAACCGTACGTCGCTTAAAACGGCTTTATACGCGTATTATACGCGTAATTTGAGTTTAAAACCATTTTGATTCATAAGACTTATAACCAAAGGTTATAACCTGTTAAAATAAGCTATTTTACTGAACAACTCAGACCCAGATCACAGGTGTCTAATTAAACCCTTTTATAATCTTTAAAATGACCAAAATACCCCTACGGGGCTTATTAAGAGATTAAACTCGTTTTGGGCATCATGGGTGATATCCTACTGATATCACAACTTAATTAAGGCGTGTTAACTTAGGAAACCTGTTTAGGACTCTTACGGATACCCGTTACGCCTCACGCGCGTTCGGTTCGGTTTATGTAACTAGTTTACATAAATTAGCCGAAACGGGTCAAACCTTATCGGTTTTATCTCAAAATCCAGAATGTGTATCATATACCCATATTAAGCAAGTCTTCAAACTTGTCGGGTCTAAATCACATTCTATCCGGTCTTCGCTTAATCGTGCGTACGAACCGTATCTTTAAAACTAACCGGTCTAAGCTTAAGCTTAATTAAAGACCGTTAGGATTCTAATAGGTTATTATTAACCTTCGTTCCAGATTAGGAGAACCAGTAAAAGATACTTGCACTCGCTGATTTTGAACTATACTTACTCAGGTAAATACTTTTAACTTATTTCCCTATACGGGCTTGGGGTACGGTATATAAAATACCGCTTGGTCGGGCGTTGAATATTTAATCTTATTATGGTTAAATGATTGAGATGTCTCCGTTTAATTTGTTTTGTTGCTTAAAGCCTTTGGGGGGTTAATGACCGTGTCCCGGATATCCCTGGCATCATTTTATGAAATGGCCACGACCTTAGCACTCAGGTGTAGGCGTACACCTGTCAGTGTCTCATAATTAAAGTGGTGTGTTAATTGATCTTTAACCCGGCTCGATCCGGGCTACTGAACGCATAAGGAACATGTAAATCCTGTACAAGTTTATATATTTAAATAAGTATCCCAAGTTATAAAATATTATTTGTGCCTTGTGCCTTAAATGCATTTTATTAAACTCTTTTCAAAATGAGTCGGTTGATTGTATTTACCAGTGTAAACTGACGTATTTTCTTAAAAAGGTTAAGTGCAGGTACTACTCGAAATAGGCTGGCTTGTCTCCTAGCATCCTCAATAAGTCTCGCCAGCTTGGATGTCATAAACTGTTGAACAATGTTTCCTTTTTATTGTTGATCTACCTGTGGATTTATATTCGACTATTTGTGATACTTAATATTACAATATCGTTTGGTTGAATTAAATCTATACTTTGCTTCCGCTGTGCATTTAAATATTGTGTTGTTTGACTATTATGTTGCCAACCACGTCACGATACTCCCCCACCGGGCCCACCGGTGACACGTGGAAATTCGGGGTGTGACAGGTTGGTATCAGAGCCAACTCTGAGCGAATTAAACACTAGCCTTTTGTGTTTAATCTCAGTTACACAATTGCACATTCCTAAATCTTCGAGTCTAGACAAAGAACTTAGGAATAATCCAAATTTTTTATTTTAATTTAAATTTTGTCCTTTATATTTTTATGTGTCATTACCTTTGTTATATTAACAGGTTAAGCAATGCCGCCAAGATTTAGACGAGGAGGAGATCGAGGAAAGGCGCCGATCAGCGCCCCTAACGACCATGAGGCAGGACCTTCACATCGACGAACTTCTTCTTCTTCTACAAGGAATGTCGAAACAAGGGAACTATGGAGGACTTATGAAGAGTCTGCCAGACGATCTTTTTCGCATGCCTCAACACCTCCATATCATGACTCTTATGGGCCTCAGTCCGAGAATGAACCCCACAACTCGCAACATTCCTTAGGGGAACCTACTCCTGTCTTTCGGGGTCAGTTTAACCCAGCAGAGTATCTACCAGAACAAGTGGGCTTTAACCCACTAGGACCGGAGGATCACTTTTCTGGTGATCAAGATATGGACGAGGACACAGATCCCGTCGAGGCCTCAACCGGATCCTTGAACCATCCTTTTGGGATTTCAGATGGTTCGTCTTTTCACGGAACACCATACCAAGGTCCGGATAGTCACATGGCACGGTTCGAACGGTGTGAGTGGTATTATACACCGTCTCACCATACACCGTCTCACCATACACCGTCTCACCATACACCATCTCACCATACACCGTCTCACCATACCCCGCGGCAGCAACAGCAGCAACAAGATCCCTCGGGGGACCCACGTTTTGTGGCAGAAACGCCACCGCCTCCACCGCCGCCAGTTCATCTAGAGCCTCCAGAACCACCAAGACGTAGGAGGACTGGCGCACGGATATCAGCACGAGGAGTTGATTTTCGTCTCAACACTCCTCAACATTCTAGCGGCAGCCACTACCCGCCTATATATGAAGGCCCACATATGGGAGGACCTTCAGTTCCAGTTTCGGAGGTGAATTCGGCACCTATTGCACCGCCATCACCGGGTTTTGGCCACCAAATCCCTGCTTTTACTGCTCCGGCAGCTTACAACCCTTACGGACCGTCATCATACCATCATTATAACTATGCCGAGGCCGACCCATACCTAGTGGCAGCAAACTACTATGCCCAAAACCCTGAGGGTCCATATGGAACCCCTTGGGGAATGGGACCTCCAGCTCAAGGGTACCAAGTACCGGCTCAGCCGCCACCACAGTACCAGCCACCACGGTTTTCTCCACCAGAGCAAGAGAATCTCCGTCAAAGACTGGACAAGGTTGAGAAAGACCTTCAGAAGGAGCGTAGGAAAAATGAGGGATTTATGAGTGGTTTAGCAAGCTTGTTGAAGGGAAATAATGACCAAAAGAAGGGGTCAGGATTCAAGAAGGATGGTCAGCAGTCGGGTGAAAAACCCAGATGTAAAATCTGCAAGAGGCAGCACTTCGGGAAGTGCCGTTTTGAAACGAATTCGAACTCAAAATCAAAAGCTTTTGCATGTGGGCTGTGCAAGTCCAAGGAACACAAAACCTTGGATTGCAAGAAGATAAAGGATGCAACCTGCTATGGTTGCAATGAAAAGGGGCACATCAAAAGCAATTGCCCAAAATACGCCAAGAAGCCCGAAGAGACTAGGAAGACCAATGCTAGGGTCTTCAGGATGGATGCTAAGGAAGCCGTCAAGGACGACAATGTGATAACAGGTACCTTTCTCGTAAATGATGTTTATGCGAGAGTGTTATTCGATTCAGGCGCTGATAAGTCGTTTGTAGATAATAAGTTTTGTGAACTGTTGAAATTACCTGTTAAGACTTTAAGTGTGAAGTATGAGGTGGAACTAGCAGATGGCACTTTAGAAACCGCTTCAACCTTATTAGATGGATGTTTCATATCCATTAAGAACCACTCTTTTCCTTTGTCTCTACTTCCTTTAAAACTAGCCGGTTTCGACTTAGTTCTGGGTATGGACTGGTTATCTCATAACCAGGCCCAGATTATTTGCAATAAGAAGCAAGTGATGATCAAGACTTTGTCTGGTGAATCACTTACTATCCAGGGAGATACCCAGTATGGGCTGCCCGAGAAAATGTCTATACTCAAAGACTCAAAGTGTTTGAAGAAGGGCTGTGTCATCTACATGGCACAGGTGATTATTGATGAGCCGAAACCCAAGATTGGAGATATCCCAGTCATTTCTGAATACCCCGAAGTATTTCCTGAAGAACTACCTGGTTTGCCACCAGATAGGCAAGTGGAATTCAGAATTGACATTATTCCTGGATCAGCACCAGTTGCAAGGGCGCCTTATAGGTTGGCACCAACAGAGATGAAGGAATTGAGAACGCAGCTAGATGATTTGCTAGACAAAGGTTTCATCAAACCTAGTTCGTCTCCTTGGGGAGCACCGGTTTTATTTGTTAAGAAGAAGGATGGATCGATGCGTCTGTGCATCGACTACCGCGAGCTTAATAAGGTTACTATCAAGAATAGGTATCCTTTGCCCAGAATCGACGATCTGTTCGATCAACTTCAAGGGGCGAGTTTCTTCTCAAAGATTGACTTAAGGTCAGGCTACCATCAATTGAAGGTTAGAGATGAAGACGTGCACAAAACGGCATTTAGGACTCGTTATGGTCATTACGAGTTCCTAGTGATGCCTTTTGGGCTCACTAATGCACCGGCCGCATTCATGGATCTCATGAATCGCGTTTGCAAGCCGCACCTAGATAAATTCGTCATCGTCTTCATCGACGACATTCTCATCTACTCAAAGAACCAAGCTGACCATAAGAAGCATCTTCACTGCATTCTGGAACTACTTCATAAAGAAAAGCTCTATGCCAAGTTCTCCAAGTGTGAATTCTGGCTTCGAGCAGTCCAATTTCTTGGGCATGTTGTTAGTGAGCATGGTATCCAAGTAGATCCTGCTAAAGTTGAAGCTGTTATGAATTGGCATGAGCCAAAGACGCCTACTGAAATTCGTAGCTTCCTAGGTTTGGCAGGATACTATAGGCGATTCATCGAAAACTTCTCAAGGATTGCTGCACCCCTGACTTCGCTGACACGTAAGAAGATTAAGTTTGACTGGGGTCCTAAGCAGCAGGAATCCTTCGATATTCTGAAACAAAAATTGAGCAATGCTCCAGTACTGACATTGCCTGATGGAATAGAGGACTTTGTAGTTTATTGTGATGCATCACACACCGGGATGGGATGTGTGCTTATGCAGAAAGGCAAAGTCATTGCCTATGCTTCACGTCAGTTAAAGGTGCACGAAAAGAATTACACCACCCACGACTTGGAGTTGGGTGCCGTTGTATTCGCACTAAAACTGTGGAGACACTATTTATATGGAATAAAATGTGTGATCTATTCTGATCACAAAAGCCTTCAACATCTGTTCAACCAGAAGGACTTGAACATGAGGCAACGCCGTTGGATGGAAACTCTGAATGATTACGATTGTGAAATAAGATACCATCCCGGCAAGGCGAATGTAGTTGCCGATGCCTTGAGTCGGAAGGAGAAGTTGAAACCTATCCGAATCAATGCCAAGTGCATGGAATTAAAGAACAGCTTGATGGAAAGGTTGTTAGCTGCACAGAAGGAAGCTGTGTTGGAAGCTAACTATCCTAACGAAAAGCTGGGAGTAACTGAAGAACAGTTATCTCTAAGTAAGGATGGAATTCTTAGATTGAATGGAAGGATATGGGTTCCAATTTATGGAGGACTCCGAGATGTTATCCTCCAGGAAGCCCACAGCTCTAAATATTCTGTTCATCCTGGAGCTGATAAAATGTACCAGGATCTAAGGGCAAATTATTGGTGGATAGGCTTGAAGAAGTCTGTAGCTACCTATGTAGCTAAATGCTTGGCGTGTGCGCAAGTCAAGGCAGAACATCAAAAACCGTCAGGTTTGCTACAACAGCCTGAACTTCCTACTTGGAAGTGGGAAATGGTAACTATGGATTTTATCACCAAGTTACCCAAGACAAGGAAAGGAAATGACACCATCTGGGTGATAGTTGACCGACTGACTAAGTCAGCACATTTCCTACCCATTAAGGAGACCTACAGCTCCGATATGTTAGCCCAACTGTACGTTGATAAGATTGTAGCCCTACACGGCATACCTGTAGCTATTATCTCTGACCGGGATACTAGGTACACGTCTCATTTTTGGAAGAGTTTCCAACAATCTTTGGGCACACGTTTGAACTTTAGTACGGCTTACCATCCACAGACAGACGGTCAGAGTGAGCGTACTATTCAAACATTGGAAGACATGCTTCGTGCATGTGCGATCGATTTGGGAGGTAGCTGGGATAAGAACCTGCCATTAATCGAATTCTCCTACAACAATAGCTACCATACCAGCATAAAGGCTGCGCCTTTTGAGGCATTATACGGTAGAAAGTGTAGATCGCCTGTTTGTTGGGCGGAAGTTGGAGAAGTCCAGTTATCAGGACCAGAGATTGTGTTCGAAACGACGGACAAGATTGTCCAGATTCGTAACAATCTCCAAGCTGCCCGGAATAGGCAGAAGATCTACGCTGATCCAAATCGTAAAGATTTTCACTTCGAAGTAGGTGACAAAGTCCTACTTAAAGTGTCACCCTGGAAGGGAGTGATGCGATTTGGTAAGAAAGGTAAACTAAGCCCGAGATACATAGGACCTTTCGAGGTTATCGAACGTGTCGGGTCAGTTGCCTACAAGTTAAACTTACCTGAAGAGCTCAGTAGTATACACAATGTGTTCCACATCTGCAATCTGAAGAAGTGTTTCCCACACGAATCAGTGGTTATACCCTATACAGATGTGCAGATCGATGAGAGCTTGAAATTTGTGGAAAAACCTTTGTCGATCGAAGATCGACAGGTAAGGAAGCTTCGAAGGAAGCATATACCTTTTGTAAAGGTCAAATGGGATGCCCGAAGTGGTCCCGAATTCACGTGGGACGTTGAATCCACAATGAAGGAAAAGTACCCTTACTTGTTTCAGTAAATCTCGGGTCGAGATTTCTTTTAAGGGGGTGAGGATGTAACACCTCGAAAATTTACGTCCTATAATGTGTTGACACGTGTCATAGGTTTGAACGTGTGAAAGAATGTTCTTGAAGGACTAAAGTTGACAAACAGTGAAACTGTGTAAATATAAGGGTTCAAAGTGTCAAGAATGAATAAATACACTTTACAATAACCCTACATAATGTTTATAACCTAAAACGAATAGATCATGGATCATACGAAGCGAATTGTGAAAGAAAGTGAGAGATTACAAACTACAAGGGTTAAATGTGTCAACATGTTTAAGTTATACCTCTGAGTGACCTTTTGACAAACCCGAAGCCTTGTAACGATTAAATATACTCACAAGAATGCACCATGAAAATTTCACCAAGATTCGTTACCGTATGAGAAAGTTATGATAAAATTCGTGTGCGAGGGGTTAGAAGCGTAAACGTTGAAATTCATGACTTTTCGGGTGATCACAAAGTTACCCGAGGACTTGACAAAGTGGGTATAAGTATTAAAGCCCATATATAAAAATTACAAGTCTTAGAATGCAAGAAAAACAAGTGAAAGTGATGTTTCGGAGGACCAGGGACTAAAATGCAAATTTTGGAAACTTGTTGAGCTGGTCTTCTTCACCCTCGCGTAGCGCGAGCATATAGGCCCCGGCAGTCGCGCTACGCGACTGCCTTATCTGATCAGAATGTTATGTGCAGCTGTGGGTTGATGTTTTAACCGACTTTCATGCAAGTTTTGTGAAACCTTGGGCTGCCTAGGACGGTTTTTAGCATGTAGGACACATGTGGATGATATTGTAACACCCCTAGACTTATGTGTTGATCATCTATGGTGTTTGAATTCATTTATAAGACACATTCTTTGCATCTATGATCATTCACTCTTGCATTCAACTTCTGGTCATTTTGAGGAGCTCAAGAACTGATCCAAGCATTCCAAGTCATCCATTAGACAAGTGTAAGTATGCCTAACCTTCTCCATTTCAGTTTTGCTTTATATTTAGCTTAAAAGTCAAACCGACGTAACTACGGTTTGACTTAGCGATTAAACACAAATGGTCCAGCGATTAGGCTATGTTAAAGTTGTTATAAGTTGGTATTTATATGGGTAATAAACCCCTAAAAGGGCACTCACTGATTCCTAATCTATCTAGGTCGTTTGTCGAGTCAAACATGTATAGAAAAAGTCAACAGAATCGTTAAACGCATATTTAACCATGTAAAAGGCGTGTAATCTGTTTTATCATTCGTATAACCTAAAAATAAGTATAAAAACTTGTCTAGGCTTGTTTGATTCGACAACTTGCTGTTTTAAACCGATTCGGAACCGAGAGACGCAAAAGTTTGACTTTTGCGTTGACCTCAGTTCTGACCCGATTTATATAAGTTTAGACATGCCTTAAGGTTCCATTAGGACCTAGTTACATGTGTGTATAAGCCTCTGCGTTTATACCACTCGAATCCTTAATCGTCGGATGTTTCCGTTAATCGCCTAAATATTGACCGTAATGCCCTTATAATCATAAAACGAGATTTTTGGAGATATGAAAATAAAATAATCTTAGTTACTGATTATTAATCATGTCTGTAAATTTTCACGTCAATCGGAGGTCTAGATTAGGAGATATGCGCATTAGCGTAAATAATAAGCTTTTTATTAATTAATCGGCGCGATTAGCGCATAGCCTATCTAAACCGATTTTCGGCACCAAAACTTTTCCCCACTAATGTTAAATAATATTTTGGGATTTTTGAAGATTTTTAATTATTTTTAAACTGATCGTAAGCTTGGATTAGCGCCTTAATTCGGTAAATACCGAATATGCCCTTTTCGGCCATAAAATGAGTTTTACAAGTCCAAATGGTGCCAATCCAATTGCTACTGATTTTAAAAGTTAAATAGAGTGTTTTGAGCCTGTTTATTTGATCAGAAAACTCAGAATCGTATTTTAAACCGTACGTCGCTTAAAACGGCTTTATACGCGTATTATACGCGTAATTTGAGTTTAAAACCATTTTGATTCATAAGACTTATAACCAAAGGTTATAACCTGTTAAAATAAGCTATTTTACTGAACAACTCAGACCCAGATCACAGGTGTCTAATTAAACCCTTTTATAATCTTTAAAATGACCAAAATACCCCTACGGGGCTTATTAAGAGATTAAACTCGTTTTGGGCATCATGGGTGATATCCTACTGATATCACAACTTAATTAAGGCGTGTTAATTTAGGAAACCTGTTTAGGACTCTTACGGATACCCGTTACGCCTCACGCGCGTTCGGTTCGGTTTATGTAACTAGTTTACATAAATTAGCCGAAACGGGTCAAACCTTATCGGTTTTATCTCAAAATCCAGAATGTGTATCATATACCCATATTAAGCAAGTCTTCAAACTTTTCGGGTCTAAATCACATTCTATCCGGTCTTCGCTTAATCGTGCGTACGAACCGTATCTTTAAAACTAACCGGTCTAAGCTTAAGCTTAATTAAAGACCGTTAGGATTCTAATAGGTTATTATTAACCTTCGTTCCAGATTAGGAGAACCAGTAAAAGATACTTGCACTCGCTGATTTTGAACTATACTTACTCAGGTAAATACTTTTAACTTATTTCCCTATACGGGCTTGGGGTACGGTATATAAAATACCGCTTGGTCGGGCGTTGAATATTTAATCTTATTATGGTTAAATGATTGAGATGTCTCCGTTTAATTTGTTTTGTTGCTTAAAGCCTTTGGGGGGTTAATGACCGTGTCCCGGATATCCCTGGCATCATTTTACGAAATGGCCACGACCTTAGCACTCAGGTGTAGGCGTACACCTGTCAGTGTCTCATAATTAAAGTGGTGTGTTAATTGATCTTTAACCCGGCTCGGTCCGGGCTACTGAACGCATAAGGAACATGTAAATCCTGTACAAGTTTATATATTTAAATAAGTATCCCAAGTTATAAAATATTATTTGTGCCTTGTGCCTTAAATGCAATTTATTAAACTCTTTTCAAAATGAGTCGGTTGATTGTATTTACCAGTGTAAACTGACGTATTTTCTTAAAAAGGTTAAGTGCAGGTACTACTCGAAATAGGCTGGCTTGTCTCCTAGCATCCTCAATAAGTCTCGCCAGCTTGGATGTCATAAACTGTTGAACAATGTTTCCTTTTTATTGTTGATCTACCTGTGGATTTATATTCGACTATTTGTGATACTTAATATTACAATATCGTTTGGTTGAATTAAATCTATACTTTGCTTCCGCTGTGCATTTAAATATTGTGTTGTTTGACTATTATGTTGCCAACCACGTCACGATACTCCCCCACCGGGCCCACCGGTGACACGTGGAAATTCGGGGTGTGACAGTCTGCTCATGATGAAAGCCAAAACCCAAAAGAACCATCTTCCTTAGCCTCAAGAATAAGAATTATGCAATCATCAAGTACTGGATTTTCCCCATTTGAAAGCTTCAACAAACAACAACCAAACAAACAACTGGTGTAAGAACTACTAGGTTCAAAAGAGTTGGATTATCAAGTCAAGAGCTAAAGTATGAAATTGTTGGTCAATAACTCAAAGCTGAAGAGAAGTGCTTGTCAACAAGTAAAAACTAAAGACATAAATACTGGAAACCAAAAGTACTAGATTTCTCTAGTAGTTTGGTTTCCTAACAATTTCAACTATATTTCCAGTAGTTTACATTTTTTAGTTGTTTTAGCTTTTTGTCTAATAGTTTTGCAGACTACTGGCAGTTAAACTTTGTTTGGGTTGTTTTGGGTCACTTTCATGGTGACATCACCAGCAGTTCAGTCCTCTTATAAATAGAACAATGCTAAAAATGTAATAGTTAACTTTACAATTGAATATCTCAGATTTTACAATTTAGAGAGAGAAAGGCTAAAGTAAGAGAAAGTGTTCATCTAGTGAAGGGGAGTGTTCTTTGTACTATGATGTATTGCTGAATTCGGTAATGAGAAATCATTTGCAACGTTTTTAAAACCGGACCGGGCCAGTCGGTCGGACCAGTTCAGCCGGGATCCGGAGCCTTTACCGGGCCGGTTCAGCACATCAGTCCATTTCAACATTAACCCGGCGGTCGGGCCGGGGGCCGGGCGGTTGGGCCGGCGGGACGTCGTAGGGTCGGGCCGGTCAGCTTTTTTTTAATTAAATAAAGGAATAAATCATATGAAAACGTAATCTAAAAAACTCAAAACAACAAACACACCTCCATCTTCACTATGTAGTCTGTATACGGATCCATCCATCATCGATCATCAGTTCCTTCCATCCATCCATCTTCAATTTAGTTCATCGACATCCATCCTACCATCCATCTTCAATTCAACTCAAGGATTCTTCATCTTTAGTTTCAGGTACGATAATAGTTCTTGAGATCTTGTTTATTTAAACTAATTAAGCTCCTAGTATCAGATTTGTTTTTAATCTGTTTATGAAACTATGTTAGGTTTTTTTTTATAAGTTTGCCTATGATTTAATGATGCTAAATTGCTAAAAAAAAATGATAAAATTTGTCAAATTAGGGATGAAAACATATTATTTTGGGGAAGATTGTTAATGAAGTTGCTAATTAATTGATGAAATTTGTCAAATTAGGGATGAATGGTTTGCCTATGAATCTATGTTAGGTTTTTTTATAAGTTTGTCTATGAATTATTGATGCTAATTTGCTAATTAATTGATTATAAGATTCGATACGTTATATTAGATTTGAAACATAAATGAACAAATTCTTTTGTGATGTTATATAAATGTTAATCCCTTTTATGTTTTTTAAACCTTGTAGAGTATGGATTCACAAGAAGAAGAGGAAACTAATCCCCAATCCGAGTCGACCGCCCACTCAAATGTTTGCTCGAAGAAGGATATTACATGGAAATATGTTACCGAAGCTCAAGATGAACTTGGTAAAAAGATGCGCATTTGTACATTTTGCAACAAGTCATTTCGTGGAGGGGCATTAACCAAATGAAACAACACCTTGCCGGAGTTAAAGGAAATGTAGTTGGGTGTTTAAAGGTTCCGGCGGATGTAAGGTGTCAAATGAAAATTTTGTTTAAAGAGAGTACACAAAAAGGTAAAAATACCGTTTTAGAGACTTAGACGGGTAGCACACTAAAAACAAAAAGTCTTGGTAAAAGGAAAGCTTCTTCAACATCCGACAACGCACAATCGTATTGCTCAAGAGGTATAAATGATTGTACTCAACCTTCAATTAAATCTGTATGGCAAAGTAAGGAAAGAGTTCATGATACAGATTTAGCTGTAGCCATGTGGCTATATGATGCATGCATACCGATAAATGCTGTAAATTCTGCCCCTTTTCCAATTGCAATGAATAAAGTAGCTTCCATGGGGCATGGATATACGGAACCTTCCTACCATCAAGTTCGTGTAAATTTGTTGAAAGATGCTAAGCAATCTGTGAAACTTATCGTTGATTCTTATAGAGAGGAATTGGTTGAAAAAGTTGCACTATAATGAGTGATGGATGGAGAGACATTAGACAAATAGCTCTAATTAATTTTTTGGTTTATTGTCCAACGGGAATTTCATTCATCAAATCTGTTGATGCTTCTGATATTGAGAGTAATGCTGAAAGTTTATGCAATTTGTTTAGTGAAATTGTTGAGATTGTTGGTTCCAAGAATATTGTTCACTTGGTCACTGATAATGCTGCAAATTACAAAGCTGCGGGAAGATTATTATGTGGTAGATATCCAATGATATCTTGGTCTCCTTGTGCGGCTCACTTGAAGGATGTTTCAGAAATGGAAGATGTGTCTACTTTGATACAACTTGCATCACGAATTACAGTTTTCATCTACAACCACAAGTGGCCTCTAAATTGGTTGAGAAAAAGACCCGGTTGGACAGAAATTATCCATCCTGGGGCCACCCGATTTGGCACATCATTCATTGCATTGAAGAGTTTACATGATCATAAGCATGATTTGCAAGCTTTAGTAACCTCTATTGATTTCAAGAAGCTGTTGAAAGTTACTAAAGCTAGAAATGTGAAACAAACTATCTTAGATGAGAAGTTTTGGGATAATTGTTTTATAACGGTTTAGGTGATGAGTCCTATCTTGAGACTTTTTCATATATGTGATTCTGATGAAAAGCCTTCAATAGGTTACGATTATGAAGGCATGCTTAGGATAAGGAAAGGAATCAAAGAGTTATTTAAAAGGAAAAGACGTAAGTATAAGAGGTATGCTGATATTATTGATGCTCGTTGGGATAAGATGTTACGCAAAAGTCTTCATGCAGCAGCTTATTGGACCAATTTCGTATTTCAATATGAAAAAGATAACCGTGAAGAAAAGGAAAAGGCATGGGTAGGGGTGCTTGATATGATTGAGAAGTTATCGAGTTTAGATGAAAGTGTGCAAATAACTACTTCAAACTTGGTAAAATTTCGGGATAAAATAGGTACTTTTGGTGGATCTATTGTTATGTCTTCCGTAAAGCTTGAGCGTCCCGGTTAGTCTACTTAATTTTTATTTACGATATTAGTTTTACACAATATAACAAAATTATATTTTATGTTAATTTTATGATTAGATGGGTGGTGGAAAGCGTTCGGTGGAGATGTACCGGCATTGCAAAAATTTGCCATAAGAATTTTAAGTCAAACTGCATCCTCTTCCGGATGTGAACGGAATTGGAGTGTTTTTGAGAGAATTAACACCAAAAGAAGGAACCTGTAACACCTGTGTCATTTCAACCATCAAACAAATGCCAAACCAATGAAATATTGTATTTCATACTTTGGACTTGTAAAAATATGTGTATCGTTTGCACATATCAACTCTTGTTCGATTTCAAGCTCTAAATCGCTTTCTGGAAGGTTATACACGCACTGATGCGTAAATATAACCAGTTTAATGCAACAAACACTCCGGAATAGTGAAATAGGCTTAACATACCTTAAATAACCTTTACATAACTTAGATATAAGTTTTGGAAGGTTTGATGTGGTGAAATCAAAGTTAAATCGCTTACAGGGACTAAAGTTGACAAACTGCGAAAGTATGCCAATTTGAACTGTAACAGACATTCTGGAACATGACCATAAGTTAAACACACCTTAAATAACCTTTATATAGCTTAGAAATAGGCTTTGAAGGGTTCGGTGTGCTAAAATAAACTTTTGGCTCATTCAGGGACTAAAAGTGTCAAAAAGTGCACAAGTTTGCATTTTTGCGCATAACTTACGTTCTGAATACATCCGGACATCCAAAAATTTATGTAAGCGTGACTACATTATATTTTAGTGTTCGCCTTAAGAAAAATCCATTCGTCGCGTCATTTGGATCGTTTTTCGCGCTTATGCGCATTCCGTCGTAATTAAGCGAACATCGCGTTCGTACGACCAAACGAACCAACACCCGGCATATTTTTGAGCATGTTTTGAGTTCCCTATACTTTAACTTCATTTTAGAGCCTTGAAATGAGGTTAACGGGGTTCAAACGCATCGAAAATCGCTTAAACAAGGTGCAGGGACCATTTCTGTAAAATCTGCCAAAACAGGGGCCTAGCGTGACGCGAGGGGCCTTAGCGTCACGCGAGCCCCCTTCTGGACCAGATTCATTGTTTAAACAGCTGGTTTCAGCTGTTAACCACTCCCCAATCCCTTGCCACATGTTGATTCCTTATGGTGGTGAGCATTTTGAGGCACCATAGCATTCCAACAAGTGTACGGCCTTGATCGTGCCCTCCTTTCCATGAAACGATCCTAACGGTGGTGCATTTACTATAAATACCCATCCATCCCCAACTTCATTTCTCACTAGAATCTTGATTTGAGAGCTCTAAGTTGAAACCATTGTTTCATACCTGAGTTCTTGGATCGAGATTAGCATTCGGGGACCCTTCGTAAGTATTCTTTCGTTCTTTTCCTTATTTTTACTGCTTTTCGAGTCCGAAAGTCAAACTTTGTTTGACTTTCAGCGTTGACCAGTAATGGTCAATGCGAAGTTCGTTTGAACTTCGCAACGTGAGTGTAATCACGTTGGTCATAGTCCCTTGGGACTATGCCCACTGATTACCACGTTGTCTAGAGTCGTAGGGTAGGCGATCTAATAAATCGCCTATACCTTCGAACTCGACCCAGTTTGGTCGATCATTAGGATCCGACCAAATACATTAGGTGACCATAGTGTAGGGAATAACCTTCCGAGGTTATACCCTATGGTCACATCGCTAAGTAGTTGTATGATAGGTAGTTTATATGCCTTAGGTAAATTACCAAAATACCCTTTTCGTGTATAATTGGTAATTAAGCATATGTAACCTAAACTTTTGTCACATAACTGATTATATAACATGTTTAGGCATATAACACTTGTCATAGGGCTGGTTAGGCGTTCCGAACGCGTTTTACGCGAACGACGCGTTAAAGTAGCATAAGCTTCCTAAACGGGTCGTAATGGGTCGATAAGACTTAGGTTAAGTTTCATTTAGTATGTAGGCTTTGTTAAACCATATCACACGAGTCTCTACACTCGTTTGGTTTACGAACCCTCATGCTACTCGATCTTCCGATTTAGGTCCGGTTAATTAACATAGTTACCTATATTAGGTGCCGTTTGATTCCGTGATCTATAGCATTACTTGGTGGTTATCTTTAGGCAACTGAGCAATCTCAAGTGAGTACATAGACCCCTCTTTTACTGTTTTCCAAACTGTTTTGGGGTGGAACACATGTGCCTACTTGTTACTTTCCTGCTTTCCTGTTTTCACATCATATACTGCTATGTTCGTTAGTACATTATAGTACATGATTTCATCACATTTCATGCTATGTTTTGCCATTGTGTGCATTACTTAGTACATCGTTTTACATGACATTTCGACATAGACATTTTAACATGATTGACATTGGATCATGCATTTCCCACAAGACATAACTTTGATTTAAACCAAGTTTTACTTCAATACTTTGTTTTTGTGCATATGGTTTAGTTGAGACATTTCACTTGCCATACATGGATATTTGACATAGACATTTGACATGGATAATTGACATAGACATTTGACATGGATAATTGACATAGACATTTGACATGGATATTTGACATAGACATTTGACATGGATATTTGACATAGACATTTTGACATGATTTACATCTTGACATGGATACTTTGACATAGACATTTTACATTGTTTGGTTTGGTTTGGTTTGATTAAGTGATTAAGTAACGATGCGTGTGTAATATGATACAAGCATGGTGGATACGCCGCTGGTACTTCCTATATATAAGTGTTTGTATGGTATTACATATTGTAGCGTTATTTGAATCATTTCAGTTTGATACATATAACATTTTATACAAATAAACATACTTTTCACAAGACATTGTTTTACAAATAACTTATCTTATACAAATCCATTTTACTATGGTTATTCATTTAACCATACATTATTCATTTATTTATACATATCATCTGAACTCATTGTTTTTCAAATGATTTACAAAACAAAACAAATTACAAGGTTCATGACTAAACATTTTCTCAAACATAAGTCATGGAACCTATTTTTACAAAACCTATGTATCTCACAGGCATTTTTATGCTGACGTACCTATTTTCACATGTGTTTTTCAGGAACTGTTGCATAAGATGATCAAGATACACATAGGCAGATTTGGGCTTTAGTGACAATAAAAGATGCAAGACTAGTTAATTATGTTGTATTTTCCTTGTTTGTTAAGACATTGTAACACTTTAATCAATAAAACGAAACTTCAATTGCCATGGATTTGAAACAATTAATTCTGTTACAACACTCCCCGACATTTCCGCCACGTTTTGTATGTTCCACGTGGTCGGGGTGTGACAGAAAAGATGGTATCAGAGCCAATGGTTATAGGGAATTAGGTTATTAGTAATGCTTTGACCTAGTCTATAACTTTCTTAGGACCCTAACGCGAGTTTACTTGCGTTTAGTCATAAAACAATACCGTCACCTATCCTTAGGCGACGACCACAACAAGAACATAAATTTCAAAACCGCTTTGAAAACTAATCATCTGTTCTAGGATGATTTATTACAAGGTTTTGAACCCTCTGTTATAAGGTTTTGAACCCTTTGAGTTTTCAAAATCTCGTCAAAGTTTGGGTCAAATAATGTGAACACGTGCAAACTGGAAGGGTGAATGCCTGTATTCTGGGTTTTCTGGCTAGGCAAGCACTTCGTATATATCTCATCAGACGCGAGACCAGTTGTGCTTACCTGGGAATTCTTGGGATGAGTGTTCACTTATAGGCGAGCATGTCTTCGCGATACATTATATTAACCCATTTACTTTGATTAGTCACCATCTCATTTGTTTGCCTTTGGTAACAAACAAATGGTCGCTATCTTCATGCGTTGTCATTCTCTTTTGACTATCTTTCGCTTGTTTCCTCCTATGCCTTTCGTTATCTTCAAGATGCTTCTTCATCGCAACAACAATGTCCGAACCAGGTGCTGCAATTACCCAGCGAATAGGCGTCGTACTCCAGAGGACCGTTGACTTAGCTATCACCATGACTCGCCTCAGGGGTGAAGCTGTATAAGGGAACTGCTCCTTGGTGCAATCAATGCAACCATCATCATCCAAATCAAATACCTTGTTTCAAATGTACCCACGGTGGACGATGGAGACATTTGGTTAACATATGCCGCTTTGCAATCCAAAGCAAAGCTGTTACAAATCCTGCTACTGCTCAACCTTCAAACTCTGCTTCATATGTCGCTTGGCATATCTGGCGCCTCAACCTCATGAACTTTCTACCTTGTGTATCGACGAAAGCACGCCTAGTGCAAGGTGTCGGAACACTAGTTACACAAATTGCAAAATCCATGTAGGATCTTTCTATCCTTATAAATAGATCCTTGTGGATGGGTATCATTCATCGGAGTCCTTAATTGAATTCTTTGTATGATTCAATACGTACATCACAATTCAATAAGGATAAGGCCGAATTCCTTTTAAGATTATCCTATCTTCATGGATGGATTCTTGAAATGATTAAATTGCCAAATGGAATCCACGAATTGGATTCCTGGTGTGCTTTAAGTATCCGCGTCCAAAGATAACAAATTAATAAACAAGTTAAACAACTATGTGATTATGTGCTTATGTGTTCTCTTTAATGTTTTCGTGTGATTCAAATTCTTGTTATCCAAATCCTCGTAGAATCTTCCATATCTTTGTATAAGGAATTCATAGTAGGATATCCAAAGGTACTATATTAAATCCTCAATGGGCTTCTACGTTGTAGTTAAGACCCTTGGATTATATTGTACCATTCCATAATTAGACCCCTGAGTGGTCTAGTTAAACAGATTGATCCAAAAATCTGGTTAGGAATACCATGTGATGGTATAGCTGAAAGGACTCCTTGGAGGTCTAATTAAAAAGATCATGTGTTGATCTAATTAAAAAGGACCCTATGGTAGTCTAGTCACACTCATCACAGGTTTGATATTTTCTTCCCCTACACATCATGAAATGCACTGTGCGGACTGTGCAAGGAATTACGTAATTATGGACGCGTACATAATTATGGAAATTCAGTGCACAGAGACCACAGCAAATTTTGTCATGTATTCCGTTCATTTTTGTTTCTAAAGATGTAAAATGACAGACTATTCCGTTCATTTTTGTTTCTGAAGATGTAAAATGAATCATTCGGTTCATTTTTGTTTCTGAAGATGTAAAATGACTATTCTGTTCATTTTTGTTTCTGAAGATGTAAAATGACTATTCCGTTCATTTTTGTTTCTGAAGATGTAAAATGACTATTCCGTTCATTTTTGTTTCTAAAGATGTAAAATGACAGACTATTCCGTTCATTTTTGTTTCTGAAGATGTAAAATGACTCATTCGGTTCATTTTTGTTTCTGAAGATGTAAAATGACTATTCTGTTCATTTTTGTTTCTGAAGATGTAAAATGACTATTCTATTCATTTTTGTTTCTGAAGATGTAAAATGACTATTCCGTTCATTTTTGTTTCTAAAGATGTAAAATGACAGACTATTCCGTTCATTTTTGTTTCTGAAGATGTAAAATGACTCATTCGGTTCATTTTTGTTTCTGAAGATGTAAAATGACTATTCTGTTCATTTTTGTTTCTGAAGATGAAAAATGACTATTCTATTCATTTTTGTTTCTGAAGATGTAAAATGACTATTCCGTTCATTTTTGTTTCTGAAGATGTAAAATGACTATTCTGTTCATTTTTGTTTCTGAAGATGTAAAATGACTTTTCCGTTCATTTTTGTTTCTAAAGATGTAAAATGACAGACTATTCCGTTCATTTTTGTTTCTGAAGATGTAAAATGACTCATTCGGTTCATTTTTGTTTCTGAAGATGTAAAATGACTCATTCAGTTCATTTTTGTTTCTGAAGATGTAAAATGACTCATTCGGTTCATTTTTGTTTCTGAAGATGTAAAATGACTATTCTGTTCATTTTTGTTTCTAAAGAATGCCTGTTGAAAATAACTCTGTTCATTTTTCATTTCTGAAAAATGTTAGTTAAAGAGAAATTACAGGATTATGTCTTGTTCATCTTTGATGGTTATTGAACACAAAGTCACAAACAGACTCCTACGAATTAATTTCGGGACGAAATTTCCTAAAGTAGGGGAGACTGTAACACCTGTGTCATTTCAACCATCAAACAAATGCCAAACCAATGAAATATTGTATTTCATACTTTGGACTTGTAAAAATATGTGTATCGTTTGCACATATCAACTCTTGTTCGATTTCAAGCTCTAAATCGCTTTCTGGAAGGTTATACACGCACTGATGCGTAAATATAACCAGTTTAATGCAACAAACACTCCGGAATAGTGAAATAGGCTTAACATACCTTAAATAACCTTTACATAACTTAGATATAAGTTTTGGAAGGTTTGATGTGGTGAAATCAAAGTTAAATCGCTTACAGGGACTAAAGTTGACAAACTGCGAAAGTATGCCAATTTGAACTGTAACAGACATTCTGGAACATGACCATAAGTTAAACACACCTTAAATAACCTTTATATAGCTTAGAAATAGGCTTTGAAGGGTTCGGTGTGCTAAAATAAACTTTTGGCTCATTCAGGGACTAAAAGTGTCAAAAAGTGCACAAGTTTGCATTTTTGCGCATAACTTACGTTCTGAATACATCCGGACATCCAAAAATTTATGTAAGCGTGACTACATTATATTTTAGTGTTCGCCTTAAGAAAAATCCATTCGTCGCGTCATTTGGATCGTTTTTCGCGCTTATGCGCATTCCGTCGTAATTAAGCGAACATCGCGTTCGTACGACCAAACGAACCAACACCCGGCATATTTTTGAGCATGTTTTGAGTTCCCTATACTTTAACTTCATTTTAGAGCCTTGAAATGAGGTTAACGGGGTTTCAAACGCATCGAAAATCGCTTAAACAGGGTGCAGGGACCATTTCTGTAAAATCTGCCAAAACAGGGGCCTAGCGTGACGCGAGGGGCCTTAGCGTCACGCGAGCCCCCTTCTGGACCAGATTCATTGTTTAAACAGCTGGTTTCAGCTGTTAACCACTCCCCAATCCCTTGCCACATGTTGATTCCTTATGGTGGTGAGCATTTTGAGGCACCATAGCATTCCAACAAGTGTACGGCCTTGATCGTGCCCTCCTTTCCATGAAACGATCCTAACGGTGGTGCATTTACTATAAATACCCATCCATCCCCAACTTCATTTCTCACTAGAATCTTGATTTGAGAGCTCTAAGTTGAAACCATTGTTTCATACCTGAGTTCTTGGATCGAGATTAGCATTCGGGGACCCTTCGTAAGTATTCTTTCGTTCTTTTCCTTATTTTTACTGCTTTTCGAGTCCGAAAGTCAAACTTTGTTTGACTTTCAGCGTTGACCAGTAATGGTCAATGCGAAGTTCGTTTGAACTTCGCAACGTGAGTGTAATCACGTTGGTCATAGTCCCTTGGGACTATGCCCACTGATTACCACGTTGTCTAGAGTCGTAGGGTAGGCGATCTAATAAATCGCCTATACCTTCGAACTCGACCCAGTTTGGTCGATCATTAGGATCCGACCAAATACATTAGGTGACCATAGTGTAGGGAATAACCTTCCGAGGTTATACCCTATGGTCACATCGCTAAGTAGTTGTATGATAGGTAGTTTATATGCCTTAGGTAAATTACCAAAATACCCTTTTCGTGTATAATTGGTAATTAAGCATATGTAACCTAAACTTTTGTCACATAACTGATTATATAACATGTTTAGGCATATAACACTTGTCATAGGGCTGGTTAGGCGTTCCGAACGCGTTTTACGTGAACGACGCGTTAAAGTAGCATAAGCTTCCTAAACGGGTCGTAATGGGTCGATAAGACTTAGGTTAAGTTTCATTTAGTATGTAGGCTTTGTTAAACCATATCACACGAGTCTCTACACTCGTTTGGTTTACGAACCCTCATGCTACTCGATCTTCCGATTTAGGTCCGGTTAATTAACATAGTTACCTATATTAGGTGCCGTTTGATTCCGTGATCTATAGCATTACTTGGTGGTTATCTTTAGGCAACTGAGCAATCTCAAGTGAGTACATAGACCCCTCTTTTACTGTTTTCCAAACTGTTTTGGGGTGGAACACATGTGCCTACTTGTTACTTTCCTGCTTTCCTGTTTTCACATCATATACTGCTATGTTCGTTAGTACATTATAGTACATGATTTCATCACATTTCATGCTATGTTTTGCCATTGTGTGCATTACTTAGTACATCGTTTTACATGACATTTCGACATAGACATTTTAACATGATTGACATTGGATCATGCATTTCCCACAAGACATAACTTTGATTTAAACCAAGTTTTACTTCAATACTTTGTTTTTGTGCATATGGTTTAGTTGAGACATTTCACTTGCCATACATGGATATTTGACATAGACATTTGACATGGATAATTGACATAGACATTTGACATGGATAATTGACATAGACATTTGACATGGATATTTGACATAGACATTTGACATGGATATTTGACATAGACATTTTGACATGATTTACATCTTGACATGGATACTTTGACATAGACATTTTACATTGTTTGGTTTGGTTTGGTTTGATTAAGTGATTAAGTAACGATGCGTGTGTAATATGATACAAGCATGGTGGATACGCCGCTGGTACTTCCTATATATAAGTGTTTGTATGGTATTACATATTGTAGCGTTATTTGAATCATTTCAGTTTGATACATATAACATTTTATACAAATAAACATACTTTTCACAAGACATTGTTTTACAAATAACTTATCTTATACAAATCCATTTTACTATGGTTATTCATTTAACCATACATTATTCATTTATTTATACATATCATCTGAACTCATTGTTTTTCAAATGATTTACAAAACAAAACAAATTACAAGGTTCATGACTAAACATTTTCTCAAACATAAGTCATGGAACCTATTTTTACAAAACCTATGTATCTCACAGGCATTTTTATGCTGACGTACCTATTTTCACATGTGTTTTTCAGGATCTGTTGCATAAGATGATCAAGATACACATAGGCAGATTTGGGCTTTAGTGACAATAAAAGATGCAAGACTAGTTAATTATGTTGTATTTTCCTTGTTTGTTAAGACATTGTAACACTTTAATCAATAAAACGAAACTTCAATTGCCATGGATTTGAAACAATTAATTCTGTTACAACACTCCCCGACATTTCCGCCACGTTTTGTATGTTCCACGTGGTCGGGGTGTGACAGAACCGCTTGGAGCATCAAAGGCTAAGTGATCTCATATATATGCATTAAAACTTATGTCTACAAAATAGGTATGATACAAGCACAAACTTTACTTATTATTAGTTTTTGATTTTGAATAAAAGATTTTACATTTAAACTTGTTAGGCTAAATAAGAGGAAAAGGCCATATGACCCGGTTGATTACCAAAGCATTGATAAAAACGAATTTTGGGTGGTGGAAGACGAGAAGGAATCCGAGCTTAACTATGATGATTTAGAAAATATGCTCGATGAGGAGCTCCCAATTGACCTTGATTCACAAACACAACCATCCGAAGGTTAGCACAACCATCCGAAGGTTAGTATTTTCTTTTTGATAAATTGATTACTAAATGATATTGATGCATAATTTTTTACTTCAAAAACTATATACTTAGATTTGTCATTTTTTTTATATTTTAGGCCAAGAATTCAACGAAGAAGATAATGTGGTTCAAATTAATGATGGTATTAATGTTGGTGATGGCGATTTTGATGATGATGATTTGGATTCGCTAGATGATTGGTAGATTTGTATATTGTTGGATTGGTACTTTCATTTGTTGTTGGTTTTGAATTTTTTTATATTCTTGGATTTGGTATTTTTGTATGTTTTGGATGACTAATGGTTGTGTTTTTAGTTCCTTAACTATTTGGAATTTTATATATTTTTTCTATATTTTATATATATTTTTATATAATTTATGACGTAATCCGAGTCTTAAATCCGTTCGAAACGGTCGGACTAGTCTGACCTTTGACCCCGTAAGGCGACCGGGTCAACCTCCGGTCCGGTCCTGAAAACATTGATCATTAGACAATAATTCCTCACAAATCCAGTTACTTCTTTGATTGATGTGTTTATTACTTACTTGTATTAATGACCAACTGAATTGTTAAACAGTTTATATTAAAAACACACATAAGCACACACTTTCAGATCCAACAATTGGTATCATGTTGTGGGGGAGCTGTATAAATCCAGTTACTTCTATAATGACTTCTTGTTATAAATTGTTTTTCTGACTGTTGCATAATTATGTTAAGTATGGAAAGTTAGTGTTATTTTGTTTAGAACACACAGTCAGATTCTAAGACTATAGGGTGTGGTCATGACCCACATGGTTATCATGTCCCTCCACATCAGCGCCATGTTACCCACTTTTAATCCATCATCCAAAACCATTACCTTAAGGGTGTGGTTATGTTCCAAACCACTATTATCTTATTTTAGTTTATTTTTATGAAAAGCAAAAGGAAATATTAAAAGAGAAAAGGAGGCTCATGGTTGCCATGGTTTAATCCATGTCAACCATGGTGGATGAGACAATGGGATGGTGTAGCAATCCATTAATGGTCCTACGTGGCGATTGATGACCCAACCCATGCCCCCACACCCTTTAGCCTAACAATTGGTATTAGAGTTAGATCTCTAAATTCGATCTAGTAATCGATTTAAAACAAAGTTATGTGAGCTGATATCACCGGTTGTTATTCTCTTTGTATAAATATGACTCTGTCATTGTAAATAGTCTTTTGTATCATAGACTATACCAAGTACTCATATCATAATGAACTTAGTTGTGTTTAGAATAGTGAGTTTTTTTTGTATTGTAAACTATACCAATGTCAGTACCAATTACTATACCGGTAACAAAACGAAATGAACGACCCAATAATGTTGACGCCAGTATCGGTATTATCAAAACCAATATCAATTTTGTTTTTATGCTTTTCAATCATGTAAGATGTTCTATTGCTATTGAAATATAATGTTTAAAATTTTGAATATAAAATTACAAGACTTATTTTCCTTTATGTTTACATATAAATTTTATTAAAGGAGAACCGAACGCTTAGCGGCTCGGGATATA